>CM051258.1:42307434-42757434 GCA_027921565.1 Artemia sinica
GACTTCTTGCTGTCCGGTTCTAAGCCGGCTTAAGCGCTTTGTGTAGACTTGGCAAGGTGTGTTAGTTCCCGTCCTGCGCTGGTTCTGGGATCGTTGCTTTTCCTGACACCTTAATGATTTCGATGATTTAAAAAATATGAAAGTTGGAACTTTGAATGTTACGACGTTAAACAACAAGTATTGTATCGACATTTTGATTTACGAATTCCCGCGCTTCGAATTGGACTTAAAAGGAGTTTCAGGAACTCATTTCCCATGGGTAGGAAACATGAATTTAGGTGATATAGAATTTACTTACTCCGGCAGGAAAGATGGGGTGCATAGTCAGAAAGTAGGGCTCGTGATGAATAAGGAAGCTCCCATGTCTTGTTTAGGTTGGGAAGGTACTAATAATAGAATGCTAGTCACTCATTTTGTAACTAAAAAGTTTAGGGTGTCAGTCATGGTAGTAAACACCCCTAAAGGACCGACTGATGTAGATAGTAGTAGTACTGCTGCTACTAACAACTCACCACAGCACCAAGCACCCTGAGACAAACACAGCTACGCACACTTCACCTTCACTGCAATCTATTCAAAGCCTCACTCTTTACAACCTCCCAGGAAGTTCCAATTCCTCTTAAATCTTTCTTTGAGACATCCTCTCTCCCCAACCGGGGACGACCTGCTTTCCGTTTGGCTCTAGACGGTTGGCCGAAAAGGACAATCTAAGGCAATCTGTCATCTTTCATCCGCAGAACGTGGCTAGGCGATAGTAACAACTCAGTTTAATTTTATTTGCAGCTACAGGAACAAGACAGGGTCCCAGATAGGTCGCTGCACCCTTTTTTATTGCGATATTTTTTCCTTCGAACTTCCAGAGATTTTCAGGAATTGATATTTGGCTTAATTCCAGAAGTTTCTGGTTATCGGGTTCTGAATAAGAAAAAAAAATAAAAGAGCCTTATGAAGGGGACTTTAACAGGTATTTTGTTTTTGAATATTAAACAGTAATTTTAGTGGCGTGGGTTGCATTTTAAAGTCGGTTTTATTGTAATGCAAACCCAGGCTGATCACAATGATTTATTTAAGATGTGTTACGACTGTGCCAAAGCCAAGGAGAAGGTTTTTGTGCCTCAATTCTCCCACCCAAGCAGCTTCAAACTAAAAAGAAATATATTACTAAAATAATGTGCTCACATGGAAATGCGATGCCCCTACTAAGAAAAGGCTTGTTGCTAAATAGTATTGTCGAAAATCCACAGCGAATAACTAAATGTTGTCTCTCAGAACTGTTGGTGGACTTGAGCATGGTAGTCATAACTGGAAGAATGAAAAATATAAATTCCTTGTTTTTCCATTTTTTTTTTTCAGTGAATAATACTCTTTTGATTGCTTTTTGATCTTATAATCCACTTTTCTTCTTTCAGGAGTTCCAGGGTGAATCTGCAGTGGCATCGATAACATGGCTTCCAGTTGCATCTCTTTTTGTGTATTACGGTGCATATTCCCTTGGATACTATGAAGTCCCTTTTATACTTCTTGGTGAGACCTTCCCAGTGCGATATCGTGATGTAATGGGCTCCATTGGGTATTTTGCAAATTCTCTTTTCGTTTTTCTTAGCGTAAAGACTTATGCTGATTTAAAACACAGAGTAGGATATTATGGGGCGTATTGGTTTTATGCAGCCGTGTTACTATCTGGCATTATATTCGTATGGATTTTTATGCCAGAAACAAAAGGTAAAACACTGGAAGAGATAGAGATGAAGATGACGAGAAAGAAGGGCCAAAAAACAGTGGCTAACGATGCAGAGAGTGGATATGATAATAAAGGATATGGTCCTAGAGATGGAAAAGAAAAACAGATGGTAATTGCAAAACTATAGACTCTTTCCTACTTGTTTGAGCCGTGCTGCGACCAAAAGAATGTATTACTAATTTACAGTGCCGTTGAATTATCGGAATTTTGGGATAGGAGAATGGAGAATTTATTGTCGTGGCATGATCATCGATGCATCAGTATAGATGAGATAACTAACAAGAAGATTAAAAGAACACTTGGAAAATGTGACACATCTTTTTCCAGGCTGTGGTTCCTTTTCTTTTCCACGTTGAGTTACAATTTAGTGTGATATATTTTTATTTGATGCTTTTTTTTACAAAAAGACCATTTCCAGGAAAAATAAATATCTACATCTATTCAATGTTTTAAAATCAACGCAAGAGATAGATTGAATGTATATGTTGATAAACGTTACTTTCTTTCATCCAGAAATATATTTTAAATTTATAGTTTAAACAATATATTTAAAAAAAATCAACCTTTCATCAAATAACCTTACTTTTTTTATCTTATTAATGACAGGTGAAATAGTCGATTGAAAGATCGAACTGCTCTTCCTGGGTTATTATTATAATGTACTATTATTCATGCGTTAGAAATTATTCTTTTATCCTGTTTCCCGAAGAATAAGAATAACATCATTGGAAAATTTAAAACGAAAACATAGCTTAGGGGTTGTGGGCTGCATCTGGCATCAAAACAATGTTTAAGAAAGCTATTTAAAGCAGAATTTTCAAAAGTATTCAAAAATATGCCTTCATAGTTCATAATGACATGGCAAGCCCTGTTGCAAGGGCAGGGTGCTAAATTGTGCTTGTAGCCCATTTAGAAACCAAGGGATCGTGGATACGCTTTATTAGAAAGGCTGTCATATTGCTAGTGAATCAACATAATGCAATGACTGATAGGCTTTATAAGCAGAATGCCTCAGTTGTGGTCATTAATCAATTTAACCAATGACCAAAATTAATTGATGACTCATTAATACTTCCCTGGCCTCGTCAGTTGCACCAATTCACGAAATTGTTTTTAGGGGGGGGGGGGGAGGGAATGCATTTTTTAAATAGAGGGGTGGTGCTACTTTTTCAATTTTTTTCAATGAAAACACCAAAAAGCTTATTTCTATATCTTTAATCCCTTATTTATATCTTTACTCCCTTTTTCAGAATTTTAGTTACTATTAGCCCGGGTCGCTCTTTTAGTTTGTTACCACGAACTGTTTGAAAAGGCAAAATTTCACACATTCGCAGGCAGTGGCTTGAATCTCTACAACAAGTTTCCTGGATATGATGAATTTGATGGTGTAATTGTCATTAACATCAATCACTATTTCGGAGGTGTTTTCCCCTTGTTTGAGAATCAAACTTATAACTTTTGGTGGGTAACTTTAAACTTAGTAAATTTTATTTATTTCGAATGACAATAAATATAAAATCCGTTTGCTATATGTACTGCTATCAAAATTCCTTGTTACTTTGTTTTGGTTACTGCAGCTGCGAGTCGCTTCTTACTTACAGGCCTGTTTGATAGCTCACGAACTGTTTGATAAGCTTGAAAATCTATTTGCTTAGTTTTTGCTGACTATGTCGTCTTATTTTTCGCTGTCATACAAAACGCTATAATTCCCATGAAGCTGTCATCCACGACTGCACACAGGCTTACATTAAGAGGAAGGGAACATGGTTGAGCGTCCAGCCCTAATAATCATAACTTTCATAGATATTCTCGAATACTTCTATAGATTCAAATATTTCCAATAATTCATTAAAATTCGCCAGTTGTGTAATGTCTTTATAACCCACTCCTCTATGCGAATTCCCTCTCTAAATGAATTTCTGCTTATGGGAGTGATGAAGGCCCAAAGCTAGTTTTCATTTTGTTCTATATTATTTTACACCCATATGTATGCTCAAAATTCTCAAAATTATTCGGCAACAAAGACAAAACTATTATGCAAAGTCTTGGTTGGTGCGCAGGTAAAAGGACCTTTGTAGAATCGTCTTCAGGGGGTGCCAATAGGAGGAGGGCCTTCCTAAACCTACCATATCTCACTCTTTAATTGTTCTATTTAATTTTCATCCCTTTTCAGCACCAAAAATTAATTCTTGCATACGAGTAGTGATCTACCTATTGATGGAGAAGGGACAAGGAAACCTATGTCTGAGGCATGAATATACAGTGTAGTTTGACGCCTACAAGCCTGAGGCATGAATATACAGTGTACTTTGACGAACACATTGCAAAAAGCGACCAATCCTTTTATATTATAGACTTATAAAGCGATCAAACATGTTTTGAAACTATGGTTGAGATTGTGTAATGCAATCAGACTGGTTTAGAGGATATGTGCTTTAGCAAGTTCGTTCATCCATCATTATAACAATTTTTTTTTTTACTATAAAATAATGTTTCTACTAGTGATACAGGCAAGTCGGACATCTTTATGAGTCAAAACCTGTCAAAGAGTTTGATAACCTCTAGCTTAAAGGCATCTCATCGGGTTTAGTTAAGAATGCATCATGGGATAATTACAGAACTGTGAATGATGAAAAGTTGTATCATTTACCAAAAAATAACTCTATTTGCGAAAAAGGGTATAGCATTTGCGAATTGGACTGTATGAACGATATTAATTGTTGATTGAATAATAGGGATGTGAATGATCCTAATTAGTGATCGGACCGTATGATGGTGGTAAAAAAAAGGGCTAAACTGATTATCAGTTAAGGTAACCCCGAAGGGCTTGTTAACTCGGGCAATTTGTCATAAATTTGGAACAAGATCAATCTATGAAAATGTTTAACGATGATAGAATGACCTTGTGACTTGACCTAGCTTTACTTCTTCGATGTGTTCTGTATAATACACAAGTGGCGTTTGAACAGTGTCGTCAATTTAAAATAGAGTCTAACGTTATAGTATACTAAAAAGTTGATACTAAGAGAGATGTAGATGGCAATAAAAGAATTTTAATAAAGAAATTCAGAACAATCCATAGAAATCCTTACAAATCAAGTAGTGAGGTGTATATGAGTACGAACCGTCAAGGATCATAAGCACCAGTGACCCTAACCACCAGGGACCTCAATCCCCAAAGGTTCCCTATCACCAAACTCCAAGGGGCCCCCACCCCTCCAACTTTTGGCCCCCTCCCCCGATTTTTTGAATTTTTCTTTTTGAAGTTTCTTTTTAACTTTTCTTAATTTATTTTTATAATATGATATATTTTTTCAACTCTTTTTTTACATCTCTAAATCATATCAGAAAAATAGAATGACACTTTTGATTTAAATTTTAAAACATATTCTTGTGCATACCCATACTCCTATTGATGAGGACTGATGGTTCTCATTCAATATTTTTTCATGAAAAACAATTTTTTTTTAACTATTTTTTTTGGACTTCGAAATTATTCAACTTTTTTCACCTGAGATTGCCGCCCCCAGGAAGCTCAGGCGCGTCCCAGGTGGCGGATAGGGGAAAGTCCTCCAGATATGGGGGATTCCTTCGAATAACCAATAAGAAGGTGCGGACCAAGGGGGGCCAGTTCCTGGGGGTCCTTAAACATAACTGGGACCCCTAACTGTGGGACCAAACACAGTTAAGGAGGAACTAGGGCCCCTTTTATGGTTCTGTGCTGGGCCTACCGGCGCGTGGAAACGTCCTGACAGGGTCAAACCCTAGTCCCAGCTATGGGTAAATAGTCAGCGAGCAGAAAGCTGTGAGGGCGGAGTATTCTCAAGATGGAGGAAATCGGCCACTTACAAAGAAAAGAGAGGAGTGGCTTGCCGCTGTCCTACAATAGCCATGAAACCCTCTCCTTTAAAGTTATGGATCAGTTAAAAACAAAGAGACAAAACCGTGCTACCGCGTCTGGGGTAACCGACGGAAGGAAAGATATAACAGTGAATGATAATGTTACCGCGTACGGGGGAGCCGACGATCTGACGACTTCAGACGAAGATATGCGAACTCAGCAGACGATGACGATTCCCTATTGAGGATGATAGCACTCTACCAGGAGAAACCCCTATTCTGACACAGAAAGCCCCGTTCTACCTAGGGACTTTGAATGTGCGAACTTTGGCAAAGCCTGGGAAACTAGAGCTAATTGTCAAACAACTCGAGAGGTACAGATGGGACATTATTGGCCTCTCGGAAACTCACTTGCCTGGTTCAGGAGAACAACGATGCGGCGACATCATACTTTCATACTCTGGCAGACCTTTTGGTAAGCACCGACAAGGCGTTGGCTTTCTTCTGACACGCAAAGCGAAGCACGCACTCATAGCCACAAAGTTAGTCTCAGAGCACCTTATGATGATTCGGCTGCGAGCGAAAGTACAAAGCATCACCGCCATCCAAGTGTACGCCCCCGACTCCTCAAGACCTGATGAAGAAGTTGACACCTTCTATCAACAACTTCAGTCTCTAACTGATGAAGTCCCAAAGAAAGATCTCCTCGTAGTAATGGGTGACTTCGATTCTACCGCCGGAGAAGCCACACAGCTTGACAGTGATGTCTTAGGCAGATTCGGTCTTGGGAGGCGAAACGCACGTGGCGAGCGTCTACTTGAGTTCTGCAGGGATAATGATCTCTTTTTTACGAACTCAATGTTCAAACATAGAAAGAGAAGAAAGGCAACTTGGATATCCCCAGATGGAAAGACGACAAATCTGACTGATTATGTCCTCATCTCAAAACGGTGGAAGTCATCTGTCACAAATACCACCGCCTTGCCTGGGGGAGATTTCGATTCAGATCATGTCCTTGTAATGAGCACATTGGCAAAACTCCGACTGAAAAACCCTTCCTGTAAAGAAAAATAAGATCCCAAGACTCCGCACCGATAAACTGAAAGAACCCACCACACGCACCACTTTCCTGCAGTCACTAGAAGATAAGTCTTGGTCCTATACTTGAGTCACTCCCGTCGACCATAACCCCTGACATCTTAGATGCCCTAGTTGAGAAACTGAACACAGCACTCATAAATACAGCTAAGGAAATCTTAGGCCACAAACCTAAAACAGAGAAGCCCTGGATCACAGCTGAGATTCTAGATCTTTGTGACCAAAAGCGACAGGTTTGTAACAAGCAGGACCGAGAAAGTAGGGACATGTATAAGCGGATACAGAAGGACGGTAAACAAAAAGATTCGGACAGCCCTCAGAGATTACATACGGGAGAAGTGCGAATCCTGCGAGAAGGATTTCAAATCAGGAAACAACCACACAATGTACAAAACAGTCAAAGAACTCTCCACGAAAAAGTCCACCATCGGTACTAGCGGCCTGGACAAGGGCGGTAAGCTCCTCAGTGACAGCGAGACTATTAAAGATAGATGGAAAAGCCACTTCGAAGAGAAACTGAATCCGCTTCTTACCTGCAACCCTAATGTGCTATCAGGATTTTCCAAGCAGAAATGTGACCCTAGCCCCCCACCTTTACTTAGTGAGGTAAAAGAGGCCATTCACAGTCTCAAGAACAATAAAGCCCCAGGCCCTGATGGTATCCCTGCGGAGATGCTTAAAGTTGGGTCTCCTCTACTAGAAGACCTACTACATAAAGTGGCTGTCGCCGTGTGGTCAACAGGCCATTTCCTGAAAGCATGGGCGAAAGCAGTCATCGTACCGCTCCACAAGAAAGGCCCTAAAAACGACTGTGAGAATTACCGGCCCATAAGCCTTACAAGTCACCCAGCTAAAGTCATAACAAGGATCCTTCTAAACCGAATCAGAGCCATAACAGACCACATCATCAGGGACTATCAGGCTGGTTTTTGCCCTGGACGGTCTACCACCAACCAGATCTTTGTAGTGAGGCAACTCGCAGAAAGGTACCTTGAATTTGGCAAAGAAATCCTCCAACTATTCATTGATTTTAAGCAGGCCTTTGATCTAGTATGGCGAAATGGACTTTGGCATATACTAGTCCACTATGGCGTTCCTGAAAATATAGTCAACATAGCCAAAAATATGTACGACAATTACCGTAGCTGTGTTCAGACCCCACAAGGCCAAACAGAAGAGTTCACTACAACTTCGGGCGTGCTACAAGGTTGCATACTTTCACCGCAACTTTTCAAGCTATTCTTACATGCCATACTGTCCCTGCTTGAGAACAGTGTAGGAGTGACCGTTAACGGTACAAACATCGATACCCTAGCTTATGCTGACGACCTCGACAAGCTAGCAGAAACTGAGTCCAGTCTACAAGCCCAAGCCTCCAAACTTGAAACAGCCGCAAATAGCTTTGGTATGTTCATAAACCCAAAGAAGACCAAAGCGATGCGCACCACAAAAGACCCAAACCCATCCACTGTCCATGTCGTAGTAAGTGGCGAAGAAGTCGAATCGATGACCAAGTTCGTGTACCTAGGGAGCTTAATATCATCATATAACAACTGCTCCGACGACATAAAACGAAGACTTGCCCTAGGAAGTGCAAGCTTCAAGAGGCTACTCCCCCTCTTTAAAAATAAACACCTATCTATGCAACTTAAACTAGGACTTTTCGACTCTCTAATCATACCTGTTGCCATGTACGCCTGCGAAACGTTGACACTGAAAGTCGAAGATGATCGCAGAATTTCGGCTTTCGAGAGAAAATGCCTCCGACACATTGCCGGAATCACATACCAAGACAGAGTCTCGAACGAAGATCTTCGGAAGCAGCCGAAGCGGGAAACTACTATTCTCCAAAAAGTGCGCCTGCAGCAACTTAGGTGGCTGGGCCACATACAGCGAAAGGAGAACTCGCGCCTGCCAAAAGTTGCCTTCAAAGGAGGGGTCCACGGTAGCCGCCCACCTGGAAGACCTAGGAAGAGATGGCGTGACAACTTCGGAGATGACCTCTTATGCCTTCTGAGACAAGCTGATGTCCGGGCTTTGTACAGGAAAGGGATCCAGGAACGTGTGAAGGAAATGGCCCCAACGCGACCCTTGAGGACGTCCGGGACATAAGTCAAGTCAAATCATATCAACAAAAATAGAATGACACTTTTGATTTAAATTTTAAAACATATTCTTGTGCATATCCATACTCCTATTGATGAAGACTGATGGTTTTCATTCGATATTTTTCGTGAAAAACAAACTATTTTTTTAACTAAATTTTTTCTGGACTTCGAAATTATTCAACTTTTTTTTATTTTTTAACATGGTATTTTTTTCAACTTTTTTTTGACATTTTTTTCAACTTTTTTACATCTCTAAATCATATCAGAAAAATAGACTGACACTTTTGATTGAAATTTTAAAACATATTCTTGTGCATACCCGTACTCCTATTGACGAGGACTGATGGTTCTCATTCAATATTTTTTTAATGAAAAGCAAACTATTTTTTTAACTAAATTTTTTTTTTGGAATTCGAAATTATTCAACTTTTTTTCGAATTTTTTTTACATCTCTAAATCACATCAAAAAAATAGAATGACACTTTTGATTTAAATTTTAAAAATTATTCTTGTGCATACCCATACTCCTATTGATGAGGACTGATGGTTCTCATCCAATATTTTTTCAATGAAAAGCAAACTATTTTTCAACTAAATTTTTTTGCACTTTCAAATTATTCAACTTTCTTTTTTTTAACATGGTATTTTTTCCACTTTTTTTACATCTCTAATTTATATCAGAAAAATAGAATGACACTTATGATTTAAATTTTAAAAAATATTCTTGTGCATACCCATACTCCTATTGATGAGGACTGATGATTCTCATTCAATATTTTTTCATGAAAAACGAACAATTTTTTTTAACTAATTTTTTTTGGACTTTGAAATTATTCAACTTTTTTTTACATCTCTAAATCATATCAGAAAAACAGAATGACACATTTGATTTAAATTTTAAAACATATTCTTGTGCATACCCATGCTCCTATTGATGAGGACTGATGATTCTCATTCAATATTTTTTCATGAAAAACGAACAATTTTTTTTAACTAATTTTTTTTGGACTTCGAAATTATTCAACTTTTTTTTTTTTAACATGGTATTTTTTTCATTTTTTTACAACTCTTAGAATGACATGAAACATACTTAAAACATAAAAAATTCACATTTAATTGGAATAAGCAAACTTCCACCCAGACACAGAGGCAAATAGAGTGAGAGAGACAAAAACACATACAAATACGTAGATTCAGACACACAAACCAAGAACGACATGCCTTTAGAATAAGCAAACACCCTCCCAGACACACAGGCAGAAAGAGTGAGAGAGACAAAAACACATAGACTTTTAATTGGAATAAGCAAACACCCGCCCAGACACACACGCAAAAAGAGTGAGAGAGACGAAAACGCAGACAAATACGTAGATTCAGACACACATACCGAGAAAGACATGCATTGGAATAAGCAAACACCCGCCCTGACACACAGGCAAAAAGAGTGAGAGAGACAAAAACACATACAAATACGTAGATTCAGACACACAAACCAAAAAAGACATGCATTGGAATAAGCAAACACCCGCCTAGACACACAGGCAGAAAGAGTGAGAGAGACAAAAACACCTGCAAATACGTAGATTCAGACAAACAAACCGAGAAAGACAAGCATTTGGAATAAGCAAACACCCGCCCAGACACACAGGCAGAAACAGTGAGAGAGACAAAAACACATACAAGTACGTAGATTCAGACACACAAACCGAGAAAGACATGCATTTGGAATAAGCAAACACCCGCCCAGACACACAGGCAAAAAGAGTGAGAGAGACAAAAACACATACAAATACGTAGATTCAGACACACAAATCTAGAAAGACATGCATTTGGAATATGAAAGAACCCGCCCAGACACACAGGCAAAAAGAGTGAGAGAGACGAAAACACATACAAATACGTAGATTCAGACACACAAACCGAGAAAGACATGTATTGGAATAAGCAAACCCCCGCCCAGACACGCATGCAAAAAGAGTGAGAGAGACAAAAACACATACAAATACGTAGATTCAGACACACAAACCGAGAAAGACATGCATTTGGAATAAGCAAACACCCGCCCAGACACACAGGCAGAAAGAGTGAGAGAGACAAAAACATATACAAATACGTAGATTCAGACACACAAACTGAGAAAGACATGCATTGGAATATGCAAACACCCGCCCAGACACACACAGGCAAAAAGAGCGAGAGAGACAAAACACACACAAATACGTAGATTCAGACACACAAACCGAGAAAGACATTTAATTGGAATAAGCAAACACCCGCCCTGACACACAGGCAAAAAAAGAGTGTGACAGACAAAAACGCATACAAATACGTAGATTCAGACACACAAACCAAAAAAGACAAAAACATATACAAATACGTAGATTCAGACACACAAACTGAGAAAGACATGCATTTGAATAAGCAAACACCCGCCCAGACACACAGGCAGAAAGAGTGAGAGAGACAAAAAACAAATACAAATACGTAGATTCAGACACACAAACCGAGAAAGACATGCATTTGGATAAGCAAACAACCGCCCAGACACACAGGCAGAAAGAGTGAAAGAGACAAAAATACATACAAATACGTAGATTCGGACACACAAACCGACAAAGACATGAATTTGGAATAAGCAAAAACCTGCCCAGACACACAGGCAAAAAGAGTGAGAGAGACAAAACACATACAAATACGTAGATTCAGACACAACATACGTAGATTCAGACACACAAACCGCGAAAGACATGCATTGAAGAAGCAAACACCCGCCCAGACACACAGGAAAAAAGAATGAGAGAGACAAAAACACATACAAATACGTAGATTCAGATACAAAAACCGAAAAAGACACAGGCAAAAAGAGTGTACCCTGCGACGGCGCATACATAGTGAGAGAGACATGCAAAGTCGACATAGCTTTATTTCATTTTTAAGGTTAACTTATACTAGGATACGTGCGCGAACGTAACCAAGTTTGTGTGTGTGAATCTACGTATTTGTATGTGTTTTTGTCTCTCTCACTCTTTTTTTGCCTGTGTGTCAGGGCGGGTGTTTGCTTATTCCAATGCATGTCTTTCTCGGTATGTTTGTCTGAATCTACGTATTTGTATTTGTTTTTGTCTCTCTCACTCTTTTTTGCCTGTGTGTCTGGGCGGGTGTTTGCTTATTCCAATGCATGTCTTTCTCAGTTTGCGTGTCTGAATCTACGTATTTGTATTTGTTTTTGTTTCTCTCAATCTTTTTGCCTGCGTGTCTGGGCGGGTGTTTGCTTATTCCAATACATGTCTTTCTCGGTTTGTGTGTCTGAATCTACGTATTTGTATGTGTTTTCGTCTCTTTCACTCTTTTTGGCTCTGTGTCTAGGTGGGTGTTTGCATATTCCAAATGCATGTCTTTCTCGATTTGTGTGTCTGAATCTACGTATTTGTATGTATTTTTGTCTCTTTCACTCTTTCTGCCTGTGTGTCTGGGCGGGTGTTTGCTTGTTCCAAATGCATTTCTTTCTCGGTTTGTGTGTCTGAATCTACGTATTTGTAAGTGTTATTTTGTCTCTCTCACTCTTTGTGCCTGTGTGTCTGGGTGGGTGTTTGCTTATTCCAATTAAATGTCTTTCTCGGTTTGTGTGTCTGAATCTACATATTTGTATGCGTTTTTGTCTCTCTCACTCTTTTAGCCTGTGTGTCTGGGCGGGTGTTTGCTTATTCCAAATGCATGTCTTTCTTGGTTTGTGTGTCTGAATCTACGTATTTTCATGTGTTTTTGTCTCTCTCACTCTTTTTACCTGTGTTTCTGGGCGGGTGTTTGCTTATTCCAAATGCATGTCTTTCTCGGTTTGTGTGTCTGAATCTACGTATTTGTATGTGTTTTTTTCTCTCTCACTCTTTCTGCCTGTGTGTCTGGGCGGGTGTTTGCTTATTCCAAATGCATGTCTTTCTCGGTTTGTGCGTCTGAATCTACGTATTTTTATGTGTTTTTGTCTCTCTCACTCTTTTTTGCCTGTGTGTCTGAGCGGGTGTTTGCTTATTCCAAATGCATATCTTTTTCGGTTTTTGTGTCTGAATCTACGTATTTGTATGTGTTTTTGTCTCTCTAACTCTTTCTGCCTCTGTGTCTGGGCGGGTGTTTGCTTATTCCAAATGCATGTCTTTCTCGGTTTGTGTGTCTGAATCTACGTATTTGTGTGTGTTTTTGTCTCTCTCACTCTTTTTGCCTGTGTGTCTGGGCGGGTGTTTTCTTATTGCTATTAAATGTGATTTTTTTATGTTTTAAGTATGTTTCATGTCATTCTAAGAGATGTAAAAAAAAGTTGAAAAAAGTACCATGTTAAAAAATAAAAAAAAATAAAAAAAGTTGAATAATTTCGAAGTCCAAAAAAAATTAGTTAAAAAAAATAGTTTGTTTTTCATGAAAAAATATTGAATGAGAACCATCAGTCCTCATCAATAGGAGTATGGGTATGCACAAAATTATGTTTTAAAATTTAAATCAAAAGTGTCATTCTATTTTTCTGATATGATTTAGAGATGTAAAAAAAAAGTTGAAATAAATACCATGTTAAAAAAAAATAAAAAAAATTGAATAATTTCAAAGTCCAAAAAAAAATTTAGTTAAAAAAAATAGTTTTTTTATCATGAAAAAATATTGAATGAGAACCATCAGTCCTCATCAATAGGAGTATCGGTAAGCACAAGAATATGTTTTAAAATTTAAATCAAAAGTATCATTCTATTTTTCTGATATGATTTAGAGATGTAAAAAAAAGTTTAAAAAAATACAATGTTAAAAAATAAAAAAATTAAAAAAAAGTTGAATAATTTCAGTCCAAAAAAAATTAGTTAAAAAAATAGTTTGTTTTTCCTGAAAAAATATTGAATAAGAACCATCAGTCCTCATCGATAGGAGTAAGGGTATGCACAAGAATCTGTTTTAAAATTGAAATCAATAGTGTCATTCTATTTTTTTGATATGATATAGAGTTGTAAAAAAAAGCTGAAAAAAAGTTGAATAATTTCGAAGTCCAAAAAAAATTTAATTAAAAAATCAGTTTGTTTTTCATGAAAAAATATTGAATGAAAACCATCAGTCCTCATCAATAGGAGTATGGGTATGCACAAGAATATGTTTTAAAATTCAAATCAAAAGTGTCATTATATTTTTGCTGATATGATTTAGAGATAAAAAAAGTTGTATAATTTCGAATTCCAAAAAAAATTAGTTGAAAAAATAGTTTGTTTTTCATGAAAAAATATTGAATAAGAACCATCAGTCCTCATCGATAGGAGTATGGGTATGCACAAGAATATATTTTAAAATTTAAATAAAGTGTAATTCTATTTTTCTGATATGATGTAGAGATGTAAAAAAAAGTTGAAAAAATATATCATGTTAAATAAATAAATAAAAAGTTAAAAAAATTTCAAAAAAAAATTAAAAAAAGGGGGGGAGGGGGCCAAAAAGTTGGAGGGGAGGGGCCCCCTTGGAGTTTGGGTATAGGGGACCTTTGGGGACTGAGGTCCCTGGTGGTTAGGGTCATTGGTGCTTATGATCCTTGACGGTTCGTACTCATATACACCTCACTACTTGATTTGTAAGGATTTCTATGGATTGTTCTAAATTTCTTTATTAAAATTCTTTTCTTGCCATCTACATCTCTCTTAGTATCAACTTTTTAGTATACTATAACGTTAAACCCTATTTTAAATTGACAAGACTGTTCAAACGCCACTTGTGTATTATACAGAACACATTGAAGAAGTAAAGCTAGGTCAAGTCACAAGGTCATTCTATCATCGTTAACCATTTTCATAGATTGATGTTGTTCCAAATTTATAACAAATTGCCTATGAGTTAACAAGCCCTTCGGGGTTACCTTAACTGATAATCAGTTTAGCCCTTTTTTACCACCATCATACGGTCCGATCACTAATTAGGATCATTCACACCCCTATTATTCAATCAACAATTAATATCGTTCTTACAGTAAAATTCGCAAATGCTATACCCTTTTTCGCAAATAGAGTTATTTTTGGGTAAATGATACAACTTTTCATAATTCACAGTTCTGTAATTATCCGATGATGCATTCTTAACTAAACCCGATGAGGTGCCTTTAAGCTAGAGGTTATCAAACTCTTTGACAGGTTTTGACTCATAAAGATGTCCGACTTGCCTGTATCGCTAGTAGAAACATTGTTTTATAGTAAAAAAAAAAATTTGTTATGATGATGGATGAACGAACTTGCTAAAGCACATATTCTCTACACCAGTCTGATTGCATTACACAATCTCAACCATAGTTTCAAAACATGTTTGATCGCTTTTTAGGTCTATAATATAAAAGGATTGGTCGCTTTTTGCAATGTGTTCGTCAAAGTACACTGTATATTCATGCCTCAGGCTTGTAGACGTCAAACTGCACTGTATATTCATGCCTCAGGCATAGGTTTCCTTGTCCCGTTCCTTGTCCCTTATCCATCAGTAGGTAAATCACTACTCATACGTGCCAGGTAAACTACTATTTGTAAGGACACCTCAAATTGTCCCCGCATATGATATTACTTTGGATAATTCCTTCATGACGGTACAAATATTTTATTCCTCTTAAAAAAACAAAGGTTTTTGAATGAGGTAAATCAAGGACCCTTTTAAGTTTTTATGAGGGAGTGGACACACCTTCAACAATCTTTTAAGGGCAGAAGTCTGGAAAAGAGGTTAAAGCTTCATTTTGTTGCTAATATAGTATATTTTACCTATCGAGACTTCAGTCCCACTCCCTTTGCCTCCAAAGATATTACAGTTGGGGGATGCCCCATCTCACGATACCTGCGAAAAAGAAGCCATCCCCTAGAAAAAAAAATAGCGAGTCGCCTGAAAATACGCTGGAAAAGGAAAGATTTGATTTGACTAAATTTTCAAGAAACGAGAAAAACTAATGTTTTATTTTTGAATTCGTCTATACACAGGACCCGTACTATAAAATTCTCATGGTTTCCCCCATAATTTCAAGCATTTTTCGTGTAGATCTTATATTCTTCAGAAGTTTTGTAAATTCGAATCCCTCCGAGGTGATTTTTAAGCAACAGATGACCTTTCTATGCGAGATATTTTGCTCCCTTCGCATTCCCTCTACACTCTTAGAAAAGGTCTTGGTTTGCTGATGGTTTAACTGTTGTTCAGGATCACTTATTATTCTTAATTAATTTTGGAGATAATAACTCATTTTTTGTAAATAAATTTGAAATTTTTAGGATTTATTTCAAAAACAAATTTATGCAGCCGTTAAAGAAAAAAAGAAAGGACAATATATTGGGAAGAATGCAATATTGTGGATTTGGTCTTTAACAAGTGATGCAGGATTGGACCTAGGTTAATCACAAGCACATAGCGTAATTATAAGTAATACCGTAAACGAGAGGATATAGTATCAAGAGGCCGAATACCAAACGGAGATAATCGTCTTTGAATTTTTATCACCAGTATTCAATACCAGAGTAGCGACTAGACCATGATCAGGTTTCTATTAAAGATTTAGCATTTGATGAGCTATGCAATACAGACATCATGTAAAATAAAGCGTCCTTAATTGTTCTCATTAATTTATGAAAATTTATATGAGTACCTGAATATACTTGGATTTTGTCTGATTCGCAGTCTGGCTTTAGAAAAGGTTCCTGTAGTGCTTTCTGTTCGCTTTGTCTTGGACCGGGCTAATAGCGCAGTTGAAAACAAGTCTATTTCTTCTTTTAGTTTGTATTAAATATTTTCCCCAAAACAGATAAAAGTCCAATCATATTTTCTAGAAGATGAACTTGATACCTGGTTTTTAGTACTCTGTTAAGTATAAGTTGGTCAAGGAATTCGAGATCTCTATGATATATCAGTCAAAGAGTTTTAAGAGACAGACTATTGACTTCTTGCCTGAATTTTGCCAAATAAAACTTACATCCACGTCTTGGATAAACTATAATTCTGAGCTGCTGACAATGAAAGCGCCTGTAGCATTGTAAAGAATACGATCTAAAACGTGACGCCATGATTTAAAAATTTAAAAAGTACACTTATTGGCTCATTGCATAAAGCCCATTGCTTCATAAATTAGCTACAGTTATTTTTCTTCTAATTAAATACCTGAAGAATACCAGCTCAAAGGAACAAAAGTGTCTTTCTGGTACTACGGCAGTGGGAGTTTCGTAGCACGGCAGTACGCTTAGTCTATAGAAGTAAGGAAGGGCTGAATATTGCTTTTGATTTAGTGTTTCGAAGCTTGTAATCTTGCATCTTTCTAAGAAATTTCGATGGATTTCGGTTTAGTACTCATAATTTCCTCCCCGTCTGATCTGTAAGTCCTACTTACAGTTTCCTTGGTAAGTTATTCTAGAAGATTCGGCTTTCGTGCGTCCTTAGAACGTGTCCAGTGACAAAAATCGTTCTTTCCTGATACTTATACAAAGTGGGCTCAGGCCCCTTCGTTAGCAAAAAACTGGAATCTATTATTGCCTCACCAAGCCATATTGTTAAGACTATCCTGGTTTAAACCTATTGTAAAATATTTGGCATATATTTTCTTGTTTTTGCTCCTAAGCAGGGGTGTCGTTTGAGGGGTGCAGGGTTTATCTTAAGATTCTAGTTTATATTAAGTTTAGACCTTATACCGATCCTTTAATTCTACTATACACTGACAAACCAAGCTCTGTACCTTATTTTAATTCCTGCGTGATCTTTACAGCCACCATTTTAAGCCAGTATACTAACCAGGATGGCAATCTTATTAGTTCTCTCAACTAATTTATCAGAAACCAAAATAAAAAATTGGCCAATATCCTTGTCTCTCAAATAATAGGTCTTCTGTATATTCGTCTTAAGAGCTAGTTTGCATATTGCTTACTCGAGATACCATGGACATGGCAACTCTCGTTTATGCAGTTCCTAAACAGTCCAAAGCAATCTGTACAATCGTGATGGTCTCCTTCGGAGCCACCTAATAAAGAGCAAACCCCAGCACACAGCAACCAAAAATTAAAAAAGCGCTTTGTAACGAAAAAAAAATGGCCAGTGAGAAAAAGAATGTCGTTTAGTGCTGATTCAGAAATGGTAAATATTATTTTAGTTAAAATTAGTAGTTAAAGTTTACTGCGAAATTACGTTTATTGGAATGTCAAAGAATAGTTTAAAACCCATTCAAAATGCTGCAGACTGGAGGTGGAAAATTCAACATTGGAATCACCATAGTTGAAAACCCGTCTCGGAGGTACACACCCATCCCATATTGGAACATTGATAAATCATGGTTGCAGCAGTAGCTGCAACCTAATAAAGAGCGAACTAGAGCCCATAGTAACCAAAAGTTGAAAACGCGTTTTTAAAAAAAACTGTCTAGTGAAAAAAAATTGCCATTTGACGCTGAATCAGAAGCGGTAACTATTGTTTCGGTTAATATTTAAAGTAAAAGTTTATTGCGAAAAGAAATTTATAGTGATTTCGAAAAAGAGCCTGAAACCCCTTGAAAATGGCTTCAGATCGAAATGAAAAGTTCACCATTGGAATCAGCATGGTCGATAACTTTTAGTAAGACAATTACAGTTCTCCACTTTGAATACCAAGGAAAATCACTTTTTTGCAATTGATAGCACTGATGTGTCTCCTTCTTTTTCTTTTTTTTTCACCAGGGCTAGCGAATGACCAGAACATCATAGAGAAATGTTTAATGGCTAATTTGAACGGAAATTAAATTTGCTAGTGCCTTTTTAAGTGACCAAAAAGACTGAAGGGCACCTAGCCCTGCCTCCCTAAAGGTCCCCTCCACCCGAAGTAATCCAATCAAAATTTTGAGATAGCCATTTTAATCAAGATAGTTCAATGGTCCACTATCTACTGTTTTGGTGATGATATGACCCACCAGAGTTCCTGGTGAAAGGGATGTACGCTGTATCGGTTTCAGACGTATCGATATCACGCGTGATGGTATGGGCGTATTGTTATTGAGCGTATTTGTATCGCAGGTATCTTAAGACAGATTTTTAATAGCTCATATAAAAGATATTGCTCATATCTACGTCCTCCTTATAAATTCCACCATCAGCAATTTCCAAATGGCACTAAAAACGGCACTTTTGGTACCATGTCTCAAGTGGGAAATCTGGGGCTAGTAATCTACCAGAACTTTTTTGAGTGACGTTCAATGGCTCTTTTGAAACCTATTGCTCATAACTATATGATTTTTATCAATTCTACCTTCTGTAAATGTGAAATAGCACTGAAAGCAATACTTTTGGTGTCACTTCTTAAGTAGAAAAGCTTGGAAGTATGAAACGGTATCACTATTGTCATAATTATGGTCCAAAGTCCTTAACTGTAGGTTTGCAAGAACACCTCCGTATGTTCCTCCTCCAAGCTCCCTTAATAAGATACGCAATTAAGGTACAAACACCAATATATCAAATTAGATAATTAGAGGAGTGGTTCAGTTAGTTCATCGTTGGACTTCAAATTAGAATGTCTTGCGTTCGATTCCTGCTTGTTTTTTTTTTCAATCACCGTTTTGTCCCTTCTATATGATCATTTTCAGATAGTTTCACTGTTTTTGTAAATGCGATGCATTTATTTTTTAAAGCATGTCCCGGGAAGATGTTTTGTCAAGCATTTTGATTCAAAAGGGAATAGGGGTCATCCAGTTCATAGTTTGCGACAACATTCTTAACAGTTCACTACATCCATACCAAAAGTGAATGGCGTAATTTTGTCAAAATCCTGGGGGGGGGGGGGTTTGAAGTTAAAGCCAATTTTTTCAAATCAAGTGAAAATGACAGAGAAAACTGAAAAATGAGCCATATAGTAATAATAAAAAGGTAAATATGTACTAAAAAACTGACATAAAGAAAGAAAAACGAGCAAAAATGGGGTTTTTAAAGGCCAAATGAAAATACTAAAAAAACACAACAATTCGAATATTTCGAGGGGACAAACGCCTCTCTTCTTCAGTGCGAGACGAAAAAACATAATCAATGCGAGTGCCGAAGAACAAACCAACAAATAAAACGCGGAAAGTCAATGTAAATGTGAAAAAAAAACTCAAAAAATTAAAAGATGAATAAAAATCCATAAAAGCCCAAAAAATTTTAAGAATTAAAACCAAATACCTAACAACAATAAAAGTGAGTCATTCACCAATATCCGTGATTTGCAAAGAAATTCAAATTTGAACCGCCATCGACGGATACTAGTGAATAACTGAGAAATAAAAGACAAATATTCATTCACTCAAACCAAAACGAAACAGCATTGAATGAGTTTGAGAGCTATGTCATCTGACTCTTGATTTTAGTAATTGCATTCCTCGCAGACACCCTTTGAGACTTAAAGGGTTGTTGAAGTGTCTGATTATGTGATTGGGAAAGTGTTACAAGGTTAATATCTAGGACTATTAAAGTATCGGCTTCTCTTTTGAGAAAACCGAAATACGGTTCATTTAGTCTTAAATCACCTGAATCCCTGTTCAAAGGTTGACCTAAATGTTGGTATTTATAAATTTCAACAGCTTCTCTGTAGTGCTGGCTAGCTTGACTAAACAAAATAGTATGGTCTGGGTTTTCAAAAATGTGCTTCGCAAAGGCAGAGTCAAAATTTTCCGCTTTTTAAGTGTATTATGAATTGAACTAGAGTGCTGAGTTAATCTATCCGTAAGTCGCTGATCAGTTCTTCCGATATACCAAAGACCACGCGAACAAGGAATTCTGTAGACACCGGAGTTTTCACCGATCGGGATAGGGTCTGTACCTTGATAAATTTGGGAACTGATAGTTTTTCTGGGTCTATAGTAAGTGTAAATGTTATTTTTTCTTAGATTTTTTGAAATGTGGTCTGAAACCCCTTTAACGTACGGGAGACCAAAATAAACTGAATTTTCCCTTTGATTTGAGTTTTCTGTGTAACTATCTGATAATCTTTTAATGTGTTTTGCAATTACAGAATTTATTAAACTAATTGGGTAACCATTCCCAAATAAAATATCTCTAAGGTGGTCGATATGCTTCTTGGATTCAGAGCTCGACCACCTTAGAAATATTTTATCCGTTACTTAAATTATTATTATATATTTATTATTAGATTATTATTATTATTTAAAATTAGATGCTTCTTATTAGATATCTATTAGATTATTAGATATTTACCCTTACTTAATTTCCGTTACTTAAATCACTATTCCTCTAATCAGTTTCCTGCTGTGAAAAGAATTGTCACTTCTCTAGTTGATAGAGCATTGAAAGTTTATTCAACACGCTTCCTAGATTCAAAGCTCGACCACCTTAGATTACTTAGTAAATGCTTAGAAAGTCATAGATATTTCCTGTCCAATAACTGCTTCAGTAAAAACATCAATCCAAGAGTTAGGGTATTACCCAGAAATAACCCAGAACAAAAATGTTCGAAATTATTGTCGAGACTACATGATAATAACCTTTTATTTCCTTTATACAAAACTATCTGGAAAATCCTTAATAATTCACCAATACTTCAAACGCCGTCACTGCTTCAGAAAAACATCAGTCCAAGAGCCAGGGAGACACCCAGAATAGAAATATTTGAAAATATGCTCGAGACAGAAGCTGTTACACTGGACGCTGCAAAAATAGATAGATGAAATGTTTATTTACTTTAAGATGTTTAAGATGTGACGATGGTTTGCATACTGTCCTCTACAAGGAATCGTTCATTCGCAATCATGGTTGCAGCGGTAGCTGCAACCTAGTAAAGAGCAATCAACTGCCCATATAAGCAAAAGTTAAAAAACGCGTTTTGAACAAAAAATGCCTAGTGAAAAAAATTGCCCTCTGACACTGATTCAGGAATGGCTATTATTGCGGTTTGTCTTAAACGTAAAAGTTTATTGTAAAAAGAAATTTATTGTGATTTCAAAAAAAGCCCGAAACCCCTCGAAAACGGTGTCAGATCAAAAAGAAAGTTTACCATTGAAATCAGAATAGTCAAAAACCTTGTATAGGGAAATTACAGTCGCCCTTCTTCAACAACAAGGAAAGTCACCTTTTTGCATCGGTAGAGAGAAAAGTGTTTTATTAAAAAATAAAATAAAACACATTAACAACAAAACCCGAAGTTTATTAAACTTGTATGAGCAGACATCACCCTTTACAAAACCCTGCATACACAATTGCTACCAGCCATCCTTAGCCCCCCCCCAAAAAAAAAGAAGGGCAAAAAAACAAATAATATTAAAATAAATAAATAAATAAAAATAAACGAAATAAATTAATTTTTAAAAATTTCATGACCTAATTGGATACCAAGACACAAAATTAAAAATCATTCTTCTATTCTACCTCCTCTTCGCCCTCCCAAAAAAGTGCCATAATCACTCGAGAGAAAAATCGCTCAGAAAGGATTAAAACTCATATGTAGACAAACACTGTCCTTTTAGTTTACTGCAAAATTCATTTAGCTCATAAATTGTTGAAATTGCCTGAGGTAATGGTTCCCGCACCCGAGGGCCAACATGTCTTGTGGAAAAAACGGATCGCTTTGTAATAACCTGAGGTCGCCGAACTAGTGTTGATGCTCTAGTCGAGTAATTATGAAAATTGACACCACTTGTAAACATTTCCCTAAAACACTCAGGTAATAACGCGTGTGTATTTAAAGATAAAAAGAGCACTATAAAAACGGAATAATCCAGCAATCGGTAATATATTTACTTGATTATATCTATGTCTAACATACATATTATGATTATTTCCAGTTAAAACACGTAGGGCATTATTTCGTTAACTTCTAAGGGGACGAAGGTAAGTTAAAAACATACTTGACCACACAAGACAACCATATACAAGGTATGGGCGAACAAAAAAAAAAAAATAAAGCATCTTTTAGGATTCAGGTAGCACTGATCTGTCTCCCGTTTTCTTTTTCTTGTTTTTTTCCAGGCCCAGCGGGTTACTAGAGCTCCATTGAGATATAATTAATAGCTCTTCAAAAGCCTTTCTCATATCTACGTGCTTTTCATAAATTATGCCATCTGCGAGTGCCATATGGCAATAAAAACGGCCCTTTTGTGCCATTTCTCAACAGGTGGCACTAGCAGGCTACCAGAACATAGTAGACAGATTTTTATAGCTTATATAAGAGATATTGCTCATAACTACGTTTTCCCCTTAATTTCCACCATCTAGAAGTTCTAAATGGCACTAAAAACGGCACTTTTGG
Source organism: Artemia sinica (assembly GCA_027921565.1). Classification (NCBI taxonomy): domain Eukaryota; kingdom Metazoa; phylum Arthropoda; class Branchiopoda; order Anostraca; family Artemiidae; genus Artemia; species Artemia sinica. The sequence goes on from CM051258.1 coordinate 42,330,439, forward strand.
TGCCATGTCTGAAGTGGAAAAGGTGGGGCTATTGGGCTAGCAAAAGTTATGAGTTATGTTTAATGGCTCATTTGAAAGCTAATCTAAGTGCTTTTTTTATAAATAATACCATTTATAATTGCAATATATCACTAAAAACAACACTTTGGTGCCACTTCTTAAGTGGAAATGCTCTAAAGAACAAAACAGGCACTATTGAAAAACTTATGTTCCAGAACCCGTAACTGGAGGTTTACAAGAACCCCTCCCTTACACTCCCGCTCCCAGCTCCCTTATTAAGTTTCATAAATCGTCTGCTCATCAGCAAACTACTAAAACCTTAGCAGTATTTTAAGTATACTTCATGTCATTTTATGACATAAAAAAGTTGGAAAAATTTCTATGTTAAAAAAAGTTTAAAAAATTAAAAAAAAGTTCAAAAAATAAACACAAAAAAAAGGGAGGGGGCGAAAAGGTGGGGTAGAGGGGCATTGGGGCCCTTGGAGGTGAGGTCATTGACGACTAAGGGCTGTTGTATCATTGCCTAAAATGTATATGACTTTTTGTGGTAGCTCCAATACTATATCCACTATGGTTGTCGTCAAATCCGTAAGCGCCTAACTACTGGAATTCTTTTCATCGAACTTTTTGTGTAAAACAGAGCACAAAGCGTATTTTGTATTTTGTAAGAAGAATCTGTAGTAACACCAATAGTATAGCCTACCCCCTATGGGCGTTGTCAAATCCATAACCCCCTCACTACTTGATTTCTAGGGATTGTTCTGGATTTATAAGGATTGTTTTGGATTTCTATATTAACATTCTATTCTAGGCGCCTTTTGACATAACGCATTTAAAACCACAATTTATATTCACTTGATATAGGAGTCGCATAAAAATGTAAATCGATTTCATCCAACCCAAATAAAAAATTTATTCATATAACTATCAATGGCAAAAGGCCAGATAATCTATTGTGCAACTAAGTCATTGCACTACTATCTCTCAAGGCTAGAGAGTACAGTGACATTCAAGAGTGTCTGGCCTTGATACAGTGAACCGATTCTCAAAAGGGAATGACCTTGATACAGTTCAGTGAACCTCAAAAGTGCCTGGCCTTGATGCTGATCACCGAACATCAAAAGTGCCTTGAAAAGGTGCCAAGGAACGTAAAGTACTGTTATCCAGAATATACAATCTACTAATAAGCCCTCTCGCGATATTCTAGGACCACTGGGTCGATACGGTACGATCACCCTGGAAAAAAAAAATAAATAAACACACATCCGTGATCTTTCTTCTGGAAAAAAAACAAGAGTCCACATTTTTGCAGATAGGAGATTGAAACCTCTACAGTAGGATTTTCTGATACGCTGAATCTGATGGTTTGATTTTCATTAAGGTTCTATCACTTTTAGAGGGCGTTTCCCCGTTTTTTCGAAAATAATGCAATTTTTTCAGGCTCGTAACTTTTGATAGGTAAAACTAACCTTTATGAAACTTATATATTTGAAATTAGTATAAAAATCCAATTTTTTTGATGTATCTACTGGTATCAAAATTCCATTTTTTAGAGTTTCGGTTACTATTGAGCCGGGTCGCTCCTTACTTACAGTTCTTTACCATGAACTGTTTGACAGTGCTGGACTTCAAATTAGATTATCAGGCGTTCGATTCCAGCTTGGATTTTTTTTTCAAATCATTGTTTGTCCCTTCTTATGTTACTTTCCAGATAATGCACTATTTTTTTAAATGTGATGCACTGATTTTTTAAAGCATATCCCGGGAAGGCTCATTTTAAACTAATTACACGTGCTTTTTATCAATTTTAGCATCTATAAGTGCTATATAGCCCAAAAACGGCACTTTTGGTACCACTTCTTAAGTGGAAGAGTTTGGAAGCATAAAATGGTACCATTGCAATAATTATGGTCCAAAGCCCTCAACTGGAGGTTTATAAATTAAACCTCCATATTTACTCCCCCTCCAGACCCTCTTAGTAAGTTTCATAAATCGCCTACTCATCTTAAAAGTAAAAGATTATTGCAGAAACAAATTAGCTAAAACTGAAAACTTCTCAAATCTACCAAAAATTAAGCTTGAATGATCAACAGTTTTGAATTGAACCTTCAAACTTCACTCTGCGATAAAGCCTGTGTGCTAGGTCTAACGGTGGTAAAGTTTTTCGTAGCTGTCAAGGTTGTCTGCAGTATTTTCTAGAGGTGCCTTATCTCCCCTAGATCGGTGATAATTAAAAATTATATTAAAAATAAGTTTTCAACTGAAACTAAGGAGTGACATTAAGACTTAAAACGAACATACATTATTCCGTATAGATAAAAAAGATCATGGAAGCATTGTTTCTATATTGAATTTTAATCAAAAACGAACGAAGATTAATTTAAAAAAGATTTTTTCCGAGGGAAGTAAAGAGCGAAGTTGAAACTTGAAACGGACAAAAATTATTACTTCACCACCTATCTAATATATATCAATAAAACTAGTACAAATAAACCAACTAATTATGTCTCCCTATGTTTCTAGGATTATAGAAAACTAGCGCTTTACTGAAAATACAAAGTAATATAGGAGTTTCGGTACAGTAAAAGCAAACCAATTAATGACAAATTTTACAGAATAAAAATATTATCAATCCCTTTTAAGATAAAACAACAATCCATTTTAGGATTGTTGCTAATTTTTTTTCGTTTAATTCGGTATCACTTCTGCACAATGGTTCAGTTCAATGATTGGCTCTCGTTTTGGTTCTGAAGAGGACATGTCATGATTAGTTTGTAGACAACTTCCAAGTGAAGCCATCTTGATAATACTAGGACTGTAGACTAGCTTTAGAATTTGTATCATAGCTTGAAATTCACTGTTGTATAAAGAGAAATAACCGGATTTCCAGAGTTCATATTATGTCTTCTTTTATCTTCATTTCAAGTAATACTAAAGCATATTTCTTACAATTTAAGATTGTATATTACTCACTATTGGTATTATAGCTGGCTAGACCAAAATGCTACCTGATAAATCAATTCAATATTTCTGTATGCTGTTCAATTACTTTACGGTTATTAAAAAAAATTTAATTTTACGCTTATGTTTTTAAGATAATTTTAATTGTATACTGAAATTTACTGATGTCACAACTGGTGTAAGGCTATGAAAAGCTATATAGATTCATTTATCGTTGTCAGGCTATATGCTCACTTTTGACTCCCAAATCAATATTCCTGTTTTTTATACTTAATTTTTGTGTTTTCAATAAAGCGCTAGTTTTCTATAATCCTAGAAACATAGGGACACATAATTAGTTGGTTTATTTGTACTAGTTCTATCAATATGTATTAGATAGGCTGTGAAGTAGTATTTTTTGTCCGCTTTAAGTTTCAACTTCACTCTTTACTTACCTCGGAAAAACTTTGTTTTTTAAATAAATACGAACAGAAATGATTGAAACAGAATGCCCTTAGCCTGCAAAGGATCGACTAACACAAGTTAATATTATCAATGTGACATTATTATTATAAGCTTAAGAGATACACAACTGAAATAGTGAATGGCGCAAAAGCGACGAACTACACTGTTCATCCTAATGCCAAGAAACTTAAAGACGTTAGTAGTATAGCTATAATGATAAGTAGCGCACAGTCCCCCCATATAGCTATAATGATAAGTAGCGCACAGTCCCCGCATATAGCTATAATGATAAGTAGTACACCCGCCAATACAAGCAGACAGTGTAATGACCGGATTCAACTACCATGAAAAATTCGTGCTGTTGTTTCTGTTAAAAGTCGTGCGTGTTTTCATGCTAGTGATTCGTTTCCTTTGTATGAATTTGTGAAATTCTTTCTGTAATTTAATTTATTAGGTGTGGTTGACTTATGTTTAACCTTGAACATGGATATAAAAACTCTGACAATTTGTTATTTTGTCAGTTCAGAATTGGCATTTGAAATATAATGATGCATTCAAATAAAAGGAATATTGACGAAAGCTACACGCAAGAAGTAAGTTATTCTTTTATATTCTTAGTGGGTAAAGAAATTAATTCTACTAAAATTTATACAGACCCTATTTTAGTTAACAGATTGTTAAATATTTTTTGAACCTGGATCTCCAGAGGTCGGTAAAGAGCAATAACAAAACATGAAAAAAGTATGTCAACACTGCATTTAAATGGCTTGCGAGCTTAGCACATGAGGTAAATCATGCCTATTTTTTATTCCGGCCCAAAGTTCCCCACATTCGTTCCCCACCGGTCTAAAGTGCCACAATCGTCCACCCCCCCCGCTCCCTCCAACCCCCTCCCTCCAACCCCCCCCCCCCTCCTTCCCTCCAACCCCCCCCCCCCCCCCAACTTTTTATTTAACTTTTTTTTACATCTCTTAGAATGTCATGAAACACACTTAAAACACAAAAATTTCATATTTGATATTTCCAACTTCAAAATGGGAATGATATAGATATGTGTGTTGCAACTTTTACTATTAGAAACATAATGTTTGTATTGACCAATTTTTTTTTTTAACTTTTTTTAACTTTTTTTAAACTTTTTTTCAACTTTTTTTTACATCTCTTAGAATGTCATGAAACACTTAAAACATAAGAAATTCACATTTAATATTTTCCAACTTCAAAATGGGAATGATATAGTTATGTGTGTTGCGACTTTTACTATTAGAAAAATAATGTATGTAGTGACCAATTTTTTTTCTGAGTTTTTTTTTAATTTTTTTTCTGACAATTTTTTTTTGTTTTTTTTTTCTGACAGTTTTTTTTTTAACTTTTTTTTCTGACAGTTTTTTTTAACTTTTTTTTGAACTTTTTTTTACATCTCTAAATCATATCAGAAAAATAGAATGACACTTTTAATTTAAATTTTAAAAAACTTATTCTTGTGCATACTATTGATGAGGACTGATGGTTCTCTTTCAAGTTTGTTTTTCATGAAAAACAAACTTATTTTTAGGATTTTCCAGAGCTCCCTCTACCCATTAAGAAGATAAGAAGGGGTGAAGCGACTACAGTGGTCATTCCAAACAGACCGACGGTTATACAACATGGTCGTAGGTCGAATCCATTAATCCCATCAACAATAACCGTAAACCGCCCAATAGCCAACTATCCAGCATCCACAACAATATGCCACAACCATCCGCACCCATCATACACCAGTCAACCGTCAACTGGTCAATTCCCACATCCAACACTCACAACAAGATGACACAACCATCTGGACCCATCATACACCAGCCAACTGTCAACTGGTCAACTGCCACACTCAACATGCAAACCATACTCCCATTCCATGAAGCTGATGTAGTCATGGAACCAGTCATCTCTCTCCCTGATTACGTAAGAAAAATTTTGTCTTCTCTCTCTCTCTTATCTCTGTATATATCTATCTCAGTGTGCGTGTTATAAAAAAAAAAAAAAAAAAAAAAAAAAAAAAAAAAAAAAAAAAACCTCAATGGCAATGTTAGGATCTAGCATAAATTAAGAATTAAAAAAAAGTAATAATAGGGTAGCGGTTCTATAGATTTAGGTCATTAAACACTGAAAATATTTTTTTCAGCTTAATTGAAGTGTCGCATTACCATATAAAAAAATATGGCATAATTTCTCTTTCTTACACCAGTTTACACTCGAAGAATCATATTAAACACACACACACACACACACACACACACACACACACACACACACCACACACACACACACACACACACACACACACACACACACACACACACACACACACACACACACACACACACACACACACACACACACACACACACACACACACACACACACACACACACACACACACACACACACACACACACACACACACACACACACACACACACACACCACACACACACACACACCACACACACACACACACACACACACACACACACACACACACACACACACACACACACACACACCACACACACACACACACACACACACACCACACACCACACACACACACACACACACACACACACACACACACACACACACACACACACACACACACACACACACACACACACACACACACACACACACACACACACACACACACACACACACACACACACACACACACACACACACACACACACAAACACACACACACACACACACACACACACACACACACACACACACACACACACACACACACACACACAAACACACACACACACACACACACACACACACAAACACACACACACAGACAATCTAAATATTCTTTTTCTGGTAAAAGAAAAAATAACTTCACATTCATTTTTTAGATAAATGTACAGGAACTCTCACCAGCAACAAACCTAAGGAACAACAATCTATTTGAGAACATGGTTATACCATTATTATCACCACCATCACAACTCGAAGACGATCTCCATGTCGAGTCAGAGGAATGGATTTAACAGTTGTTAATCGATTCTTTTGGTGATGATAGTTGTAGTATGATTCCTCCGAATATAGGAGATAGTTACATTAATATACCAAGTACATCTACAGGGGGTATGGCTCAACCAGCTACCCTCGAATGGGCTGATCGTCTCAGTCCTGATGCACTCGAGGGTTTGTTGAGTGAGTTGGGGGATTCGACACCATGTAACATCCCCATCATTGAACAAATTGGCGGAGGACATGAAATCCCCGTAACGCCCCATGTCATGCCCGATTTTAATTTAGTTGACTCTGCCTTGCACAATGTATTTGTTTATAGGGCTGAGTTTGAGGATCCATTTAATTCACTAACATCAGGTAGCATCATAACGGATCCGGTAGACATAGTAAACTCCTATGTGGGCAAGATTCGAGCCCTTCTTGAAAGAGTGATTCGGGAGGGGGTGGGAGGGATGGGATTAAGGCTGCCATCGCAAAAAAATTATTTATTTCAATGAAAAGGCGGATGAGGTGTATGAGCGTTATTTACGTACTGAAATTCTATCACTTCATCCGGACCTGAATAATTTTGAGGGTGTTTTTATGGAATGGGTTGATAATATAGTAACAAAATTGGATAATTATACTGATTTGGGTAGTGGGTCGGTGGTTTTATTTATTGGGAGTTTGGATATTAATGTGGGTAAATTTAAAAAAATTTTATTTTAACGGGAGGGGGGAGGGGGCGGTGGGACCAAAATATAATGAGGGTTTAAATGATTGTAAAGGTGTACAACGATTTCGTTTCGATACAGGGCTTCAATGCTTCAAATATGCATTTCTTGTGGCAGCTCACAAGCCTCTGCAAAAGGAAGCTAGTAAGACACTGTTGGACGATTATGCAGTTAATGGGAGTCCAAATTTCCCTAAAGTAGATTTTAATTGTTTAAATGATCAATTTTCAGTAACACTTAATGGGATAACTATTTTTGAGCGGGCTGATGCACATTTAAAAATTGGTATTACTGTGCTACAATATGAAACCAAATTTGAGGGTGGTGACCGCAAAAAGGGGGTTATATTTCCAGTGAGGGCTTTGTCCATTGAATCAGTGGAACATTGGGTTTGGCTTCTTTCCCGATTCAATTGGACATTTTTTTCCAATACCAAAAATAAGTCTGGTTTTAAGTGAGGGTAAAAGGAGACGTAATGGGGCATGTTACTATTGTCCAACATGCCTTTCTAGATTCCGGTCAGAAATTAAGATGAACAATCATATGAAGCAATGCAAGCGTCACGGATGTCAATCTGTGCAAACGGTTAGCGGTGACAGGGCCATCTTGCGATTTAAGAACTTTCAAAACTCACTCCAACAGAGCGACAAGGTGGCCTTAGACTGCGAAGCCGCTCTCATAGATGTGTATGATCCATCGAATTCAAATCTTGTTAAGAAACATGAGGTCATTGCAGTCTCTTATTCTCACGAACAAAGAGACTCGTGTAATTCCATGCAATTGGTAGAGGTAGTTGAGAGATTGGGTGGTGAGGATTGTATGCTCTCAACGTGACGGCACTCATTAAAACAGCAAATAAATCGATATCACGACTGCGAAATACATCCTATCCAATGAATCTATCACCAGAGGACGAGTTGGCCATTAAAACTAAAAAAATATGTTGGGTTTGTAAGGGGGAATTTGTTGAGGGTAATGGGAAAGAGGGAAAGGGGGTAAGGGGAAAGGGGGTAAAGGGATGGTCAACGAACACGATCATTTGGGCAACCCGATTGTTTCGGGATTGAGCAATTTTCGTGGAGTGGCCCATCAATCATGCAATATAAACGTTAGTCAACAATTGTTTCTACCTGTTTATATACACAATTCCAGCTATGACATGAAATTTATTTTACCGGCATTGGCACGATTGCAACGAGGTGGAGTTGTAGATGGCGCATGGGTAGATGGTTCTTTTTCTTATAATATCATACCCAAATCGTCTGAAAAGCTGCTGCTCTTAGAATTCAAATAGCAAATAATAGATAACAATAAATTGTGCATGAATAAGATCCGTTTTTTAGACTCCTTTAGCTTCTTCCCCAAATCCCTAAGACAACTCATTGAAGTACAGAAAAGTGACGATTTTAATAGTTTCCCCCTCCTTAGGCAACACCTCCTTAAACAGCAGCATTTTCAGACGGTGAAATGTATGATTTATTAACGTGTAAGGGAATATATCCGTATGACTACTACAACTCCACCGAGAGACTTCTTGAGGAACAATTGCCGTCCATCACCTCATTCTACGATTCACTTTACGAGCGTCAATGCACCACTGTCGACTCTGCATTTGCCAAGAGGGTTTGGGCCAAGGGAGGGTGTAAAAATGGGTGGGATTATTGTAGATTATACCTGGCAAGTGATGTATTGACGTTACTGGATATTGTGTGTAAGAACACGGATAAAATCTATGGGGAATTTGGGTTGGATTTAGGTTATTATTTTTCCACTCCTCATCTGGTGATGGATTTAATTCTTAAAATCAGCAAAGAGGAAATAAGCTTGATCACCGACGTGGATCAGCATCTATTTGTAGAGAGATCAATGAGGGGAGGGTATGTTTTTCTTGGAGATCGTATCCTTCAAACTGATCCGACTGGACAAAACACCGGTGTAAAGTCGGATTCAGTTTTCTTAGATATGAACTCCCTCTATCCGTCGGCAATGTCTCACTACTCTTTGCCGTGTGGAAATTATAAATGGCTTAACGATCCTCGTGCTTCAGATTTCCCCAGCATTGCCAATGTTGAGGAGAATGGACCGCGGGGATGGTTTTTTGAAATCGATGGTGAAATACCCGTGGAGCATCATGACTCGGTGAAGGATTTTGTTTTCCCGTGCATAAACAGAGCGGTGACTAGGGAATCTTTGAGTCCATACAATATTTCTAAGGTAGAGGATGGTGGTGTGCACTGGACACCTTCAAAACAAAAACTTATCGCCGACCTTCATCCAAAAGAGAATATTGTTGTACATCACGTTCTTTTGTGGTGGATGGTGGCCAATGGTTTCAACGCCACAAGAGTATATAGAGCCCTCCAGTTTGACCAAAAACCTTATTTGAAAACGTTTATTGACACTTTTGTCGATAAACGTTCCGAAGCGAAAACGAAGGTTGAAAAGGAAATCTTTAAACTCATTTTGAACTCAGCCTTCGGTAAAATGTGTGAGAGTGTACGCAATCGAAGTCGTTGTGACGTTGTGACTGACCCAAAAGAATATGCTCGAATCGTTGCCGATCCAAACTTCACATCATTCACCATCATAGACTCGAATATGGTTCTCTTAAATAGAAAAAAAAGAAATCTAATTTTAAATAAAAATATTGCAGCTGGCAGCGCAATAACCGAAATATCAAAAAACTCATGTTGTCATTCTTTTACGATGTGTGTAGGCGTCAATGGCCGGGGGAGGGAGAAGTTCAAGTATATTATGGGGATACCGATTCACTTTTGCTAAAAGTTAGAACCGCGAATTTATTGGAAGGCTTGGAAAAAGGCGCACACATTAGCTCCCGAATTGACTTTACCAATTGGGACGAGTCCATTTACCTGGAGCTAGTGAAGCCTCAGGTCCCAAATCAGTTATTAATGTTAAAATCAGAGACGGGAAGTGACTTGATTTCCAGTGGTGTGCTTGCAGGTCCAAAGGTGTACTGTGTGCAAACACACAACGAGGTAATCAAAAAAGTCTGCAAAGGGGTGCCTAGACACTACGTGAATAAGAATTTCCACATGAATGTACAAAGAAACTGTGTGGAAAATAGTATAGTTCCAAGGGCGAAGGTCATGGCGATTCGCTCTTTAAAATTTAAAAACCATACAGTTTTAGTTGATAAAATAGCCATGTGTCCCGTGTCGGATAGAGTCTATGTGTGCGCGGATGGTGTGAAGGTGCTACCCCATGGACATTATTTAACTTCTGACCGAAGTGTGCGTCGAGATTATAGACATCGCCTCGGTCGGGAAAAAATTCAACAGTAAATGGTTGGGTGGTGGTATTTTTTTTTAATATATTTTTTTCCCAATTCAGCATTATTTTTTTCCCAATTCAACAGTAGTTTTTTTCCCAACTCAGCAGTTTTTTTTATAGCAAGGCAGAGTCGTATGTTTTGTTTTTTTGTAAATAAAAAAGTGTTCAAATTGTTTTTTTTTGGCCCCGCGGCCGGCCCGGGGGGGGGGGGGGTTGGGTACCAGCCTTCGGCCGGCCGCCGCCAGCGGGCGCCGCGCCCTTCTGGGGGGACCCCTTTTAAAATGCTGTAAATAAAAGTGATATTATTATTTTAAGTGCATTATTCATTAAATGTTGTATGTTTTTATAAATAAATTTAAAAAAAAGTGTATCTATTAAAGTGTTTTTTCTAGTGCCTATGTAAATGTTGTATTTTTTATTATAAATAAATTTAAAAAAAGTGTATTTTTTCATGTTTAATGTGCTTTTTTCAATGTAGTATTTTTTAAGTGTTATTACTTTTTTATGTGTGTATAATAAAAGAAAATATGATTCTTTATTCGTCTTCTTATTATTATTCTTGAACGGAGTAGTAGTAGTAGGGAAATTATTTAGTCATTAGACAGCTATAGTCTACAGTTAGTTGTCTAGGTGAACTGTTGAAGGGAACATGTATCAATTTAAAACTCCATTTAGATTGTTTCTATGTGGATCATCAATGTCCGGCAAAGCGACACTTTTAACAAAAATAATTCAAAATCGTGATAAAATGTTTTTAGAAAATCCAACTAAAATTTACTATTGCTACAGTGTTTGGCAAGAATCCTATGATAGAATAAAAACTATTGCCCAGACACGAAATTCATACATGGACTTGACATTTTCAACAGTATTGAATCAAACTCTTGGTTGATTATTGACGATCTGGCTGAGTCCATTGAAGATTGGTCTCAGGAGATGATACAATTGTTCACTGTCCGATCTCATCATCAACGGATCTCCGTAACCCTACACAATCTACACAATCTTCAAAGTTCTACAGAATCTGTTTCAGCAGAGCAAGTGTATGAGAACACTTGCTTTGAATTGCACCTACTATATCATCTACAGGGTTGTTCGTGATTCCCGTTCCTTCATAAGGTTGAACAGACAGGTGTATCCGGGTGAACCAAAATTCCTACTCTCGGCTTACAATCAGGCTACCAGCAAACCCTACGGATATATTCTATTGGACCTGAATAAGAACACACCCGAGAATCTGCGTGTAGTCACCGATATTTTTGACAATGAAATTACTGTATATCTGCCGGTGAACAGTAAAAAAGGTCGTTAGTTGCAATCATGACTCTGAAGAAACTACATGAACATCGAGATTTATTCACCGTCCTAGGTAATTCAAAACCACGACTTAGGAAGGCCATACTCAAACATGGTGTCGACAGAGAATTCATTAATCTCGTATCTGAACTTTGTTTAAATCTAACCGAAGGCAATGTTCAACTGCCAGAAGGTTTTAAGCAACAGACAAAGCAACATCGTTCCCTTGTACGCTCCCTAGCATCAGCGGCAAGCAAAAATAAAGGAAACGATTTTAAAAGAAAAACGACTTCTTCAAGCGGGTGGTAACTTCTTTATACTTTTACTGCCAATCATTGCAGGACTTGTAAACTGTTTTCTCTAGAGAGAGAGAGAGAGAGAGAATGGCCAAACCCTATAAATTGACTCCAATTCAACTCGCCCTTTCGGCAAAGGAACATTTCGAGGAAAATCTCAATAAATTCATTAACAATGAGACAATTGCCGACGATGAAAAATTAATTATGCTTCAAAATGTTCTTCGCCGAGTGGACAAACACAAGCCCTATCGTGAGAGACCCCTCAAAGTAAATGTCATTGATCACAATAAGGAAATGACTCCATCATTATCATCATCATCATCATCATCATCATCAACAACGATAATACCAAAAGAAGAAGAAGAATATTTGTCTAAAGTTATGACAAGTGTTGCATATCTAATGCCACATTCCTATCGTGAACAGTGTAAAAGACTCTTGACATATCTCAATGACAGTGAATATGTTCAAATTGATGCCAATGGGAATCAGGTTGTAATCCATGGCAAGACCTATATTCTACTTGATTTATTGTCAGATTTGGTCAGGAATTGTAAAAGACTTGTATCATTTGACAGTCACCTGCAGACATTTTTAAACTCATCAAACTTTCCCAAAAGCCTTATTGCCAATAAACATATTTTAAAACGATTAAAGGAATTTAGTCAAATATCAAAAGATGTTTTTAAATCATTTTCGGAAAATACTGATAGCACGCCGAGTGGAAATGATTTGACAAGAGTTATGAGTGGGGGAGTCAAGCGAAGACGTCTTAATATCCTTGCATCCCCCTCACCATCACCTTTTAGTATGCAAATGGACAGTGGACACTTCACTACGTGTTTACGTTTAAAATGGTTGAAGCATTGAAACATTTTTATGAGAATATTGGTGCAGTGGGAAGTTTAAGTTCACCCACCACACTTGCTCAAGTCACTGGACTTGAAAAGAATCAGGCGGCAGAGTATCTACAGAATGAATCAAGTTACACTCTACATCGTAATCGTAGAGTTCGTGCTAATCACTATCGAAAAACCAAAGGCTTTTTCCCATTACAAATGCTACAAGCAGATCTTTTGATTCTGGATGACATTCAACGGCATCACAATCACCCCTACAAGTACATTCTACTTGCAATCAGTGTTTTTAGTCGCTATGCATATGCCGTTCCACTGCGGTCAAAGAGCGGCGAAGAAGTTGCTAAAGCTCTTGAAATCATCCTTGAACAGGATTGCTATAAGAAGATTCAAACGGATCGGGGTAGTGAATTTGTTATTCCCCATGTAAAGGAAGTTCTACTGAAATATAATACAATCCTCTATAATAGTCATAGTCCAATAAAGGCAGCATTGGCCGAACAACTGATAAGAACTATTCGACTTTTAATTTCTAGATATTGCACTTTAAAAAATACTGCTGCTTTTATTCGTGATTTGGATAAAATCATGTTGATTTATCAACGTCCACATCGATCCCTGTCCAACTCAACCCCGACAGACGTTCACCATGATGTCAATACATTTGACACTTTTCTTAAACAGTATTCCAATGCTGCTGGTGGTGTTGGTAATGAGAAGAAAAAGAAGAAATTCAATGTTGGTGATACTGTTCGAATCAATCAAACTACTAATGTTTTTGAAAAAGGTAATGATTTATGGTCCACTGAACTTTTTAAAGTCTCCAAACTCTTGGACACTACACCCATAACGTATCGTCTACGTGACATGAAAGATGATGAGATTATTGGCGGCTTTTATGATTAGGAATTAAAAAAGTTAAAAACACCGGAATCAATCAGATTGAAAAGATATTAAAGACTCGTACTCACAGGGGCCTGAAACAGTTGCTTGTTCGTTGGCTAGGATACAACTCTGATTTTGATTCTTGGGTCAGTTTTCAAAATATTGACAATGCCCAATGATTTTCATGTAACGTTTATGTCCAATGTCTCTGATCCTCTCTACAATGATTTGAATAAAACTAGTGATTTTTGGACGAAACTTTCCCCCGCCATCAAATTTGATGATGGAAAGTATGAAGTGGCTCTTGTTGACTGCATTCTCAAAAATACCTATGAGATCCTGAGAAAGGATCGTGTGTATAATATAAAAGTTATACCGTTCGATTTGTCACTCTTTGTCGAGTATGAATGGGTTGAAGCACTTAAATCTAGTGAATACCCGGATGTTACATTGAGATATAAAGAATATGGTACTATGACGGATTTGTGTCGTGCAATCAATAGAAAAATCTCATATCGTAGGAATGGTACCTTCCATTTTAATTATTCAATTGAACATGATAGGATTTACATTACCTCACCCGTTGACAATGAACTGATTCATCTCAATGATAATCTGAGAGATGTTCTTGGCTTTAAACAGAATATGATCAATGGGGAAAACGCTGGAACTGTTAGCGGGATGGATCAAGTTATTTTTGCTGATTATTCACCTGGTTTCGCCTCGGACTCTTGCATATTTCTCTGCGCGTCCTTTGTGGAAACATCGAGAGTTGGTAATTCAAATGTCCCCCTCTTACGTGTTCTTGAACGAAAAACAACCCATGAACAAGTTCATCACTATAATATAAAGCATCTTCAGTATGTTCCTGTAAACACTTCGTATTTGGAACTCTGTCAGTTAACACTAAGAAGTGAATTAGGTGATCCTCTAGCAATAACAAAAGGTTTGGCCGTGATTACATGTCATTTTCGACCCATTCGCGACAACAACAACAACAACAACAACAACAACAAAATGGCTAATAGAAAAAATATATTTATATGCCCTGATATTGATTGTTATGTTACTGCTCTCCAACCACGACAATTGGGTCATGGAATGGACTATTATAAAGGCCGTTCGTCAATGTCGGGCTACGGTCTTGGCAGTTGGTTTTCTAGGCTGTTTCGTTCTGCAATACCGCTGGCTAAAAAATATATTGCGCCGGTTGCTGCAGATTTTGCATCCTCTACGCTACACGATTGGGGGGACGGTAAAGATTTTAAAGAAAGTGTTTCAAAAAATCTCAGGTCCAGCGCACGATCCCTTGGCGAGCGATTGAAACAAAGTGGAAAATGTTTTAAAAGGAGCAGAAACATCTCTTCACTCATCAGTCTCTACTCAGGTCAGAAGCGAAAGACATCATCATCAATCTTGTCAAAGAAAAGTAAGAAAAAGAAACTAAGAAGACAAATTGTTAGATCGAAAAGGGATTTCTTTTCCTAGATGGCATATCTACCCCACAAGGAATCTCATCCCACTGTCACCACATCTCTAAATCTTTTCAATGCAGAAAGTGTGGATGTCAGTGTAAAACATGGGTACTATGAACAATTCTATCCACAGCAACCCCTCTCTGAAAACATACATTTTCAAATTTATTCCAATGAAGATTACTTCATAGATTTATCGTCCACATTTATTGATTTAAAAGTTGTGGTGAGGAAAAAGTCTGACAATTCACCTCCCTCCAACGTCGATGGACTATCCTATGAGAATGGTATACTACACAATTTATTTAAACAAATATGTGTCTACATAAATGGAACATTGGTGAGCACCAGCAACAATCAATCAAACTATACTAGTTACATACAATTTATGTTGATGACTCCAATGGCCTATAAGAAATTGAGAGGTCTGCCAATGGGCTATGACTATAGAACAAATGTTGATACTGACGGTGAACTCACTTGGCCAGTGAGCAAGGAGTATCATTTAGTTGGTAGACTCAATCATGAAATATTCAATATATCCCAATGGATGCCCCCCAATGTTAAAATTGATATAAAGTTACAAATTGCACCGTTCAATTTCATATTGAGAAAGATACTTGATGCAGCACCCGATGCTAATGTCAATCTCACTTCGGCAATACTTCATGTGCGAAAACAACTGGTTATGAGTTATGTTTCTTTGGCAATTGAAAAACTAAGAGCCTCTGGAAATGATATCAAACTGCTCGTTCCTCACACAATCGCAAATCAACGTCATATTGCCACTGGATCAAGTGCCTACACCGATTCTTCATTTATCAATGGTGAAATTCCATCGAAACTCGCCTTGGCTTTTGTAAAAAGTGCCAGTGCCATAGGATCGTGGACAACCTCACCACATGAATTTGAATTAGTTGGACTTTCCTCTCTTGTCTGTAAAGTAAACGGAATTCCTCTCTACAATTTATCCTTTGATAAATCCTATAGGACCCTATATGAGTTGACAATGCAATCCCTAGATCGAGATTCTCAACTATATGAAAATGGTATTACCGATTCAATGTTCGCAAAAAGTCGTGGTATCATTGTTTTGGACTTGTCTGGTACTCAAGATATGAGTATTGTCCGAACGGGTACTGTACGTTTGGAGAGTACCTTTGACAAACGATTTACTGAGAGTGTAACATTAATCTCACGCAATCAATTTGAAACCTATTGGGAAATTACCCCCGATGGTAGTGTTCTTTTAGACTTGGCACCATGACCACCAATCAAATAATCAATGTATTTAACATGGATCCTTTTATGTCCAAATACAAATCCTATTGTATACCCTGAGATTTCCTTCAATATATTCATACTGTTAAGAAAACCATCATCATTGTTAATAGTAGTCCATCGACTGTGCAGACTGGTCATTGGCTATGCATCTATCAAACAGCGAAGAATATAGAAGTTTTTGATCCTCTTGGTCTACCATATGCATTATACACACCACACATCAAAAACTACCTTGAAGGAAGTGGGAAGACAATTATTCAAAATCGGATGCGAGTACAAGATCTATCGACCAAAAGCTGTGGTTTTCATGCATTACTTTATTTCATTTTTCGATGTCGTGACTATACTTTCAGTGAATTTCTCAACATTTATGTACACAGTCCACGTTTGAATGGTTTTCTAGTAGAAAATACCCTCTCAGACCTGTACGGTATTGATTTCAGTGCCCTAAGAATAAAGTGTTTTAAAAATGTATGTGAATTTGTTTATTAATAAAATATATATGCACTATAAAAAAGTCTATTGTCTTCATTTGTTTAGATTTCTTCTTCTTCATAGTCATTTAGATTGTCATCATCATCATCATAGTCATCGTCGTCGACAACGATTAGTGGTGGTAGATCATTTGGATTCAACTTGTACTGATCCTGTACTGCAAAGTCCGGATCACATTTTACACAATATATTGTAACTTCATTTTTATTAAATCCTCTTGTGAAGTCAATGATACTTTTACGATTCATATTGAAAAATTCACCTGTTTCTATCTGATATTTGAAGTAATGTCGCACACAATATTCTCATATGAAAAATCACTTTCTGTCACAGCCCAATAAAAATCGCTAGGTTTATAATCATTACTTGCATTGTCCTCACAACGATGACGCAGGAACCATACTCTCTTCATGTTTTTACAATTGAAACGTGCTCCAAATTCTTCTTCCCAATACAATTTAAAGCCGCGACGATACCAATCCCTTAGAAATAAACTGAAGTCACGTTTAGGGTTTTTTCCAATCATACCAGGGTAAGTATTTTCCCACTGACCACACTTATCAAAATGACAATTGGAGCATAGATATCCATTAGGATGAGAGTCACAAGTCTCTTCAAGACAGGTATTACAGTCCTTAATTTGTACAGCATATCCGTTATGCAATTTACACGGATTGCATAGTCTATACTTTTCATTATAGTCATCAACTGTAGTACAGTTCTCAGATGAAGACCAGCTGCCCCATGTATATAAACATAGTGAACATGTATGATACATTTTTCCGATGTTGTCCGTCTCACTGCGAGAAAGAAACTGACTCAAAATCAATAAAAAAATAACATTGTCTTCTAGGAGGAGGAGTAATCGAGCATCGTCACAAATACTAATTTCCTACTGTTTTGAAGAATGAATTTCTAGGTAGTGGTTAAAAGCAGAATCACAATGTCATTTTGCTTCGTTTCAATTAATATATCAATAAATTGAGTAAATGCATTTGATTCGCAATGCATAAGCTTCATACAATAATCCAAGGATGGAGAATCAGATCCCATTATATAGTTAAGTATTTCTAGAGAAAATATTTTCCGTTGAAGAGATAATTCCAAAAAGTCATCATCTAACACTAAACATTCTTCCAATTTGACTAGATTCCGTAAGATCTTCTGTTTCTCAAATCCAATCATTCTTGATACTCCCACTACCAACTATAGACTAAAATAACAATTGCAAGTTTCTACTTTGTGCATAATCTCAATACCTATTGGACACCACTACCACCACCACCAACCACCATAGAGAGAGAGAGAGTGGAGTAAACGATCATCTAGCGTGTCTAATCAAAAAAAAACATTATAAGAAAAAACATTTTCATTGGCAGAAATGTAATAAAAGAATATATTTTCACTCTCTTTCCGTTAGGTGAGTCAATCTATTTTCCTCAATGTGCTTCATAATAGCATTCAATCCATGCTGTAGTCGTGATAAATACATTATATTCACTTTTGCAGCAAAGCATAATTGTTCATCTGACTTAAATTTACTCAATGATATAACGTATCTGCCAAACATCTCATCCCACTCAAATGTTAGTCGGGAATCCTTTCCAATTTCAACTGCTACATTGGGGGCCCTTGTCTTCACAACATCACTGTCGGGCTCTTCGAGGTGTAATAGTGTGAAACTACTCATTCTCACAATATTTGAACGTTTATTTCTCCAATTTGAAATAATGTAAACTAATCAAATTCAACTTATTGACTGAGATACTAACTCGGTATCGGACTTTTTATATCCACGCTCAATGTCAGAGTGAACGAATCACAACACCACAAAAACATCACGCACTTTTAACAGAAGAATTTCCCACAGAAGAGTTTTTGCAGGGGGGGTCTGGGGTTAGAATTGTCCGCGGGAGGAATTTTCCATGGACGGGGTGTTTTCAACAGGGCGAATTTCCTGGGAGGGAATTCTCCGGGGGGGTCCATTGAATTTCCTTTCTTTGATAGCCTATTAGAGCCACGCGCGACGGGTCAGCTAATATGCTTACATAAAAGTCTACTTATGTGAACGACTCTGAGCAAAAATGAAAATGATTTTTTTCTACTGTAATTTTGATTTATAAACATGTTGTGTGAATGTGCACAAATTACGACGGATAAAAATGTGAGTATTTATCGAAAAATAAAATAAAAAAAGATCATAAAAATTTTGCAAAAAAAACTCCAAGAAAAGTTGACTTTGAATGACGTCATGGTTGTGTCATGCAAGGGGCATAGTGCAGGTCGATGGCACGAGCTACCAACCTTGGTCAGCGAAGAGAGCCCAGTAAATGCGGCAAAAGCCTCGTGAAGTGGGTTTTCTCTAGCCCAAGAGCTGGCAATTTTTTTTTGTTATTGCATGTATTTTCGGATAATTATAGCCCACATACTTATATCCATTCTGATGGTTCCAAAATAAGTCTGCGTAAGTTTTCCGTTTCTAGTTTGATTAATTTCGTTGTTTTTTCAGCTTACAGTGTATATAAAAAAAAACAAATATTTGTGTATATAATGTACACATTAGTGTCCATAAAAAAAACACACACATAAAACTTGAGTTGATATACAGAAATGTATATGACTATATCTAGCTTTATTAGTGCTTACACTATCCCCTTGTTTTCCGAGTATAGTGACAGTGAAATAGTGATCTCATACACCCTTCTGGAGCTCCCTAACAACTAAGAATGGACCATTGCCCCAACCCCCTACCCTCTAGGCGAAAGTGTGCCAACCCTGGTGCAAGCGTTGCGGGGACGCTTGGGGCACGTTTCATTGGGATGTATTATATTTATCTATAAATAAAATGAAATAAAAACTTAGGAAAGACAAGTAAAACATTACATCAAGACAGTGAAAAAGGGTTTTGTAAATGAAAAGCTTTTAATTAATACTGTATATACATTTTTTCCCATCCTTAATTATAACAGTTACTAGTTATTTACGTATACACCTGATTAACTCTTTCACATTAACTCATCCAAAATGAGCTAATCTATCAACAACAGAGCTTACACTCCCTCTAGATTTTCTGGGGTTCCCCAAAGAAAAATTTGGCTCCCCTAAATTCTCCTAAAAGTTAACGCAAACAAAATTAAAGATCTATAACTCGTCATAATGTTCGTGTATTAACGAATGTTGAATTTCGGGGAGAATACAGTGAACCCAATTTTTTATTCCAAGAGTTTCTGAAAATTCAAGGAAGTTGGAAGAACTTATGTAAATATACAATATATTCAAGATTGAATTTGTTTGAAAAGCTATTTAGAGGGACGACGTTCAAGAGCAAGAGCGGGGTTGAGAGGCCGTGCTCTGTCACTACCTTTTTTTTATGAAGCTCCAGGAGAGAATATGAGGCTAAATTTTAGCACGAAATGGGGCAATTTCACTGATTACAATACACCCTTAAACCACTTCTCTAGGATTGTGGGATGGTTTAATACGTTGACATAAACTTACGATCCAATTGCAGATCTGCTATTAATAGAGATGTTGCCGCTACAGTCTGGTCCAAAAACTGCAAGCGCTCAATAGTTATGAGCTCAGGACAAGAGGGAGTCGAACACTTTGGAATGTTTCTCCAGATTCCTAGAAATAAAAATTTGGGCTAAGTTTGCTGAAACATAAATCCTATTTTTTTATAATTTCATCTCTACATCTAAAAAATCAAATGTATCTCTGTCTGTGTGTGTCCTATGTGCATTTCTACACTGTTCGTCCGATCGCCGAAAAACTTCAAGAAGTTTTCGATACATTCTTGCGAAGGTTTTAGACATAAAACCCTCCTTCCAATGCTCTCTTAGTGCTTTACGCACTGATTGAAATTAGAAACTCCTTAAACTTATGCTCGACAGTTGCGTCTGTTTACATTATTCACATTTTTTGGATATTAAATATCCAACTACATCCAGCTGTCGGAGGGAGTTTCCGCGGGGGTATTTTCCGGGGGAAAATTTTCTGTGGGAGACTTCCGTGGAGGAAGAGTTTTCTACAGGGGGTCAATTTTTCGGAGAAAGAATTCTTTAGCAGGGGGGGGATTTTCAAAAACTCTTAAACTTGAAAATACGACCATTATTAATAGGCAGGGATGGGGATTTTCCGAAAGACGAAATTTCCCGGGGGGATAATTTTCCGGGAGATTTTCTGTGGACGGGAAGTTTTCCACAGAGGAGAGGGGAATTTTCATTGATAGGATTTTACCGGGGAAATTTTCGTGGGGGGATTTTCCGAGGAGTATTTTTCACTAAAGAATTTTACGCAGGAGGAATTTTCTGCTGAGGAAGGAAAATTTTCGGGGGAGAATTGTCCACAAGAGAATTTTTCAAATACATTTAAATTCAAAAATATGATCGGCAATAATTCGCGGGGGGAATTTCCACTAAGATGATTTTCTACGTAGGGGGAGTTTTCCGCAGGAGAGAATCTCCACAAGGAAATTTTACGGGGGGGGATTTTCCTTGAATATTATTGTTTAAGAAATCACGGCAAAACGTGACGTTTAAGCTAGTATTTATAATTAAATACAAAAGTGAAAGCTTAGGTTAAGCTGTTTTAGTTTATGAAGATATTTTGGATTTAATTTGCCAAAACCTGTATAAAAATGACATTTTTACCACGTTTGTGAGAAAATCTAAACTGTTGTTTTTTATACTTCCAAATGGAAAGAAATTAGAATAAGACCATGGTGGCCACTTGTGGTACTGTAGTAGTAATTGTCGTGCCTTTGATGGGCTGCGGTATGTTTTGGTGCAAGACTGCCAAAATCGTGGTACTTCTTGCAGACTGAATCAAAAAGGGATATGTTTGACACGATTTTTTTTTTCTTTTTTTTTCTTTTTTTTTAGAAGGGAGGGTCAAAATCAGATATTACAGAAAAACATAGTTGGTTATTATTTTTACCAGATGCATCATTGTTGATCCTGATGAAATTGCCAGAAAATTTACAGAAAAAACTATGCGTATGTTGAAAAATAACATTTATAACGAACAACAGTGATATCATAGGCAGCGCGCTAGCGCTGCCTAAGTAAAGAACGATGTAGGCACAATGTGTTTTTTCTCCACCCGGGCACTTCGTATCGAAGGAGTTGTCGTAAAAATTTCGAAAAGGGCTCATTTGATTGGAAATTGGAGTGGCTAGTGCCCTTTTTAATAGTCGAAAGTGATTGGAGGGCAACTAGCCCCCCACGCCCATCATTCCCCCAAACACGTCCAATCAAAATTTTGAGATAGCCATTTTGTTCAGCGTAGTTGATTTCCAGATAGAAAATTTTGTTTTTGAGGAGGACACTCCCCCACATCCCTCTGGGCAAGGGTTTTAAGTTATGCCCTGGGGGTATATAAGGTTTTTAAAGAAGGTGTTGTCGTAGAAACTTCAAAAAAGCTCATTCGACTGGAAATTCAAAGGGCTAGTGCCCTTTTTAACAGTCGAAAGTGATTGGAGGGCAACTAGCCCCTCCCCACACCCATCATTCCCCCAAACACATCCAATAAAATTTTGAGATTGCCATTTTGTTCAGGTTAGTTGATTTCCAGATAGAAAACATATTTTTAAGGAGGACACTCACCCACAACCCTCAGGGCAAGGATTATAAGTTATGCCCTGGGGGCATATAAGGTTTTTATTGAAATCTTTGTCGTAAAAACTTGAAAAAGGGCTCATTCGATTTGAAATTCAAAGGACTAGTACCATTTTTAATAGTCAAAAGTGATTTGAGGGCAACTAACCCCCCTCTCTCGCCCACCTTTTCCCAAAACACATCCAATCAAAATTTTTAGATAGCCATTTTATTTAACGTAGTTAAACGTTTTGGAAACTAGATCTTTAAGGATGACAACCCCTCCCCCCACAGCCCTCAGGGCAGGGGTTGTAAGTTATGCCGTGGGGGCATATAAAGTTTTTATTGAAAGCGTTGTCGTAGAAACTTCAAAAGGGCTCATTCCATTGGAAATTGAAAGGTCTAGTGCGTTTTTTAATGGTTTAAAGTGATTGGATAGCGACTAACGCCCCTCTCATGCCCACCATTTTCCCAAACACATCCAATCAAAATTTTGAGATATCCATTTTGTTCAACCTAGTTGAAAGTTCTGGAAATTCGGTCTTTTAGGCTGAAAACCCCCTCAGAGCCCTCAGTGCAGGGGTTGTAAGTTATGCCCTGGGGGCATATAAGATTTATATAGAAAGTTGTTGTAGGCTATATGATTTATAGAATAGATTTTAGTCTTCCTCAAATCCAATTTTTATATGTTTAAAAACTAAATGTTGACTTAAGATTAAATCAAAATGCACTATTATAATGCTAATTCTCAATAAGGCATCTCAACAGTATCCCAGGAACGACTGAGGGTATTATGTTCAAACGTTCGGGGCTAACTTCTGCTCTTAAAATTTAACCAAATCCAAATAGCGTAAGTGTGTCCAAGCTATCAAAGAAATTTGCGAATGGTATCAAGTTTTCCATTACAGGTCAACTAGAGGAGTTATGAAACTAAATTAAACAGTACTATTTGTGTCCAGATTTTTAAAAGGGTGTATGCTGTTAAAAATTGCTGAAAATTTTTCTCCGGCATACAAATAGCAGGCCAAACTATAAAGTCTTAAAAAACGAAAAGATTTAAAGTATTATTTTCTTCATCCCTGAAAAGACTATGTCAATATAAAACGAACAGAAATTAATTAAAAAAAACTTTTTCCACAAAATAAGTTTTTCAAAGAAAAGTAAAGAATTCCATTAAACAAAAAATGAGCAAAACTAAAATCAAATAATCTACCAAGCGTGAAACTACCACAAATCAGCATTGATAAATAAATGAAACCCAAAACAAACAGAAATTACAATAATTAACCGAGTCAAACTCAAAATGAGCAGAAATTAGCATAAGTTGGGCGCAAAAACCCCTATGCCTTCCCAAGGCCAGAACAAAATTTGCACTTTACTGAAAAAATATAGATGTTTTTACTTTTATAACTTTAATAAATCAAATAATATTAACATTTTGATTACTAAATATCAGTATATGTATATTAAAACGATTTGATTGGTAGTAACATCGGATCATTATGAGATAATCAGGTCACATTGAACATTTTAATACCTGATTGACTCATCTTGCCAGAACATTGTGTAAAATAATCATTTAATCCAAGAAGTATCTATGGAAATAAAGGCTATTTAAGGTTCTTCCAAAAACTAAACAGGATTCGGCTTTGCACGGTAATTTGTCAGCGAGATATATTAGGTCCAGACAATACAGAACCTCTGTTACTATTCAGTTAATAGTTAAGTTTGATAGTTAAGTAATTTATTCTATGTCATGCAATTTATATTTGTCATTACTTCAAATTTCCAGATAAGTGTCTTATTAGGCAAGTCAATGATCTTTCAATGAATATTTTAGTGGTCCATTTAATATTAAAATTTCTCCAGAGCTAAATGAGCTGATTTTAAGCTCCTAGTAGACGTACAAGTGAAAGTAAAAATCGCATTGAATCTCACTAGACTTAACAAAACACGCCCACAATTAAGTAGCCTCCATAGTAGAAAGGAAAACCAGGATGGTGTAGATGAAAATGAAATGGTGTTAAAGTGATCACTTCTGGGAATTTCATGGCAAAATGTCAAGCCGGGAGCTCTATATAAAATGCGATGTAGGAGCATATTTTCCAGTGTGCTAAAGTCAGCCTGGTTACTGCTACAACTAGCTTGTAGAGGCAGTAGCAGTAGGAGTTTTTTGTCGGCGGGGGTTTATAAAAAAAAAACTTTTGACAAAACAAAATGGCAAAGCGCATCAAAAATTTGTTTATATGTATTTTTGCTACTTCTTTACGAGTCAGACTAAAATTTCAGGGTTGGAGGGTGTTGAAGCCCAGTACCCCCCCCCCCCCTCTGGACACAGTCATAGTAGAAGGATATATGCTCCTAGGCGGTCTCGATAGCTATGTAAGTAAGGGAAATCTTTAGGGGATTTGGAGCGAACGTAAGAAAATCAATCAAAATTCCTCCCACCCGTTAGCTTTGAATAGAATTGACTGTATGTTTCATTAGTAGAAAGCCAGGAAAGGTCATAGTGTTTTTTGCAGCTTTTAGATTCTCTTTGAGCATAATTTCTTTACTTGCGCATTTTCTTGTTAGTTAAAGTAACTTGAATAGCTACAGCTGATGGTTACTTTCCTTTGCAACCCCAAAAAACAATAATGATAAGCGTTTTGTTTTAGAATCAAATAAAATCTAAAAGGGGCTTTGATATAAAAAAGAGGTTTTAGTTTGGGTATTAGGTTACATTTCATGTAGTGTCACTAAATTACAGGGACGGCTCATCGCATTTCAGCGCCCGGGGCAAAAATGATATTTGGTGCCCCCTGGTCAACAAACCCATTATAGTTATCAGATTACGGCTATTTTACCTCTTTAAAAAACATTAAAAGATTCAAGAAAACTATAATATTCCACGTAACAGTATTTTATTGGTGACACAGGTGAGTCGTTTTGGGGGGCATGGAGGCAGTTGCCCCCCCCCCCCAATAATTTAGAGAAAAATTATTATATAGCCCATGCCCCTTGACTGATCCGGATATGGACCCCTCTTTTCCCACCAATAAAATGCTGGAGTTCCGCCCCTGGTGACACAGTACACATACAATTTAAATTATATTCAATTAATCTTATCCTATAGATTAGATTTTAACTATACATGCTTTTCTCGAAGCGAATGTCTTCATATGACAGCTTCGAGCCACATCATGTTCTATCAAAGAGTTTATGGCAACGAACTGCAAGTAAGAAGCTACTCAGCCCAATAGTAACCGAAACTCTAAGAAACAGAATTTTGATAACAACAGATACAACAAAAGTGTCGGCTTTTCATCCTGATTCCCAATATATAAGACTCATTAAGTTTAATGTTATTCATGAAAAACTACGAGCCTGAGAAAATTAGCCTGATTTTCAAAAAAGGGGGAAACATCTCCTAAAAGTCAAGGAATCTTATTGATAATCGCACCGTCAGATTCAGCGTACCAGAGAACCCTACTGTAGAGGTTTCAAGTTCCCATCTGCGAAAATGTGAAATTTGTATTTTTTGCCAGAAGAAAGATCCCGGATGCGTGTTTATCAGTTTGTTTGTTTGTTTGTTTTTTTTTCTCTCTGTTCTTCCCAGGAGTGATCGCATCGAGCCAATGGTCTTAAAAGATCGGAAGAGTGCTCATTTGAGCGGGAATTAAAATTGCTAGTGCCCTTTTTTGTGACCAAAAAAAATGGAGGACAACTAGCCCCCCTTCCACGCCCTTTTTTCCTTAAGGTCGTTCGATCAAAATTTTTAGATAGCCCTTTGTTCAGCATAGTTGAAATATTCAGCAATGAAAAAAAAACTTCAGAATATTAAGGTTTATTAAAAACCATCTTAGAAACAGGACGACCAAGCAGCGGTTAACAAACTTGAGTCTAATCGAGATTAAATAAAGAAATAACGTTTTTTTTCAACTGAAAGTAAGGAGCAACATTAAAACTTTAAACGAACCAAAAATATTCCGTTTATGAAAGGAGTTGCCCCCTCCTCAATATCCCGATTTTTACGCTAAAGTTTGACTTTTTGTCACAATACTTTGAGAACGACTCCTGAAACCTAACGGCCGCTAAATTAGAATAAGAAGCTTTTAAAGTAGTAAAAAACGTTAGCGTGCAATGCGGGGCATTGAGGAAGGGACAACCCCTTTCGCATACGGAATAATTTTTGTTCTTTTTAAGTTTTAATGTTGCTCCGTACTTTTAGTTGAAAAAAAGTTTTTTTTATTTATTTAATGTGGATTAGACTCAAGTTTGTTAACCGCTGCTTGGTCGTCCTGTTTCTAAGATAGTTTTTAATTAGCCTTAATTTGCTGAAGCTTCTTTCATTAGAAGGAGCTGATACAGGAATAGTATAATACATTTTCAAGGCAAACGTTGGCACGTTCCAGAGCTGGAAAATTAGAGCTTGAATTTTATTTGATCAGATTGAAAAGTGCCTTAGGACCTGGCGCCCCTACAAACCAGCACCTGGGGCAGGCTACCCTTGTCCCCTTTGATCCGTCCCTGCTAAAATAAAGTCACCTAAGATCGGTGTTTTTTGTTTTGATTTTGTTTTTTAACTTGAACAAAGGATGTGTAATTACTATTCTTGGTCCCAAATACCAAATAAGATAAAAAACTAAATCTAAAAATTGCTAAGGCAGCAAAAAAAACTACATTTTCACGACCAATTTTATTGCATCGAATAGCTATAATTACGATTGATAATAAAAATTTTGCTTTTAACTTAATTTGATTAAAAATAGTTTAATTTACGTTCGAGACCCATCTGGGTCTTACTTGTTTTAGCATTCCACCATCTATTGAACAGAGAAATGGGATTAAGTAAAATTACTGACCAGTATCAGACAGCAAAACAGCAGGCAGAGGAGACGGAACGCCATTGTGATAAAAATTCCAAAATGGCATATGATCCTGCTTAAGGAATTCCAGTAAGGCCTGCTCCCCAAACACCCTGACAACTTCCAAATCAAGCAGAGGGTACTTATTTACGTTGACTGCTTTTGACCAAATTCGGTTTAAGTCTTCGGCTATTCCGGCGAATCTTGATGCTGGAGTTTGCTTAGATACTGCACACAGGTAATTACCTATATATGAATTATTTTTAATGTGCTCATTGGCTTTGGGAAAGACCTGAAAAACAAATAGGTTTAAAGGCCTTCGAAATTTAACTCAACCAAGCCCTGGTGGATCCAGGGAGCCGGAGGGACACTGCCCCCGAAATTTTTTCTGGCGCACTCATTCTTTTTTTCTGTTTTCACTCTTTCTTTAAAATAAATTTGTCGATTCGGTCAATTATTTGCGCCCTTGTCACATTGCCTTTCCCACCCTACGATTTTTCTTATTGGTGCCTTCGTCACATTGCCCGCCTCCCCACCCACCAAGATTTTGCTCTAGATCCTCTCCTGCAATTAAGCATAAATTTAGTCATGCGGTAAATTCCAGCCGTCCAGATCCAAAACACAGTAAAAAGAGTACAATGAATTCTGTGTAATTGCAAAGAATTGATACTTTAAAACATTAATGACTTTCTTTTTTGAATTTTTTTTAGATTTTTAATCGGTCTTTTAATGGATCTATTTAAGTAGCATTTCCTTGGATGTCATCAATCCATATAGAAGTGTAGATTATGTAGATTTGTGGATCAGGCACTAAAGATAAGAAAGGAACTATTGTGAAGAAGATTTGTTATGGTTTGGAAAAAGAAGGCTGAAGGGAGTTTTAATTTTGTTTTCCTGTTATATTTGATGTATAGTGTATATGGCCCTGTATAAAGGCTTTTGAATACACGATTATTATTATTATTAGTATTATGTGTGTGACATTGTGTGTAATTATGTGAGTTAGTTTTATAGTATTATGTGTGCTTTTGTGCTGCAATTGTTATGTTATTTTATTTTTATTTGCTATGGGCTATGTTGAGCTATGTTTAGTTATTGTTATATATGTTATTATCATGTGCTTTAACTATATATGCAACTGTGTTTGTTTTTGCCATGGCCCAAAGAGGCTTTTGTTTTGCAATAATTATCTATCCATCTATCTATCTATAGAAGGACCGGTCGAACCACAAACGGCAGATCGAACTAAAAACTATAGGAAGGTTGTTAAATACATTTTGAATTAGGAAAGCTTATATGCACGGACGTTACAATTTTGAAAATTGTTAAAGCAATTCGGATGTGGCCAAAATTAAAATATCCGAATTTTAGAAATTATTTTTTCGCCATTTACCATTATTTTTATCGATTGACACTTACTGCCCGAAAAACTTAACACTGCAAAATTATAACAATTAAACGAAAAATCTTAGAAAACGCGGTTTTCAGGTATGAATAGACCTAAGGCTAAGATGGGTATAAGGGACAAAAATTGATTATGATGTCCTTGATACTTTAATGTCGTTTCTGCTGACCACAAAATGAATATTGTACGGTATGGAAAATTTGGTTCAGAAATAGGACACAGCACAGAACGCGCAAAGGGAAGTTTTTTTGAAAATCAGCCAAATTTTCTCAGGCGCGTAACTTTTGATGGGTAGCACTAAACTTGATGAAAGTTATATATTTGAAATCAGCATTAAAATCTGATTCTTTTGATATATCTATTGGTATCAAAAACCCGTTTTCTAGAGTTTCGGTTACCATTGAGCCAGGTCGCTCCTTACTTACAGTTCGTTACCACGAACTGTTTGATACTTTTAAGGCATTTAATGTAGTTAGTGCAATCAATGAAATTGTTGTTGTTGCATTTGATGTGCAATTTTTTTTATATTAGCTTGCATTTTTGTAGTAGAGACACGCAGTATTGCGCCTAAATGTATAGCCGATAACCGAGAACAGTGTTTGTTTTTTCGATAATTCAGAAATGAAAAAGTTTGCTCACAATAATAAGTACAATAATATGTAGTAATTAAATAAAAAAAACAAGTTTTTTAAACTGAAAGTAAGGAGCGACATTAAAACTTAAAACGAACAGAAATTATTCCGTATATGAAAGGGGCTGTCCCCTCCTCAACGCCTCGCTCTTTACGCTAAAGTTTTTTATTGTTTTAAAAAATAAAGTTGTGAGACAGAGTCAAACTTTAGCGTAAAGAGCGAGGCGTTGAGGGGGGACAGCCCCTTTCATATACGGAATAATTTCTGTTCGTTTTAAGTTTTAATGTCGCTCCTTAATTTCAGTTTAAAAAACTTGTTTTTTTTATTTAATTTCTGATCGTTTTTTAAATAATGCAGCTTTTATTTTGGCTCACCGTCATTGAATAAGTAAACAAAATTTGCATAAACATTTTACTTTTCTTTTGCTAAATGGATGTCTCTAAATTTGGTTATGACGTAATTTACAAATTAATTTACGTAACTAACTTCTATATTCGTATATTTTTCTTCTGGCAAAAAATACAAAGTTGCAAATTTTTGCAGATATGAGCTGGAAATCTATGTAATAGGGTTTTCTGATACGCTGAATCTGACGGTGTGATTTTCATTAAAATTCTTTCACTTGTAGGGGATGTTTCCCCCCTCTTTAAAAAATCGGGTAGATTTTCTCAGGCTCGTAGCCTTGATGAATAATACTAAACTTAATAAAATTTATATATTTAGAATCAGCATTATAAACACATTCTTTTGATACATTTATTGACATCAAATTCCGTTTTTAAAAGTTTCGATTACTATTGAGCCGTATCGCTTTTTTTTTATTGTTTTTTTTTTATTACGTATATGTTATTACGTATATGAGGGGGTTCTCCCCTTATTCAATACCAGGCTCTTCACGTTAAAAGCTAAAAAAATTTTGATTCACAAACCCCTGAATCACAAAGGCCATTTAATTAGAATAGATAGCTCTTTTGAAAGCACTAAAAAAACTGTAGCGTAAACAGCCAGGTATTGACTTTGGGGAGAACCCCCTCACATACGTTATAATTTCTGTTCGTTTTAAGTTCTAATGTTGCTTCTGTATACTTCCCAATAGCCAATACTATATGTTAACATTGGGTAAAGCTCATAACTTTTAGCCCTCCCCCTGGGGACTTCGGGGGATTAAGTCATCCCAAAAGACATATTTATCATATTTCCGACCATGTTGAACAAAATGGCTATCTCAAAATTTTGATCGGGTGACTTTGGAAAAAAAATAAGCGTGGGAGGGGGCCTAGTTGCCCTGCATTTATTTTGGTCATTTAAAAAGGGCACCCCACTACCAGAAAAAATTCCCCCTGAAAACGTCTGTATGCTTCCCAATAACCAATACTATATGTTAACTTTGGGTAAAGTTCATAACTTTCAGCCCTCCCCCTGGGGGCTTCGAGGGATTAAGTCATCCTAAAAGACATAGTTATTATATTTTCGACCATGCTGAACAAAATGGTTATCTCAAAATTTTGATCGGGTGACTTTGGGAAAAATGAGCGTGGGAGGGGGCCTAGTTGCCCTCCATTTTTTTGGTCACTTAAAAAGGGCACTATAACTTTTAATTTCCGTTCCAATGAGCCCTCTCACGATATTCTAGGACCACTGGGTCGATACGATCACCCCTGGGAAAAAGAAAAAAAAACAACAAAAACAAAAAAACAATTAAACACGCATCCGTGATCTTTCTTCTGGCAAAAATGGAAAATTCCAAATTTTTGTAGATAGGAGCTTGAAACCTCTACAGTAGGGTTCTCTGATACGCTGAATATGAAGGTGTGATTTTCATTAAGGTTCTATAATTTTTAGGGGGTCTTTCCCCCTTTTTTCGAAAATCAGCCAAATTTTCTCAGGCGCGTAACTTTTGATAGGTAAGATTAAACTTGATAAAACTTATATATTTGAAATCAGAATTAAAATCTGATTCTTTTGATGTATCTATTGGTATCAAAATTCCGTTTTTTAGAGTTTCGGTTACCATTGAGCCGGGTCGCTCGTTACTTACAGTTCGTTACCACGAACTGTTTGATTATTTGCTAAGAAAACATTTTAAAATCATAGCAGCGCAGTTTTCAGAGGGTAAACTTTCATAGAAATTCACCAAGTTTGCTTTTTCCTCAAAGGTATTTTAAGTGTGGTATCATCTTTCAAATCTATGGCTTTGATTTGAAAATCACTTGCTACAGCATTGACAGCCACTGCAAAGGGGTTTCAAAAATATCCATATTACGTGAGATCTTTCTGAAATCAGCAAACCGTTTTCAAACCAGAAGTTTGAAGTTGTATTAGTGCACTGTTCATTTGAGTATTTTGCAAAACAAAATTTATACCAGCCTCTTCTACTGTTTTCTTGCAATTTGGAAAATGATCGAGCTTTCTTTCATCGATATCCTTGATAAATAATGATAGTTTTATTTCAAATGCCTAACTTCTGAATACATCTGCAATATGAATTTATTTTTTGCTTGTAAACGTGTATTGAGTAGATTCAGTTCTGTATTCAAATCAGTTAAAAATCCAAGATCTAAAACCCACTGGTTGTTGTAAAATTCGGGTTTTACCTTTCCTTTCATATCCATGAAGTTACAAAGTTCTTTCTTTAAATAAAAAAATCGTTGAAGTACTGATCCTCGGCTTAGCCATCTTGCTTCACAGAAAGACATCACGTCACCATATTCACGTCACCAAAATTAATAGCAGATAAAACGGTATCCATTATTTTCTCCTCAATAAAACCTTGTAACACAATGCTTCTTGATTGCCAATACAGTGAAATGTATATGGAACTTCAGATCCAGACTCTAGAAGTGTACTGTTGGCTCTTCCAACGACACTATTATTATGACTGCTGATGTTTTTTTTCCGCTGTCCGTGGTGATGCTGATTGATTTATTCCATCTAAAGCCACACAAAACCAAAGCCTATTTCAAGTGATGAAATAAATCCTCCCCCTTTGTAATAACATTAAGACCGTATATTTTGAATAACTCCTCGTATTCATGAAAATTTTCATCAATCCCTCGTACAAATGTTAGGAATTGTCTCGTTTCCGACACGTCCGTACTTTCGCCCAGTCGCAGGAGAGAAGTACATAAAAGACTGCGCTTTGTCCTTAAATTGTTCACAAAACTAGCACCCAAGTCTTCAGTCCGGTGGGTGCAAGTTCTAGTATAGAGCTAAATGTAATCAAAAACATTTTTTCTGTTCTGGGCATACTTCCTCCGCAATAGCTAAGACACACTCTTTGACAACTTCACTGTCCGTAAATGGGCTATTATTTCTGCCACTTTGTAGCTGGCCCGTACAGCTGCTTTGCTTTTGTTTGTCACAGCTTTAAAGATTTTCTGTTAATTTTTTAGTGACGATTTGAAGTTAATGATTTTGTTTCTTTGAGATTCACCTCCAAGACAGTCAAATTCTGAGCACGAAACTATGCTCAGAATCGCAACGTCACCTCAAGTTATATTCCTTTACTACGGAAATACGCTTTTGACAGAATAGACACAAATGTTTTTCTTTAACTTCAATGAAAAAAAAAATATAAATTTGTCCATACTTCGCTAGAACTCCGTCTTTCATCAACGATTTTTCTTTTTTTAGAAGCCGTCTTGGGTGTGCAAAAATAAGAAATAAAATATAGGCCTATGTATATCTATTTGTTTTTACGGAGCCTACCAGCCAGTTTTTTCCAGCCTCTTTAACATTGCTCTAGTTCAGAGTGATTGTCTTGTTTGCTATAACAAAGTAGTTGATGCAGTCAAAGTCACATGCACTGGCAATTGTAATTACAAGTAGTTGGGGTTTCAGTCGCAATCAGTCAAAGTCACAAGTATTTGCAGTTGCAAATAGTCACAAATTCAAACTATTAAAAGCAGTCACAGCTTGAAAAAGTCACAATAGCAGTAGTACTAATTGCATAAGTAGTAGTTGTAGTAGCCCTCAAAGGTTCAATTTATTGCTTTCAGCTGTTCCCCAGGTATTGTTCATGTGCCTTTTGACAACCTGCATGCATAGAATGCATTTGATTTTTGTTCAATATTGATTTTAAAAAAATTTTCCACAAAATAAGTTTTTCAACGAAAAGTAAAGAACTCCATTAAACCAAAAATGAGCAAAAATAAAATCAAATAATCTACCAAGCGTGAGACTACCACAAATCAGCATCGATAAATAAATGAAACCCAAAACGAACAGAAATTACAATGAATAACCGATTCAAACTCAAAACTAGTAGAAATTAACATGAGTAGGGCTCAAAACCCCTATGCCTTCCCAAGGCCAGAACATAATTTGCACTTTACTAAAAAAAAAAAAAATTCACTTTTATAACTTTAATAAATTAAATAATATTAACATTTTGATCACTAAATATCAGTATATGTATATTAAACTGACAATGAACATTCATTTTTGTTTTTTTCAGTAAAGTGAAAATTATGTTCTGGCCTTGGGAAGGGTTAGGGGTTTTAAGCCCAACTTATGTTAATTTCTGCTCGTTTTGAGTTTGACTCGGTCATTTATTGTAATTTCTGTTCGTTTTGGGTTTCATTTATTTATCATTGCTGATTTGCGGTAGTTTCACGCTTCGTAGATTATTTGATTTTATTTTTGATCATTTTTTTTTAATGGAGTTCTTTGCTTTTCTTTGAAAAACTTATTTTGTGGAAAAAGTTTTTTTTAATTAATTTCTGTTCGTTTTATATTGACATAGTCTTTTCAGGGATGAAGAAAATAATACTTTAAATCTTTTTGTTTTTTAAGACTTTATAATTTGGTCTGCTATTTGTGTGCTGGGGAAAAATTTTCAGCAGTTTTTAACAACAAACACCCTTTCAAAAATCTGGACACAAATAGTAGTAATTAATTTCATTTCATACCTCTTCTAGTTGACCTGAAATAGAAAACTTGATATCATTGGCAAAAAATCTGTTTACTTTCTTTGATAGCCAGGATACACTTACGCTGTTTTGATTTGGTTGAATTTTAAGAGCAGAAGTAGCCCCAAAAGTTTGAACATAATACCCTCAGTCGTTCTTGGGATACTGCTGAGATGTCTCATTGGGAATTAGCATCAACACAGATCATTTTGATTTAATCTCAAGGCAACATTTAGTTTTTAAACATAATGGGCAAATGGGAGGGTGGGCGTGGGAGGGGGACTAGTTGCCCTCCAATCACTTTCGACCATTAAAAAGGGCATTAGCCCTTTCTATTTTCAATCAAATAAGCCCTTTTCGAAGTTCCTAAGACAACTCCTTCGATATGAAGTACCCTGGTCTAAACAAAAAAAAGGGAAAAAATAATAATACATTGTAGCCACATCGATCTTTACTATAAAAAAATGTCAAGCCTTCTAATCACTTCCGACTATTAAAAAGGGCACTAGCCCTTTCAATTTTCAATCGAAGGAGCCCTATTTGAGTTTCTACAACAACGCTTTCTATAAACACCTTATATATCCTCAGGGCATAAATTATAACCCCTTCCCTGAGGGCTGTGAGGGGGTTGTCATCCTCAAAGACCTAATTTCAAGAACTTTCAACTACGTTAAACAAAATGGCTATCTCAAAATTTTGATTGGATGTGTTTGGGGAAATGGCGAACGTGAGAGGGGCGTTAGTTGCCCTCCAAACTAGCCTTTTCAATTTCCAATCGAATGAGCCCAATTGTTTTATAAGAACCTTATGTGCCCCAGGGCATGGGCGCTTATAAGCTGAATTCCAGGAGGGGGGGGGGGCAAACCTCGTCTAATTGGCACTTTTAATGCTGTATAATAGAAATCTCAGAACAAAAATATAAAAATAAAGCAGCATTATTCAGCCAGGGGGCGGGTGCCCCCCTCCCCCCATATGTGCGCCCATGCCCCAGGGCATAACTTACAACCTTTGACCTTAGGGCTGTAAGGGGGTTGTCATCTTCAAAGACAAAATTTCCGGACCTTTCAACTACGTTGAACAAAATGGCTATCTCAAAATTTTGATTGGATGTGTTTGGGGAAATGGTTGGAGTGAGAGGGGGTTACTTGCCATCAAATTACTTTCGACTATTAAAAAGGGCACTAGCTGTTTCAATTTCCAATCGAATGATTCCTTTTTGAAGTTTCTACGACAACGCTTTCTATAAAAAAAAACCGAATGAGCCCTTTTTGAAGTTTCTAAAACATCCCTATCTATAAAAACCTTATATGCCCCCAGGGCCTAACTTACAACCCTTGCCCCGAGGGCTCAGAGGGGATTATCATCCTCAAAGACCTAATTTATAAAACTTTTAACTACGTTGAACAAAAATGGCTATCTAAAAATTTTGATTGGATGTGTTTGGGGAAAAGGTGGGCGTGAGAGGGGGGTTAGTTGCCCTCAAATCACTTTCGACTATTAAAAAGGCACTAGCCCTTTGAATTTCCAATCAAATGAGCCCCTTTTCAAGTTTCTACGACAAAGCTTTCAGTAAAACTTTATATGCCCCCAGGGCATAACTTACAATCCTTACCCTGAGGGCTGTAGGGGGGGGGGTGGTCATCCTCAAAGACCTAATTTCCAGAACTTTCAACTACGTTGAACAAAATGGCTATCTCAAATTTTGATTGGATTTGTTTGGGGAAAATTTGGGCGTGAGAGGGGGGGGGGGGTGTTAGTTGCCCTCCAGTCACTTTTGACTATTAAAAAGGGCACTAGACCTTTGAATTTCCAATCGAACGAGCCTTTTTGAAGTTTCTCCGACAGCGTTTTCTATAAAAACCTTATATGCCCCCAGGGCATATCTTACAACCCTTGCCCTAAGGGCTGTGGGGGAGTGTACTCCTCAAAAATATAATTTCTATCTGGAAATCAACTACGCTGAACAAAATGGCTATCTCAAAATTTTTATTGGATTTGTTTGGGGAAATGGTGGGCGTGGAAAGGGTGTTAGTTGCCTTCCAATCACTTTCGACTATTAAAAATGGCACAAGCCACTCCAATTTCCAATTGAATGATCCCTTTTCGAGGTTTCTATGACAACTCCTACGATACGAAGTTCCCTGGTCTAAGACCAAGAAAAAAAAATACATTGTGCCAACATCGTTCTTTACTTAGGCAGCGCTATTGCGCTGCCTATGATACAATGCAATGACCCCATATAGTTCACCTTAATGCCCTTAGTCATGCCAGATATATTGCAGATAGGTCATTTTAACATCCATGTTTAGTTATAAACCCGCATCAACGGGTCCTGAAATTTCAGCTAATACCTTTACCTGATCCTAAGATGTTGTAATATGCCCTTATGATAAACTTGAGATGGATATAGTGTATTTTGATTTAGTTCAACATCCCCAATGATATGCTCTGAAAGTTCCAGCGTACCTCCTTTTTTTTCCTGGGGTATTGCACATACACCCTTTTCACAACCTGGATATGTATTGCACTTTTTGATTTAGTTTTACTCTCCCTCTAGTTTCCCTGAAAGTTAAAACGTAATACCGTATTCTGTTCATGAGACATTGTATCTATGCTCGTTTGACAGCCTGGATGTACTAAAATCCTTTTGATGAAGATTACCTTTAGAAGAAAAAAAATTACCCTCGATTTTGTAGATGGCTGTCATCTGGTACATACTGGGATATGTCCCAGTGTGTACCATTTTTTTCCTGTCTTGCTACCACTATACCAGATGACACCCATCTTCAAAATCAAACGTATTTTGCCACGAGATGGCCACATAACATAACCGGATAGTTTGGCTTTCATTTGGTACCACAAACACTAAATTTTACTGAGCTAAAAAGAATAAACAATGAAAATCTAAAGGTAAAATGTTTTTGGGGGGTATTTCCAATCTTTGAGGTAGGTTTGCTCAGAAACAAAAATTATAACATACCAAAATAATTGGTCCTTATGGTTAAACATCAAACTAACTATGCTAGATGGTATTTATGGATTTTTTGAGAATGCTAGATGGCAGAATGTTAGATGGTGCCCCTTTCACTTCATTGTGTATTGGTATGATGTGTAATATAGTCCGTTAGGTGCGTTGTGGCGAGGATCTCGCGGGGTGAAACAAGGTGCCTCGCAGGCCGCGGGTTGCCGACCCATGATCTAGATTGTCAGTGGTGCGGCATATTTAAAATCCAGACAATAACTTTAGTACCCGGCTTGACAGGGGCAAAGGCCTTAACTATCCAAGAGCAGCACAAAACTTGTTTTTCTCTAGTCCAGCAGCCCAGCAAATTGAAAAAGTTAGACACCCCTGTCAAAGATAGTCACAGACAGTTTAGTCACAAAACTATGATCATGTTGCATTGGCGAGTTTTAGTTCTAAGCATTCTAATTTTAACTTACTATTGTGCTAAATATGCATTTTCGCTGTCAAAAGATTATTAATCCGATCAGTAAAATTGTTAGTTCTTCTTATTTCTCTATAACTAGCATTAGTCCGTAAGAAAAACCTCTTGGGGAGGGACTGTAAAATGCAAAAAACTTGTTCTGGTCATGATTTTTAAAGTTTTTCAAAGGGATTTACCTGGCAATGTCTACTCCTAGAGGAGGCACTTATCATTCTACAGTCTGTAAAGGCAATTATATGAATGGGACCTTTTATTCCACACTTAAAAGATTTCTGCAATATGAACGAAGCTGTCACCCTTTTCAGCATCCAAATTTCACACTTAGTCCAAAGTATTCCTCCAATCGGGCAAAGGTTATGAAAAATGCAAATTTTGACGCTTCAGGCATCTACCCTCTACAAAAAGAGCCTATCAATCCCCCCTCCCCTTAATAGCTGGTGTACAACTATGGAAACACGTATAACCTTAGTACCACACTACTTATGGTAATGAATGGTAAATAAAAGGAAACTCTTGTCAACAAGTACCCCCCCCCCCGGTTTAGAATTTCGGTAACAATATATATATATATATATATATATATATATATATATATTATATATATATATATATATATATATATATATATAATATATATATATATATATATATATATATATATATATATATATATATCAACAGAATCTTCTGTTCATGTGGATTTCGAATATGCCAAATTTCTAGAATTTAAAGTTACCTAGTTGTTACTAGTGTAAGAAAATTTGCAAAATTTTTGAAAAGAATACTCCAAAAAGAGGGTAAAAGTAACCTTGATTGAAACTATATTGTCAAACTCAGTATAACCTTAAACCCCAAAGAAGTGGTATCAAGTCCTTGTCCACCAAAATAATTTCACATTTTTCTCGAAAATGACGGTTACCGACGTATGCTTTTTGTTTGATTGTTGTTTTTTTTTTTACCAGGGAGTTGGTGATTGTATTGATTTAATGGTCGTAATATATCATGACAGTGTTAGAATAGCCCCTTCAAATTTAGGATAACTCTGAATGTGACATTGGAAACATACCTCAGTTGTATTTGAAAAATTACTTTTTTCAATGAAAGTAGATAGCGTCATCAAAAATTTAAAACGGACCGAAATTACCCATGCATGAAAGGGTTATTACACCCCCTTCCACATACCCCTGATCCTTAAGATAAAGTTTGACATTTTTTTATCTGAACACCTCCAGAGTCAATGTTCTTGCAAAAGACCAACACGATGAAAAGTTTCACTTTTTAATCATAGTGCTTCAAAATAATAGAGCTTATTTAGTTGCATTTACCTTTGCGTTCAAATGATTTCAATCGGTAAATTAACGCTTGTAATTGCCAGCTTTATACATTTATTGCAGTCTAAAACCATATCAAGAAATTAGGCTACTAATCAAACTCTGGTACAAAGACTGATAGGTCGAAAGGACATTTCCTGCACAGGATAACTTTTACTTTGTCTTAATATTTTCTTAATTCCACCTTACAATACATTTTTTAATTAGTTACTACATAAACGTCTATGATAATGATTCATTTTGTGTGTAACTTTAAACTTACAGAAGTTTGAATACTTGAAATAAGCGAAAACCACTAGCTACCACTCACTAACATAAACGGTCTGAATTTGGACTTAGGCTTGGTAACTAAAGCTTGACCCTGAAAATAGAAAGATATAATTAAAGAAGTAGGTCAAATCAATGAAAATGCAAGGGCTTCTTAAGTTAAGATGAAACAAGGGGGGAAATGAAAGAAGTAGGTCCATTCACTTAAAGAGCCAGGGCTTATTAGATTAAGGTCATACAAGGGCCTAATCGGTGACATCAGTTTACAAGAATTTAGGGGGGGGGAATAAACACATTTTCAAAACCTAGGAGGGCAATATTTTCTGATTTTTAATGAAAATATCTAAAAAAGATAGTTTTCAATGAAAATGCCCCAAAAATTAGGTGGGGGTTAACAATCTTGGGGAGGGGGAGAATTTAAATTTAACGGTCAAATTACCTTTCCCCCAATGTGATTTCTTTTCATGACATGTTCCAAAACTAATTTTATAAAGGCTACGTAACTTTATTTGCAAATTCATCGAAGTCAAAGATTCAATTTTCTCTCAAATACAAGAAAAGTCTTACCTTATCGAAGCCAGAAGCTAGCAATTGAGTATTCGGTTGGGTATGATAGTTCATGATGGAATCCAGTATAATGGCACCACGGAATTGTGGTGCAGGTCCACTGCTTGGATGTAGCATAGGACCCAAGAAGTCATTGACGAAATGGTAGCTGCCCGTTTCACCATCTGAGGCCACGGTCCCCTTAAGAAAGATAAATAAAAATATCCAGCAGTAGAAAGGGGGGTCCGACTCCGAACGGGGCACCATATATGGGCATAGAGTCCCTAGGGAAAATGGATTTCCGAGAAATTGATTGCGTAATCGATTGGGAATTTGGAACACCTGTGCTGTCAGTCATAAATCAAATTGTTTCCGGAAGTTTATTAATATCTTTGGAGTTCGACCAGAATTGTTTCCGGGGCAAAGTTTAGATCACACGTGACAGATGATGTCATGGTTGATTGATTGACACGAAAGGGGAATTAATTTGTTGTTTCTAAGGGGAATTATTGATTCAAGAAAGGGGAATTAATTTGTTGTTTCTAAGGGGAATTATTGATTCACGAAAGGGGAATTAATTTGTTGTTTCTAAGGGGAATTATTGATTCAAGAAAGGGGAATTAATTTGTTGTTTCTAAGGGGAAGGTGGGGAAGAGATATATTGATTGCGTAATCGGAGGGAGAGGATTCCTGAGAAATTGATTACATAATCAGTAGAACCCTATCAGGAGCTCGTGACGGGAATCCATTTATGTGCATAGAATGACGTAATCAACTAGGACAAATGGATTTCTGAGAAATTGATTACATAATCGGTAGAACCCTATCAGAAGGTCATGACGGGAGTCCATATATGGGCATAGAATGAAGTAATTGACTAGGACAGTTGGATTTCTGAGAAATTGATTACATAATCGGTAGAACCCTATCAGAAGGTCATGACGGAGGTCCATATATGGGCATAGAATGACGTAATCAACTAGGACAAATGGATTTCTGAGAAATTGATTACATAATCGGTAGAACCCTATCAGAAGGTCATGACGGGGGTCCATATATGGGCATAGAATGACGTAATCGACTATGACAATTGGATTTCTGAGAAATTGATTTCATTGAAATGCAAGAGTTGGAATATTTCAGTAGTGTTTTGTCATGGTTTACCTTGTCACAGTTACATTCTATTGATTTTTCAAAGTTCATTTGAATTTCTTTCATTGAAATGCTAGAGTTGGAATATTCAGTAGTGTTTTGTTGTGTTTTACATTGTCACAGTTACATTCTCTTGATTTTTCAAAGTTCATTATGGTTTTCTTTCGTTGAAATGCAAGAGTTGGAATATTTCAGTAGTGTTTTGTAGTGGTTTACCTTGTCACAGTTACATTTTCTTGATTTTTCAAACTTCATTTGAATTTCTTTCATTGAAATGTAAGAGTTGGAATATTTCAGTAGTGTTTTGTTGTGGTTTACCTTGTCACAGTTACATTCTCTTAATTTTTCAAAGTTCATTTTGGATTTCTTTCGATGAAATGCAAGAGTAGGAATATTTCAGTAGTGTTTTGTCGTGGTTTACCTTGTCACAGTTACATTTTCTTGATTTTTCAAACTTCATTTGAATTTCTTTCATTGAAATGTAAGAGTTGGAATATTTCAGTAGTGTTTTGTTGTGGTTTACCTTGTCACAGTTACATTCTCTTCATTTTTCAAAGTTCATTTTGAATTTCTTTCGTTGAAATGCAAGAGTTGGAATATTTCAGTAGTGTTTTGTCATGGTTTACCTTGTCACAGTTACATTCTCTTAATTTTTCAAAGTTCATTTTGGATTTCTTTCGATGAAATGCAAGAGTTGGAATATTTCAATAGTGTTTTGTAGTGGTTTACCTTGTCAAAGTTACATTCTCTAAATTTTTCAAAGTCCATTTTGAATTTCTTTCATTGAAATGCAAGAGTTGGATATTTCAGTAGTGTTTTGTCGTGGTTTACCTTGTCACAGTTACATTCTCTTGATTTTTCAAAGTTCATTTGAATTTCTTTCATTGAAATGTAAGAGTTGGAATATTTCAGTAGTGTTTTGTTGTGGTTTTTCCTAATCATAGTTACATTCTCTTAATTTTTCAAAGTTCATTTTGAATTTCTTTCGTTGAAATGCAAGAGTTGGAATATTTCAGTAGTGTTTTGTCATGGTTTACCTTGTCACAGTTACATTCTCTTAATTTTTCAAAGCTCATTTTGGTTTTCATACGTTGAAATGCATGAGTTGGAATATTTCAGTAGTGTTTCGTTGTGTTTTACATTGTCACAGTTACATTTTATTGATTTTTCAAAGTTCATTTTGGATTTTTTTCGTTGAAATGCAAGAGTTGGAATATTTCAATAGTGTTTTGTCGTGGTTTACCTTGTCACACTTACATTCTCTTAATTTTTCAAAGTCCATTTTGAATTTCTTTCATTGAAATGCAAGAGCTGGAATATTTCATTAGTGTTTTGTAGTGGTTTACCTTATCACAGTTACATTCTCTTAATTTTTCAAAGTTCATTTCGGTTTTCTTTCGTTGAAATGTAGGAGTTGGAATATTTCAGTAGTGTTTTGTTGTGGTTTACCTTGTCGCACTTACATTCTCTTGATTTTTCAACGTTCATTTGAATTTCTTTCATTGAAATGTAAGAGTTGGAATATTTCAGTAGTGTTTTTTGTGGTTTACCTTGTCACAGTTACATTCTCTTAATTTTTCAAAGTTCATTTTGAATTTCTTTCGTTGAAATGCAAGAGTTGGAATATTTCAGTA
The DNA here is from genome assembly GCA_027921565.1 of Artemia sinica. NCBI lineage: Eukaryota > Metazoa > Arthropoda > Branchiopoda > Anostraca > Artemiidae > Artemia > Artemia sinica. Next base: position 42,373,230 of record CM051258.1, read on the forward strand.
GTGTTTTGTCATGGTTTACCTTGTCACAGTTACATTCTCTTAATTTTTCAAAGCTCATTTTGGTTTTCATTCGTTGAAATGCATGAGTTGGAATATTTCAGTAGTGTTTTGTTGTGGTTTACCTCGTCACACTTACATTCTCTTAATTTTTCTAAGTTCATTTTGGTTTTCTTTCGTTGAAATGCAAGAGTTGGAATATTTCAGTAGTGTTTTGTAGTGGTTTACCTTGTCAAAGTTACATTTTCTTAATTTTTCAAAGACCATTTTGAATTTCTTTCATTGAAATGCAAGAGTTGGAATATTTCAGTAGTGTTTTGTCGTTGTTTACCTTGTCACAGTTACATTCTCTTGATTTTTCAAAGTTCATTTGAATTTCTTTCATTGAAATGTAAGAGTTGGAATATTTCAGTAGTGTTTTGTTGTGGTTTACCTAATCATAGTTACAGTCTCTTAATTTTTCAAAGTTCATTTTGAATTTCCTTCGTTGAATTGCAAGAGTTGGAATATTTCAGTAGTGTTTTGTCATGGTTTACCTAATCATAGTTACATTCTCTTAATTTTTCAAAGTTCATTTTGGATTTCTTTGGTTGAAATGCAAGAGTTGGAATATTTCAGTAGTAATTTGTTGTGGTTTACCTTATCACAGTTACATTCTCTTGATTTTTCCATGTTCATTTTGAATTTCTTTCGTTGAAATGCAAGAGTTGGAATATTTCAGTAGTGTCTTGTCGTGGTTTACCTTGTCACAGTTAGATTCTCTAGATTTTTCAAGGTTCATTTTGGTTTTCTTTCGTTGAAATGTAAGAGTTGGAATATTTCAGTAGTGTTTTGTAGTGGTTTACCTTATCACAGTTACATTCTCTTAATTTTTCAAAGTTCATTTCGGTTTTCTTTCGTTGAAATGTAGGAGTTGGAATATTTCAGTAGTGTTTTGTTGTGGTTTACCTTGTCGCACTTACATTCTCTTGATTTTTCAATGTTCATTTGAATTTCTTTCATTGAAATGTAAGAGTTGGAATATTTCAGTAGTGTTTTTGTGGTTTACCTTGTCATAGTTACATTCTCTTAATTTTTCAAAGTTCATTTTGAATTTCCTTCGTTGAAATGCAAGAGTTGGAATATTTCAGTAGTGTTTTGTCATGGTCTACCTTGTCACAGTTACATTCTCTTAATTTTTCAAAGCTCATTTTGGTTTTCATTCGTTGAAATGCATGAGTTGGAATATTTCAGTAGTGTTTTGTTGTGGTTTACCTCGTCACACTTACATTCTCTTAATTTTTAAAGTTCATTTTGGTTTTCTTTCGTTGAAATGCAAGAGTTGGAATATTTCAGTAGTGTTTTGTAGTGGTTTACCTTGTCAAAGTTACATTTTCTTAATTTTTCAAAGACCATTTTGAATTTCTTTCATTGAAATGCAAGAGTTGGAATATTTCAGTAGTGTTTTGTCGTTGTTTACCTTGTCACAGTTACATTCTCTTGATTTTTCAAAGTTCATTTGAATTTCTTTCATTGAAATGTAAGAGTTGGAATATTTCAGTAGTGTTTTGTTGTGGTTTACCTAATCATAGTTACAGTCTCTTAATTTTTCAAAGTTCATTTTGAATTTCTTTCATTGAAATGCAAGAGTTGGAATATTTCAGTAGTGTTTTGTCATGGTTTACCTAATCATAGTTACATTCTCTTAATTTTTCAAAGTTCATTTTGGATTTCTTTGGTTGAAATGCAAGAGTTGGAATATTTCAGTAGTAATTTGTTGTGGTTTACCTTATCACAGTTACATTCTCTTGATTTTTCCATGTTCATTTTGAATTTCTTTCGTTGAAATGCAAGAGTTGGAATATTTCAGTAGTGTCTTGTCGTGGTTTACCTTGTCACAGTTAGATTCTCTAGATTTTTCAAGGTTCATTTTGGTTTTCTTTCGTTGAAATGTAAGAGTTGGAATATTTCAGTAGTGTTTTGTTGTGGTTTACCTTGTCACACTTACATTCTCTTAATTTTTCAAAGTTCATTTTGGATTTCTTTCGATGAAATGCAAAAGTTGGAATATTTCAATAGTGTTTTGTCGTGGTTTACCTAGTCATAGTTACATTGTCTTGATTTTTCAAAGTTCATTTTGGTTTTCTTTCATTGAAATACATGAGTTGGAATATTTCAGTAGTGTTTTGTTGTGGTTTACCTTATCACAGTTACAGTCTCTTGATTTTTCAAAGTTCATTTTGGTTTCTTTCATTGAAATACATGAGTTGGAATATTTCAGTAGTGTTTTGTTGTGGTTTACCTTATCACAGTTACAGTCTCTTGATTTTCAAAGTTCATTTTGGATTTCTTAAGTTGAAATGCAAGAGTTGGAATATTTCAATAGTGTTTTGTCATGGATTACCTTGTCACAGTTACATTCTCTTAATTTTTCAAAGTTCATTTTGGTTTTCATTCGTTGAAATGCAAGAGTTGCAATATTTCAGTAGTGTTTTGTTGTGGTTTACCTTGTCACAGTTACATTTTCTTAATTTTTCAAAGTTCATTTTGGATTTCTTTCGTTGAAATGCAAGAGTTGGAATATTTCAGTAGTGTTTTGTTGTGGTTTACCATGTCACAGTTACATTCTCTTAATTTTTCAAAGTTCATTTTGAATTTCTTTCATTGAAATGCAAGAGTTGGAATATTTCAGTAGTGTTTTGATGTGGTTTACCTTGTCACAGCTACATTCTCTTGATTTTTCAAAGTTCATTTGAATTTCTTTCGTTGAAATGCAAGAGTTGGAATATTTCAGTAGTGTTTTGTAGTGGTTTACCTTGTCACACTTACATTCTATTAATTTCACAAAGTTCATTTGGATTTCTTTCATTGAAATGCAAGAGTTGGAATATTTCAGTAGTGTTTTGTCATGGTTTACCTTGTCACAGTTACATTCTCTTAATTTTTCAAAGCTCATTTTGAATTTCTTTCATTGAAATGCAAGAGTTGGAATATTTCAGTAGTGTTTTGTTGTGGTTTACCTTGTCACAGTTACATTCTCTTGATTTTTCAAAGTTCATTTTGAATTTCTTTCGTTGAAATGAAAGAGTTGGAATATTTCAATAGTGTTTTGTTGTGGTTTACCTTGTCACAGTTACATTCTCTTGATTTTTCAAAGTTCATTTTGAATTTCTTTCATTGAAATGTAAGAGTTGGAATATTTCAATAGTGTTTTGTCATGGTTTACCTTGTCACTGTTACATTCTCTTGATTTTTCAAAGTTCATTTTGAATTTTTTTCGTTGAAATGCAAGAGTTGGAATATTTCAGTAGTGTTCTGTTGGGGTTTACCTTACCACAGTTACATTTTCTTGATTTTTCAAAGTTCATTTTGAATCTCTTTCATTGAAATGCAAGAGTTGGAATATTTCAGTAGTGTTTTGTCATGGTTTACTTTGACACAGTTAAATTTTCTTGATTTTCCAAAGTTCATTTGGATTTCTTTCGTTGAAATACAAGAGTTGGAATATTTCAGTAGTGTTTTGCTGTGGTTTACCATGTCACAGTTACATTCTCTTGATTTTTCAAAGTTCATAGTTGGAATATTTCAGTAGTGTTTTGTCGTGGTTTACCTTGTCACAGTTACATTCTCTTGATTTTTCAAAGTTCATTTTGTGTCATTTTCGATTTCTTTCATTGAAATGCAAGAGTTGGAATATTTCAGTAGTGTTTTGCCGTGGTTTACTTTGTCACAGTTACATTCTCTTGATTTTTCAAAGATAATTTTGGTTTTCTTTCGCTGAAATGCAAGAGTTGGAATATTTCAGTAGTGTTTGTTGTGCTTTACCTTGACACAGTAACATTTTCTTGATTTTTGTTAGGTTAGGTTAGGTTAGGCTAGATCAAATTAGGTTATGTTAGGTTAAGTTAGGTTAGGTTAGGTTAGCCTACGTACGCGCATGTACGTAGGCTAACCCAACCTAACCTAACTTAACCTAACCTAACCTAATTTGATCTAGCCTAACCTAACCTAACAAAAATCAAGAAAATGTAACTGTGTCAAGGTAAAGCACAACAAACACTATTGAAATATTCCAACTCTTGCATTTCAACGAAAGAAAACCAAAATTATCTTTGAAAAATCAAGAGAATGTAACTGTGACAAAGTAAACCGCTGCAAAACACTACTGAAATATTCCAACTCTTGCATTTCAATGAAAGAAATCCAAAATGAACTTTGAAAAATCAAGAGAATGTAACTGTGACAAGGTAAACCACAACAAAACACTACTGAAATATTCCAACTATCAACTTTGAAAAATCAAGAGAATGTAACTGTGACATGGTAAACCACAGCAAAACACTACTGAAATATTCCAACTCTTGCATTTCAACGAAAGAAATCCAAATGAACTTTGAAAAATCAAGAAAATATAACTGTGTCAAGGTAAACCATGACAAAACACTACTGAAATATTCCAACTCTTGCATTTCAATGAAAGAGAATCAAAATGAACTTTGAAAAATCAAGAAAATGTAACTCTGATAAGGTAAACCCCAACAGAACACTACTGAAATATTCCAACTCTTGCATTTCAATGAAAGAAATTCAAAATGAGCTTTGAAAAATTAAGAGAATGTAACTGTGACAAGGTAAACCATGACAAAACACTACTGAAATATTCCAACTCTTGCATTTCAATGAAAGAAATCCAAATGAACTTTGTGAAATTAAGAGAATGTAAGTGTGACAAGGTAAACCACTACAAAACACTACTGAAATATTCCAACTCTTGCATTTCAACGAAAGAAATTCAAATGAACTTTGAAAAATCAAGAGAATGCAGCTGTGACAAGGTAAACCACATCAAAACAATACTGAAATATTCCAACTCTTGCATTTCAATGAAAGAAATTCAAATGAACTTTGAAAAATTAAGAGAATGTAACTGTGACATGGTAAACCACAATAAAACACTACTGAAATATTCCAACTCTTGCATTTCAATGAAAGAAATCCAAAATGAAGTTTGAAAAATTAAGAGAATGTAACTGTGACAAGGTAAACCACAACAAAACACTACTGAAATATTCCAACTCTTGCATTTCAACGAAAGAAATCCAAAATGAACTTTGAAAAATCAAGAGAATGTAACTGTGACAAGGTAAACCACAACAAAACACTACTGAAATATTGCAACTCCTGCATTTCAACGAATGAAAACCAAAATGAACTTTGAAAAATTAAGAGAATGTAACTGTGACAAGGTAAACCATGACAAAACACTACTGAAATATTCCAACTCTTGCATTTCAACGAAAGAAATCCAAAATGAACTTTGAAAATCAAGAGAATGTAACTGTTATAAGGTAAACCACAACAAAACACAACTGAAATATTCCAACTCATGCATTTCAATGAAAGAAAACCAAAATGAACTTTGAAAAATCAAGAGAGTGTAACTATGACTAGGTAAACCATGACAAAACACTATTGAAATATTCAAACTCTTGCATTTCATCAAAAGAAATTCAAAATGAGATTTGAAAAATTAAGAGAATGTAAGTGTGACAAGGTAAACCACAACAAAACACTACTGAAATATTCCAACTCTTACATTTCAACGAAAGAAAACCAAAATGAACTTTGAAAAATCTAGAGAATGTAACTGTGACAAGGTAAACCACGACAAAACACTACTGAAATATTCCAACTCTTGCATTTCAATGAAAGAAATTCAAAATGGACTTTGAAAAATCAAAAGAATGTAACTGTGACTAGGTAAACCACGACAAAACACTATTGAAATATTCCAACTCATGCATTTCAACGAATGAAAACCAAAATGAGCTTTGAAAAATTAAGAGAATGTAACTGTGACAAGGTAAACCATGACAAATATTCCAACTCTTGCATTTCAACGAAAGAAATTCAAAATGAACTTTGAAAAATTAAGAGAATGTAACTGTGACAAGGTAAACCACAACAAAACACTACCGAAATATTCCAACTCTTACATTTCAATGAAGGAAATTCAAATGAACATTGAAATATCAAGAGAAAGTAAGTGCGACAAGGTAAACCACAACAAAACACTACTGAAATATTCCAACTCCTACATTTCAACTTTGAAAAACCAAAATGAACTTTGAAAAATTAAGAGAATGTAACTGTGATAAGGTAAACCACTACAAAACACTACTGAAATATTCCAACTCTTGCATTTCAATGAAAGTAATTCAAAATGGACTTTGAAAAATTAAGAGAATGTAAGTGTGACAAGGTAAACCACGACAAAGCACTATTGAAATATTCCAACTCTTGCATTTCAACGAAAGAAATCCAAAATGAACTTTGAAAAATCAATAAAATGTAACTGTGACAATGTAAAACACAACAAAACACTACTGAAATATTCCAACTCATGCATTTCAACGAATGAAAACCAAAATGAGCTTTGAAAAATTAAGAGAATGTAACTGTGACAAGCTAATCCATGACAAAACACTACTGAAATATTCCAACTCTTGCATTTCAACGAAAGAAATTCAAAATGAACTTTGAAAAATTAAGAGAATGTAACTATGATTAGGTAAACCACAACAAAACACTACTGAAATATTCCAACTCTTGCATTTCAATGAAAGAAATTCAAATGAACTTTGAAAAATCAAGAGAATGTAACTGTGACAAGGTAAACCACGACAAAACACTATTGAAATATTCCAACTCTTGCATTTCAATGAAAGAAATTCAAAATGGACTTTGAAAAATTAAGAGAATGTAACTGTGACAAGGTAAACCACTACAAAACACTACTGAAATATTCCAACTCTTGCATTTCAACGAAAGAAAACCAAAATGAACTTTGAAAAATTAAGAGAATGTAAGTGTGACGAGGTAAACCACAACAAAACACTACTGAAATATTCCAACTCATGCATTTCAACGAATGAAAACCAAAATGAGCTTTGAAAAATTAAGAGAATGTAACTGTGACAAGGTAAACCATGACAAAAGACTACTGAAATATTCCAACTCTTGCATTTCAACGAAAGAAATTCAAAATGAACTTTAAAAAATTAAGAGAATGTAACTGTGACAAGGTAAACAACAACAAAACACTACTGAAATATTCCAACTCTTACATTTCAATGAAAGAAATTCAAATGAAGTTTGAAAAATCAAGAAGAATGTAACTGTGACAAGGTAAACCACGACAAAACACTACTGAAATATTCCAACTCTTGCATTTCAACGAAAGAAATTCAAAATGAACTTTGAAAAATTAAGAGAATGTAACTGTGACAATGTAAACCACTACAAAACACGACTGAAATATTCCAACTCTTGCATTTCAACGAAAGAAAACCAAAATGAACTTTGAAAAATTAGGAGAATGTAAAGTAAAGTTGTCGTAAAGTAAAGTTGTGGTGAAGAAGATAACTACTTCAACTTGTAAAATAGGTTTTTACGACAAAAAGTCGTAAAGTAAAGTTGTGGTGAAGAAGATAACTACTTCAACTTGTAAAATAGGTTTAGGAGGGAAATTAAGAAAGTAACTTGCTCTGAAATGATCTTTGAAAAGTATTTCTTGGTGTTGAGGTATCCAAAAAGCTGTAAAGTATAGTTGTGGGTGAAAAAGATAAGTACTTCAAGTTGGAAAATGGGTTTAGGAGGGACATTAAGAAAGTAACTTGCTCTGAAATGGTCTTTGAAAAGTATTTCTTGGTGTTGAGGTATCCAAAAAGCTGTAAAGTATAGTTGTGGATGAAAAAGATAAGTACTTCAAGTTGGAGAATGGGTTTAGGAGGGACATTAAGAAAGTAACTTGCTCTGAAATGGTCTTTGAAAAGTATTTCTTGGTGTTGAGGTAACCAAAAAGCTGTAAAGTATAGTTGTGGGTGAAAAAGATAAGTACTTCAAGTTGGAAAATGGGTTTAGGAGGGACATTAAGAAAGTAACTTGCTCTGAAATGGTCTTTGAAAAGTATTTCTTGGTGTTGAGGTAACCAAAAAGCTGTAAAGTATAGTATAGGTGAAAAAGATAAGTACTTCAAGTTGGAAAATGGGTTTAGGAGGGACATTAAGAAAGTAACTTGCTCTGAAATGGTCTTTGAAAAGTATTTCTTGGTGTTGAGGTATCCAAAAAGCTGTAAAGTATAGTTGTGGGTGAAAAAGATAAGTACTTCAAGTTGAAAAATGTGTTTAGGATGGACATTAAGAAAGGAACTTGTTCCCGTCAGGACCTCCTGATAGGGTTCCACCGATTATGTAATCAATTTCTCAGAAATCCAATTGTCTTAGTCGATTACGTCATTCTATGCCCATATATGGACCCCTGTCATGACCTTCTGATAGGGTTCTACCGATTATGTAATCAATTTCTCAGAAATCCAATTGTCATAGTCGATTACGTCATTCTATGCCCATATATGGACCCCCGTCATGACCTTCTGATAGGGTTCTACCGATTATGTAATCAATTTCTCAGAAATCCAACTGTCCTAGTCGATTACGTCATTCTATGCCCATATATGGACCTCCGTCATGACCTTCTGATAGGGTTCTACCGATTATGTAATCAATTTCTCAGAAATCCATTTGTCCTAGTTGATTACGTCATTCTATGCACATAAATGGATTCCCGTCATGAGCTTCTGATAGGGTTCTACCGATTATGTAATCAATTTCTCAGGAATTCTCTCCCTTCGATTACGCAATCAATATATCTCTTCCCCACCTTCCCCTTAGAAACAACAAATTAATTCCCCTTTCTTGAATCAATAATTCCCCTTAGAAACAACAAATTAATTCCCCTTTCGTGAATCAATAATTCCCCTTAGAAACAACAAATTAATTCCCCTTTCGTATCAATCAATCAACCATGACATCATCTGTCACGTGTGATCTAAACTTTGCCCCGGAAACAATTCTGGTCGAACTCCAAATATATTAATAAACTTCCGGAAACAATTTGATTAATGACTGACAGCACAGGTGTTCCAAATTCCCAATCGATTACGCAATCAATTTCTCGGAAATCTATTTCCCCTAGGGACTCTATGCCCATATATGGTGCCCCGTTCGGAGTCGGACCCCCCTTTCTACTTCCAGCATCGTCATTAGAGAGCTAAATTGTTTCAGCTTAGCTATTTGGGTTATTAAAAATAATTTCATGGCACCGGGGCTCAGTTACTTTATAAGACGTAAAGTTATTGAAAATAAATTTTGTGAAAGAATGAAAAAAATAAAGATTGGTATACTGCTTGTATAGAGAATCTTGTTTTCCCTTCTGAGACAAGGCAAAATCAATTGAAATATCATATATAGCAGTTACGGTTTATATTTCCAACTACTTCAGCAGGTAATAAAAGGAGGTATAATATTTTTTGAAAAACTGTAGACTTCTAAGTACTTTGGAAAGAATTTTAAGTATACTCAGCGCTACCCATGGATTAACTTACATAAGAAAAACTTATATATGATAATGGATTAAATTAACTGATGCGATTCAATTAATTAATTAATTGAATTGAATTGAATTAACAGGAGCGGCCTGACTTCAAGTGTGTCATTTACGTGCTTAATGCGAGCTAAAAATAATAGGGTGTGTTCCAGAGCTCATAGTCTTTAATTACTTGTCGTTATCTTCGGCCTAAAATGGCATATAGCAACAAATTTAGCCGCTAAAATTCTTAGAATACACAAAGGGTCTAACATTGTACTCCATATCTGCACATAGAATAACATAAATTGCCTTTAAATTTTTGTTGTCAGTGTTCTTGTAAGGAAAATAATAAGAAACAACTAATCATTTGTTTTTGCTTGCAATTCAGTTTATTGTAGGAAGTCTCATACCATAAAGACCTTCAGTATATTCTAAGGTCCCAGATGATGAGCTTTACCCAAAAAAAAAATTAGAAACGCTTTCAATTAGCAGAAAAACGCTTAGTTTTCTTAAAAAGTTGCAGATCATGATGCAGCAAATTACGATGAACATCCTTATAAAAGAATGTTGGAATTTCCTCCAAAATTTAATCGAAAACTTTATTAGATTCGACCTTATTGTGGTAGCTTCCAGTATTTTTATTAAGTTCACATACAGCAGCTTCATAGAATCGTTTAGTTTATTTTTTCCTGCCTGTTGGCTTTAAAACTCGTCCACAGTCCGTTAATCTGCTGTGCTTTCCCACAAAACAAAGCATGTCGGACCCTGAGTAACCAGGAATAAAGTTATTTACTGCTTTTCTCAAAACCCTTTTTCTAAAGTAGTGACAATTTTACTTTCAGTAGACGACGTACAAACATCCTCGAATATTTTTTTGTTCAGATGTCAGAATGTAAAGATAATCTTTTGAACTTTAAGGTGTTTACTTTAACTTAAACAAAATTTGCAAGAAAATTTCTAATCGGATATTTTATAAAGTCGAAATAAGTGCCTAATTCCAACATACTGAGGTAGTCAATTACTTTAGGATAATAGAAAATTGTTGAATATGTTTATTTAAAATCCCAAAGCTTTTTTATCCAAAATATGCATGTAAAACTTGTTTTAAAAAAAATTGCAAGTTTAACCAAACAAGTAAAAGAAACTACGTATAATATTAGCATAACAATCTGTACAGTGAGAATAAAATAAAACTTAAAAAGTACAGACACTTTTTGGACCCCTACCCCCCTTTTGTGCACTAGCTTGATTGCTAGGTCCTGTCGGCCTCCTGTAGTCTTTGTATTCACTTGTATTAAGTCAAGCTCCAAATTTCAATCATTATTATATTAATATTTTGCGGAGTCTTGAATTCAGAAAATTGTTTGTGCCGATGTTTTATTTTGAAAATCACCAAAAGTAAACATTTTTTAAAGCATACACCAGAACTGGAAAGTCTTCATTCATGGATTCTTAGGTGGGTACAGGCTAATTTTGTGCAATTTTCTTTTATATCTGTTGCTGCGAATTTGTCAAGAGATAAGTCAAAATTTTTAGGTCACTCCCCCTCCCATTCCCAAAATCATTTATCCATCACAGAGCGTGTTCAAATTACTCGACAATAATAAACACATGAAAAACATAAAAAATCAAAGAGAAAAAATTTCAACTAGCGAAAACTAGTAAATAGTGAAAAACCTCAAAAACACAAATATAAAAGAGGCAGCTTATCACACTGACAGAAAATAGGTGACTTAAAATGTAAAAATGAGCAAAACAGGAAAAGCAAAGTAAAAAGATGAAAAATAAAACAGAAAAAAGAGCCACCTAATCACGCCAAAGGCAAAAAGTGACCCACTTATTATCTTGTTTTCCTTGGCGAAATTTTTTTACATTTATTTGTTCTGCGTTCTTAGTACGTCATTTTTAGCCAGTGTGGTCTTAGAGATTATCATTAAAACAAAAATCGTCATTAGGTAGTTTGTCTCAAAAAGAAAGTTAAAATATAATTCTGAAGCGAATATTTTATCAATAATGCACATCATTAATTATACACATTTTATTCATAATACGAAACACTCTTACATGTTTCATTTTCTGTACATCAAAGGCAACAAGTATGACTGTGTAAAGGAGACTTCCACCATTTTTCAGTATTTCTGAGAGCTCTTTCGCCAATTCTAACATTCCAGTCGCCCCAGAGCCGTTATCAGTTAAGCCTTGAGCAATTGCAGGCGTATCATAATTTGCCCCCAAAACTAGGATTTTATCTTCTGCTGTTTTCCAGTATCTACCCTCAAAAATTGCAATTATATTCTCTCCTTTTACCTGCAAATATTAAAAATGATTAAAATGCCTCGATAAGCTGGTACAGCTATATAGGAAGATCAAATATACTCATAACATAATTTTATCGATAAAATTAAAAATATATCATTGAAAGCCATCCTGTTATCTTCCTATCTTTCATACAAAAAAAAAGACCTTTTTCCCCAATGTATACAAATTGCAAACAGACGAAAATAGATTTAGAAAGCAAATGTTCTCTCTTTCTCTTTCTTCACTTATTTAGCTTGTAGTTTATTACGTTGCAGAGTCCAAGAATTTTTTGAATAGAGTAAAAATAAAAAGACAGGATACCGTGTAAAACTTTTAACTTCAACAGTGAAGAATAAACTGAAAAATGCCTGAAATTTTGGTTAAACGTCTTGAAGCCTTTAGCAATGAATACATACTATCTTTATACGTGAGCAATAATTGTGCATGTATACATTTATTCTGCTTCTCGAAAACGGCCCCATATTTTTTCAGGAAAATTGGTATCTTGGGATATTTTCGCATTAAATTTTTTTTTAGATAGGTCGAAAGTCTGAGAAAAGTCGTTAAGAGCCTTAATTTTGTTTTCTAAATTCTAAATTCTATGATGAATTTAGAAAGCATCATATAATTATTTTCTTATATGATGTCATGCATAGCATAGATAAAATTGTCGAGTTTCCAACACAAAAATTATTTATATGATATAATGTCTGTTGGAAAACCCAAAAAACGAAAATTTGCAGTTGCAGCTAGTATAAATGATGATTCTTTGGAACCAACACCTAACTATCAAACGTGATGCGAAGTGAAATTTGAAAAACTGGACCATCAATTGCGACAACACCAATACGGACACCTAAAACAAGGGCCGTTGCTAAATTGTCTGAAGTAATCAAAATCCAAAAACGTGTCAAAATGACAATGACGAGTAAAGACACGGGCGGTTTGAAGATATGCGAAAACAACAATTAGAGCCTTTTATAAATGAAAATGAACAGCAAAGAAATACGCGGTTAGAAGACGTACGACACCGAGCAAGTGAGGGAGTCAAAAATGAAAATGAAGAGCAGTGACTCAATGAAAATCAACCTGGACAGCGAGAATCAAAGTGCGTCAAAATTTAAAATGATAGCGATGATAATCGGGTTTGGGATTTTGACATGGATAAGGTCATCAATGCCTACCATATCTTAGTTAAAAAAAAAAAATGGTTCGGCGATATGCGTTTCATAATGACAAAAGATAAGCCGAGGTGTAACGAAGCAAACAAATTGAAAATTATAGCGATGATGATGGGATTTAGGATTTTGACATAGATAAGGTCATCAATACCTACCACACCTCTGAAAATCAAAAATATGGACTGGATAAATCGTTGGAAGAAAAAGAAGTTTTTGTCCCACAACCTGAACAATTAAAAGAAACAAAGGTGGTCGCCAATGACTTCCATACCTTGTAAAATCAAAAACCTGGACTAGATAAATCGTTGGGAGAAAAAGAAGTTTTTATCCCACCACCTGAACAAGTAAAAGTAACACAGGTTCGGTGATATGTCTTTCATAATGACAAAAAACAAGCCGAGGCAAAAGTTAAAGGTCCAATAAAAAATTTAATTTTAAAAAGGCACCACTTCTAATTTAAGGTCCATTTGGAGGTCATAACGTCAAGAAAAGGCTCAAATTGTCTGCGTTTAGAAGACAAGCGACAGTGAGAATCTATATATGGAAGCCTGCCACGTGCCCCATACCTTTGTTAAAAAAAACAAAGGTTCGGCGATATGTATTTCATAATGACGAAAGATAAGCCGAGGTGTAACGAACCAAAAAAAAAATGAAAATAATAGCAATGATGATTGGGTTTTGAATTTCGATATGTATAAGGTTATCAATACCTACCATACTTTTGAAAATCAAGAATATGGACTGGATAAATCGTTGGAAGAAAAAGAAGTTTTGTCCCACCACCTGAACAATTAAAACAAATAAAGGTGCTCGTCAATGCCTTCAATACCTTGTAAAATCAAAAACCTGGACTAGATAAATGGTTGGAAAAAAAAGAAGTTTTTGTACCACCACCTGAACAATTGAAAAAAACAATGGTTCGGCGATAGGTCTTTCATACTGACAAAAGACAAGGCGAGGCAAAACTTAAAGGTCCAATAAAAGAAAAAAGAATTTTACAAAGGCATCACTTCTAATTTAAGGTCGATTTGGACGTCATGACATCAAGAAAAGGCTCAAATTGTCTGCGTTTAGAAGACAAGCGACAGTGAGTAACTATATATAGAAACCTGCCGAGTGCCGGGGCCCGGAGGCGAAGCCGCTTGGCTCTCAGTACTACATGTATATATATATATATATATATATATATATATATATATATATATATATATATAATATATATATATATATATATATATATATATATATATATATATATAATATATATATATATATATATATATATATATATATATGTATATATATATATATATATATACTCGTATATATATATATATATATATATATATATATATATATATATATATATATATATATATATATATATATATATATATATATATATATATATATATATATATATATATATATATACGAGTATATATATATATATATATATATATATATATATATATATATATATATATATATATATATATATATATATATATATATATATATATATATATATATATATATATGTATATATATATATATATATATATATATATATATATATATATATATATATATATATATATATATATATATATATATATATATATATATATATATATATATATGTATATATATATATATATATATATATATATCTTTGTCTTAAGGAGAACAGGAAAGGCAATGGGAGACCACGGAATCAAATGGGGAGGAAAAAGTCTCCTGGACTTAGATTATGCTGATGATTTAAGCATCCTAGATGAAAGTGTAAGCAAAATGAATGAAGTTTTAGAGGTTTTGCGAGTACAGGCTGGTAGAATAGGTTTGAAAATTAATGTTAAAAAGATTAAGTCACTAAGGCTAGGAATAAGTGAAGATGAAAAGGTGACGCTGGGTAATGAAAAGATTGAGCAGATGGGCTGCTTCACTTACCTTGTTAGTATTATTAGTAATGATGATGGGAGCAGTGAAGATGTTAAAAGTAGAATAGCCAAGGCTCAGGGCGTTTTTTCACAGTTAAAAAAAGTTTGGAAGAATAGGAAGATAAGTCTGCAAACCAAGATTAGAATATTAGAAGCTACGGTGATGACAGTGGTCAAATATGGCTCTGAAGCATGGACGCTCCGAAAAGCGGATGAAGATTAGCTAGATGTTTTCCAGAGAAATTGCTTAAGGATTGTTCTGGGTACCCGGCTGACTGACCGTATGTCAAACAATAGGCTATACAACAAATATGGTCCAAAGCCGCTCTCTAGGGCTATAATGAAAGAAAGGTTGAGGTGGCTAGGGCACGTTGTGCGGATGAAGGGATAACAGATTGCAGAAGATTGTTCTTTTCAGCCAACCGTCTAGGGCTAAACGGAAAGCAGGTCTTCCTAGTCTGGGGTGGGAGGACATCATAAAGAAAGATTTAAAGGAAATGGGAACTTCGTGGGCAGGTGTAAAAAGGGAGGCTTTGAATAGATTGAGGTGGAGGAGAAGCGTGCGTAGCTGTGTTAGCTTCAGGCGGCTTGGTGCTGCGTTGAGTTGTTAGTAGTATATATAAATATACATATATATATATATGTATATATATATATATATATATATATATATATATATATATATATATATATATATATATATATATATATATATATATATATATATATATATATATATATATATATATATATATATATATAATATATATATATATATATATATATATATATATATATATATGCATATATATAAGAAGAACTAGACTAAGCAGCTAAGACATACAAGAAAACACCATCCAAAATATGCGGAATACGTACACCAATAAAAAAGAACTCGCATCTGAAAAATTATATTTGCTATTTTGTATAGGTTTTAAATAGCTTCATTATGATGGCAAGATAGTACAAAAATCCTATTAAATTGAGGTTCCAAGTAAATCAGGAAGACTGACATAGGATTTTTACAATTAAAAATGAAAATGATTAAAAATGAATACAATTAAAAAATGATTAAAAGAAGAAAAGGTCAAAGGTCTTATAATAAAATAGGGTTTAGAAAAGTGAATTAATTATTTGTTTGCTAGTCGATGCCGAGTTCTCAAGTTAGGATTATCTATTTGCCACCCATCAAATCAATATACAAAATTTCTTAGAACTTTTTTTTTATTAATAAACACTGCCAATCAGGCAACATTCAAATACACTTTATGAAAAACATTTTATCTTCCAGTCATATTCCACAATTACTATACTATTACCATTTTACTCTAGTTCTGTTTACTGCTCATCAATTTGAATGTCTACCTTCCCTTCCTCTTTATCACTAATAAATGTTTCTTCGTTGCTTGAGGCTTCATAGGATTTCTACTGTGTGGCCTGTATTCTGCTGATGTATTCCTAATTTATCGTCGTGTTTTTCCAGTCCTAGTTTATGATTTAAATCAATGTAGTATTCAAAATAACGAAAATATCATGCAAATAAAAGAACTGCAGTTTGACTGACATTAGCTATTGCACATTGAAAGCCAATTGGCTTCCCTTAAAAATCCTTTCTTGGGATTTACTGGCTCTTTTAAAAGAAACTTATTAAATCGTTACTTTTGTTCTGTAGAGAATAAAGAAGCCTTATATACGTGTTCTAAATCTGTAAATGTTGGTTTGGGAAATATCTTGCAATCAAGATTGTAATTGCTCCTTCTCAAGGAAAGGTTTTAATTGTTTATTTATTGTTATTTTAATAGTTGTAATTATTTATCATGATCTGTCTTCCTGTTTATTTTTTGACGTAGATAATATCAGTAGTAGTAACCATCTATTGAATTCTGAGCCTCTTATGTACCAAACAGGTTTTTTCTGGTAGGTATTCTATTCTACAGGGCATTACACTCTTTCAAAGAGGAACGAGTATAACTTGATTGGTGATTGGGATTTGAATAAAAGGAATAGTTTTCGTTACAATTCATATTAGTAAGAGAATTGAATTCAAAGAGAATAGTTTTTATTTGCAAGGATATTAGTGGAGAAAAAAAATGAGTGGTGCATTTACACTATTGGAGATTAATGATGCAACCGACAGCAGCAGCAGCAAGGATATACGAGTACCCAATGTAGCTGTGGAAATAACCACTGGCTGTAGACTATGTCTTGAATGGGACATTATGTGTGCGAGATACGTGATATCATTAAGCAAATTTAAGCAGGAGGAGCAACTATGTTTTGCTGGAAAAGTGAATATTCTCCATATAAATAAACTTCGGTCAGCATTAGATGTCCTATCGAAATATATTGATGAGAACAAAATGCATCAGTGAATATTATTATTATTGTAATTATGTTCAATAAAATTGTTTCTAAATCAATGGTATTTTTTCTTTCTATAGTAGACTAGCGTATATTTCTTAGAGTAGAAAAAAAGAAATTCTGGTTAGTCTGAAGAAGTTCACTTTGATTTTATTTCATTGATTCTTTTTGTTTGCATGTCCGGGCTGGTGTTTGCAAGTCCAAGTTGGGTTTTCAGACCTACGTTTTTAGATTTTCGTGGGTGTTTGGATGTTTCGCCGAAAAAAAAAAAACATAGTTGTACCCTCAACGCCTCGCTCTTTACGCTAAATTTTTTTATTGTTTAAAAAATTAGAGTTGTGAGAAAGTCAAACTTTAATGTAAAGAGCGAGTCGTTGAGGAGGGGACAGCCCCTTTCATAAACGGAATAATTTCTATTCGTTTTAAGTTTTGACATCGTTCCTTACTTTCAGTTTAAAAAAAACTTGTTTTTTACTTAGGTAATAATGGAACATTTAGTATTTTTCTAATGTAAGTGTTTTCTTAAGAAAATGGCCCATCTGTAACAAATATAGCCTTAGCTAGTTAAAACTGCACATAAACTCTTGATTTTCTTATCGTGTTACTTAGATAATAAAGGAACATTTGGTTTTCTTCCCTAATTTAGTGTGTTTTCTTAAGAAAATACCCCATCTTTAACAAATTTTGCCTTAACTAGTTAAAACTGTGCATAAATTCTCCAATTTTAGTTATGTTACTTAGCTAACAAAGGATCATTTGGTTTTCTTTCCTTATTTATGTGTTTTCTTTTGTTTGCATGTCCGGGCTGATGTTTGCAAGTTCAAGTTGGGTTTTCAGACCTACGTTTTTTAGATTTTCGTGGGTGTTTGGATGTTTTGCCAAAAAAAAAAACATAGTTGTACTCGCAACGCCTCGCTCTTTACGCTAAATTTTTTTATTGTTTAAAAAATTAGAGTTGTGAGAAAGTCAAACTTTAACGTAAAGAACGAGTCGTTGAGGAGGGGACAGCCCCTTTCATAAACGGAATAATTTCTATTCGTTTTAAGTTTTGACATCATTCCTAACTTTCAGTTAAAAAAAACTTGTTTTTTACTTAGGTAATAATGGAACATTTAGTATTTTTTCTAATGTAAGTGTTTTCTTAAGAAAATGGCCCATCTGTAACAAATATAGCCTTAGTTAGTTAAAACTGCACATAAACTCTTTATTTTTTGTCGTGTTACTTAGATAATAAAGGATCATTTGGTTTTCTTTCCTAATTTAGTGTGTTTTCTTAAGAAAATGCCCCATCTTTAACAAATTTTGCCTTAACTAGTTAAAACTGTCCATAAATTCTTTAATTTTAGATATGTTACTTAGCTAATAAAGGAACATTTGGTTTTCTTTCCTTATTTATGTGTTTTCTTTTGTTTGCATGTCCGGGCTGGTGTTTGCAAGTCCAAGTTGGGTTTTCAGACCTACGTTTTTTAGATTTTCGTGGGTGTTTGGATGTTTTGCCGAAAAAAAAACATAGTTGTACCCTCAACGCCTCGCTCTTTACGCTAAATTTTTTTATTGTTTAAAAAATTAGAGTTGTGAGAAAGTCAAACTTTAACGAAAAGAACGAGTCGTTGAGGAGGGGACAGCCCCTTTCATAAACGGAATAATTTCTATTCGTTTTAAGTTTTGACATCGTTCCTTACTTTCAGTTAAAAAAAAACTTGTTTTTTACTTAGGTAATAATGGAACATTTAGTATTTTTTCTAATGTAAGTGTTTTCTTAAGAAAATGGCCCATCTGTAACAAATATAGCCTTAGCTAGTTAAAACTGCACATAAACTCTTGATTTTTTGTTGTGTTACTTAGATAATAAAGGTACATTTGGTTTTCTTTCCTAATTTAGTGTGTTTTCTTAAGAAAATGACCCATCTTTAACAAATTTTGCCTTAACTACTTAAAACTGTGCATAAATTCTTCAATTTTAGTTATGTTACTTAGCTAATAAAGGAACATTTGGTTTTCTTTCCTTATTTATGTGTTTTCTTTTGTTTGCATGTCCGGGCTGGTGTTTGCAAGTCCAAGTTGGGTTTTCAGACCTACGTTTTTTAGATTTTCGTGGGTGTTTGGATGTTCTGCCGAAAAAAAATATGTTAATACGTTTAAGCAAAAAATATCTTTAAGCTTAACCCGTCTTTATTCTTTAGAATAGTTTTATTCATTTCATTAAATTATGAAAAAATTGTAAGTAAGTAACAATAGCTTTCTTGAATTCGCTTCCTGGAAACAATACAGATATTTAATTCAAGAAATCATAATTTATTTTTTCTGTTCAATTATTTTCAGTGTAAGCCAATATAATTACCACATTCTTTTATTCTAGCTTATTATTTTTAGTGTAAGCCAATATAATTACCACATTCTTTTGTTCTAACTTAACTTGTAGGAATAGAGTTTCGGTTACTATTGAGCCTTACATGCCTGAAATCATGAATTAGAATATTTAATTAGCTGTTTGGGTTTTCAAACATAGTTTTTTAGATGTTCATGGGTGTTAGATTCCTGGAGAGTTTTATGACTCCTCCCTCCAATGAATTCAGATGGTTTTAGGACTCATCCCCCTAGCCATAACTCCATTCAACCTTGAGCGAAGATATAAAAGTTTGATGAAGTATTTTTCTACTTAACAGCTACATTAATAACTTCCAAGGTGATAGGACTGTATGACACAGAATTTATCAGTTACCGAGAGTGTTTGCAAGTCCAAGTTGGGTTTTCAGACCTACGTTTTTTAGATTTTCGTGGGTGTTTGAATGTTCTGCCGAAAAAAAATATGTTAATACGTTTAAGCAATAAATATCTTTAAGCTTAACCCGTCTCTATTCTTTAGAATAGTTTTATTCATTTCATTAAATTATGAAAAAATTGTAAGTAAGTAACAATAGCTTTCTTGAATTCGCTTCCTGGAAACAATACAGATATTTAATTCAAGAAATCATAATTTATTTTTTCTGTTCAATTATTTTCAGTGTAAGCCAATATAATTACCACATTCTTTTATTCTAGCTTATTATTTTCAGTGTAAGCCAATATAATTACCACATTTTTTTATTCTAACTGAACTTGTAGGAATAGAGTTTCGGTTACTATTGAGCCTTACATGCCTGAAATCATGAATTAGAATATTTAATTAGCTGTTTGGGTTTTCAGACATAGTTTTTTAGATGTTCATGGGTGTTAGGTTCCTGGAGGGTTTTATGACTCCTCCCTCCAATGAATTCAGATGGTTTTAGGACTCATCCCCCTAGCCATAACTCCATTCAACCTTGAGCGAAGATATAAAAGTTTGATGAACTATTTTTCTACTTAACAACTACATTAATAACTTCCAAGATGATAGGACTGTATGACACAGAATTTATCAGTTACCGAGAGTGTTTGCAAGTCCAAGTTTGGTTTTCAGACCTACGTTTTTAGATTTTCGTGGGTGTTTGGATGTTCTGCCGAAAAAAAAAGTATGTTAATACGTTTAAGCAATAAATATCTTTAAGCTAAACCCGTCTTTATTCTTTAGAATAGTTTTATTCATTTCATTAAATTATGAAAAAATTGTAAGTAGGTAACAATAGCTTTCTTGAATTCGCTTCCTGGAAACAATACAGATATTTAATTCAAGAAATCATAATTTATTTTTTCTGTTCAATTATTTTCAGTGTAAGCCAATATAATTACCACATTCTTTTATTCTAGCTTATTATTTTCAGTGTAAGCCAATATAATTACCACATTCTTTTATTCTAACTTAACTTGTAGGAATAGAGTTTCGGTTACTATTGAGCCTTACATGCCTGAAATCATGAATTAAAATATTTAATTAGCTGTTTGGGTTTTCAGACATAGTTTTTTAGATGTTCATGGGTGTTAGGTTCCTGGAGGGTTTTATGACTCCTCCCTCCAATGAATTCAGATGGTTTTAGGACTCATCCCCCTAACCATAACTCCATTCAACCTTGAGCGAAGATATAAAAGTTTGATGAAGTATTTTTCTACTTAACAACTACATTAATAACTTCCAAGATGATAGGACTGTATGACACAGAATTTATCAGTTACCGAGAGTTCAATGACTCCTCCCCGCAATGACTTCCAGGGGTTTTATGACTCCTCCCCACAATGAATTCAGATGGTTTTAGGACTCATCCCCCTAGCCATAACTCCATTCAGCCTTGAGCGAAGATATAAAAGTTTGATGAAGTATTTTTCTACTTAACAACTACATTAATAACTTCCAAGATGATAGGACTGTATGACACAGAATTTATCAGTTTGAAAAAATCATCTTGTGGTGTTATATTTGAATGTGCATTTTTATTATTGTCTATGGAACTCGAAGAAATTGACTGTTATCATTGGATAGTGAACTATAACATGTTTGAGTATGATAAAAGCTTGTGGAGTACTACATTACGTCATATGAACAGACTGGGATTCTACGATAGAGTAATACCACCACTTAATAATGCTGGTCGGGAACTGAGAAATGTTCAGGAGGAAGTCAGTGAAATTTGCAGCTTTTTCGGGGTTGAAGTGCTCTACGTAAAGGGCAATGTACCTACAGATAAAGTTTTAATTCAAAAGTGTGACCCTAGGATTCCACTTTTTAATCTAGAAGAGTTTAAGTTTCCTAAATTTGAGGGAGGTTATCACCGTTCTGAAGACGAGGTTAGGTTCTTCGCACAGTGGATACCTAAGAACATACCTGATCGTGATAAATCCATAAGACATGTTAAAAACTATTCTATATCATGGGACCATCGTTTGTGGATGTTTAAGAGTGAACTCTAAGTACTATTTTTACGTAAACATTTGTTGTTTTTTTTTCAAAAAATTCTGTTAATGCGTTTAAGCAATCAATATCTTTAAGCTTAACCCGTCTTTATTCTTTAGACAAGTTCTATTGTAAGCAAGTAACAAACTCTTTCCTAAAGTCACCTCTTGGATACACAATGCAGAAACTTCATTTAAGAAACAATGAAAAAATTGTAAGTAAGTAAGTAAGTAACAAATTCTTTCTTGAAGTCACCTCTTGGATACACAATACAGAAATTTTCATTAAAGAAATTATGAAAAAATTGTAAGTAAGTAGCAAATTCTTTCTTGAATTCACCTGCTGGATAAACAAAGACATTTCGTTCCAGAAATTATGACAAAATTCTAAGTAAGTAACAAACTCTTTATTGTTTACATGACTTAGATACACGATGTAGAAATTTAATTCAAGAAACTATGAAAAAATTCTCAGTAAGTAACAATTTCTTTCTTGAAGTCATCTCTTGGATACACAATACGGAAATTTCATTCAAGAAATTATGAAAATATTTGTAAGTAAGTAACAAACTCTTTATTGATTTCACCTCTTGGATATACAGTACCGATACTTCATTCAAGAAATTATGAAAAAATCGCAAGTAAGTAACATTTTTTTTTCTCTTTATCACAAACAATTTTTCACTTAGCTACATGATGTAGAAATTTAATTCAAGAAAATATTAAAAAATTCTCAGTAAGTAACAATTTCTTTCTTGAAGTCAACTCTTGGATACACAATACGGAAATTTCATTCAAGAAATTATGAAAATATTTGTAAGTAAGTAACAAAACTCTTTATTGATTTCACCTCTTGGATATACAGTACAGATACTTCATTCAAGAAATTATGAAAAAATCGCAAGTAAGTAACTTTTTTTTTCTCTTTATCACAAACAATTTTCACTTAGCTACATGATGTAGAAATTTAATTCAAGAAATTATTAAAAAATTCTCAGTAAGTAACAATTTCTTTCTTGAAGTCAACTCTTGGATACACAATACGGAAATTTCATTCAAGAAATTATGAAAAAATTGTAACTAAGTAGCAAATTCTTTCTTGAATACTTCATTCAAGAAATTATAAAAAAATCGCAAGTAAGTAACTTTTTTTCTCTTTATCACAAACAATTTTCACTTAGCTACACGATGTAGAAATTTAATTCAAGAAATTATGAAAAAATTCTCAGTAAGTAACAATTTCTTTCTTGAAGTCAACTCTTGGATACACAATACGGAAATTTCATTCAAGAAATTATAAAAATATTTGTAAGTAAGTAACAAGCTCTTTATTGATTTCACCTCTTGAATATACAGTACAGATACTTCATTCAAGAAACGTGATTAAACACGTTTTGAAACTACATGCTATTTGCATGCCTTTCCTTGGCACCTTTCCAAACGAACGGGGATTCCCCACTGGTTCCTACACTGCAAAAAGTGAGCAGTAGGAAAACTCCACGTTTTCAGCCAGACTGGTTTTTTAGACAACACCCATTTTTAGGGACCAATCAGAGACAGCGGAGGTTGCTCAATATACAATAACTTGATTGGTGATTGGTTACACACCACGACAGCGCATACATAGTGAGAGAGACATGCAAAGTCGACATAGCTTTATTTCATTTTTTTAAGGTTAATTTAGACTAGGTTACGTGCGCGCACGTAACCTAGTCTAAATTAACCTAAAAAAAATGAAATAAAGCTATGTCGACTTTGCATGTCTCTCTCACTATGTATGCGCCATCGTGGTGTGTAACCAATCACCAATCAAGTTATTGTATATTGAGCAACCTCCGCTGTCTCTGATTGGTTCCTAAAAAATGGGTGTTGTCTAAAAAACCAGTCTGGCTGAAAACGTGGAGTTTTCCTACTGCTCACTTTTTGCAATGTGTAGGAACCAGTGGGGAATCCCCGTTCGTTTGGAAAGGTGCCAAGGAAAGGCAGGCAAATAGCATGTAGTTTCAAAACGTTTTTAATCACGTTTCTTGAATGAAGTATCTGTACTGTATATTCAAGAGGTGAAATCAATAAAGAGCTTGTTACTTACTTACAAATATTTTTATAATTTCTTGAATGAAATTTCCGTATTGTGTATCCAAGAGTTGACTTCAAGAAAGAAATTGTTACTTACTGAGAATTTTTTCATAATTTCTTGAATTAAATTTCTACATCGTGTAGCTAAGTGAAAATTGTTTGTGATAAAGAGAAAAAAAAGTTACTTACTTGCGATTTTTTTATAATTTCTTGAATGAAGTATTCAAGAAAGAATTTGCTACTTAGTTACAATTTTTTCATAATTTCTTGAATGAAATTTCCGTATTATCCAAGAGTTGACTTCAAGAAAGAAATTGTTACTTACTGAGAATTTTTTAATAATTTCTTGAATTAAATTTCTACATCATGTAGCTAAGTGAAAATTGTTTGTGATAAAGAGAAAAAAAAGTTACTTACTTGCGATTTTTTCATAATTTCTTGAATGAGGTATCTGTACTGTATATCCAAGAGGTGAAATCAATAAAGAGTTTTGTTACTTACTTACAAATATTTTCATAATTTCTTGAATGAAATTTCCGTATTGTGTATCCAAGAGTTGACTTCAAGAAAGAAATTGTTACTTACTGAGAATTTTTTAATAATTTCTTGAATTAAATTTCTACATCATGTAGCTAAGTGAAAAATTGTTTGTGATAAAGAGAAAAAAAAAGTTACTTACTTGTGATTTTTTCATAATTTCTTGAATGAAGTATCGGTACTGTATATCCAAGAGGTGAAATCAATAAAGAGTTTGTTACTTACTTACAAATATTTTCATAATTTCTTGAATGAAATTTCCGTATTGTGTATCCAAGAGATGATTTCAAGAAAAAATTGTTACTTACTGAGAATTTTTTCATAATTTCTTGAATTAAATTTCTACATCGTGTATCTAAGTCTTGTAAACAATAAAGAGTTTGTTACTTACTTAGAATTTTGTCATAATTTCTTGAACGAAATGTCTTTGTTTATCCAGCAGGTGAATTCAAGAAAAAATTTGCTACTTACTTACAATTTTTTCATAATTTCTTTAATGAAAATTTCTGTATTGTGTATCCAAGAGGTGACTTCAAGAAAGCATTTTTTACTTACTTACTTACTTACAATTTTTTCATAGTTTCTTAAATGAAGTTTCTGCATTGTGTATCCAAGAGGTGACTTCAGGAAAGAGTTTGTTACTTGCTTACAATAGAACTATTCTAAAGAATAAAGACGGGTTAAGCTTAAACATATTTATTGCTTAAACGCATTAACAGATTTTTTTGAAAAAAAAAACAATAAATGTTTACGTAAAAATAGTACTTAGAGTTCACTCTTAAACATCCACAAACGATGGTCCCATGATATAGAATAGTTTTTAACATGTCTTATGGATTTATCACGATCAGGTATGTTCTTAGGTATCCACTGTGCGAAGAACCTAACCTCGTCTTCAGGACGGTGATAACCTCCCTCAAATTTAGGACACTTAAACTCTTCTAGATTGAAAAGTGGAATCCTAGGGTCACACTTTTGAATTAAAACTTTATCTGTAGGTACATTGCCCTTTACGTAGAGCGCTTCAACCCCGAAAAAGCTGCAAATTTCACCTACTTCCTCCTGAACATTTCTCAGTTCCCGACCAGCATTATTAAGTGGTGGTATTACTCTATCGTAGAATCCCAGTCTGTTCATATGACGTAATGTAGTACTCCACAAGCTTTTATCATACTCAAACATGTTATAGTTCACTATCCAATGATAACAGTCAATTTCTTCGAGTTCCATAGACAATAATAAAAATACACATTCAAATATAACACCACAAGATGATTTTTTCAAACTGATAAATTCTGTGTCATACAGTCCTATCATCTTGGAAGTTATTAATGTAGTTGTTAAGTAGAAAAATACTTCATCAAACTTTTATATCTTCGCTCAAGGCTGAATGGAGTTATGGCTAGGGGGATGAGTCCTAAAACCATCTGAATTCATTGTGGGGAGGAGTCATAAAACCCCTGGAAGTCATTGCGGGGAGGAGTTATTGAACTCTCGGTAACTGATAAATTCTGTGTCATACAGTCCTATCATCTTGGAAGTTATTAATGTAGTTGTTAAGTAGAAAAATACTTCATCAAACTTTTATATCTTCGCTCAAGGTTGAATGGAGTTATGGTTAGGGGGATGAGTCCTAAAACCATCTGAATTCATTGGAGGGAGGAGTCATAAAACCCTCCAGGAACCTAACACCCATGAACATCTAAAAAACTATGTCTGAAAACCCAAACAGCTAATTAAAAATTCTAATTCATGATTTCAGGCATGTAAGGCTCAATAGTAACCGAAACTCTATTCCTACAAGTTAAGTTAGAATAAAAGAATGTGGTAACTATATTGGCTTACACTGAAAATAATAAGCTAGAATAAAAGAATCTGGGAATTATATTGGCTTACACTGGAAATAATTGAACAGAAAAAATAAATTATGATTTCTTGAATTAAATATCTGTATTGTTTCCAGGAAGCGAATTCAAGAAAGCTATTGTTACTTACTTACAATTTTTTCATAATTTAATGAAATGAATAAAACTATTCTAAAGAATAAAGACGGGTTAAGCTTAAAGATATTTATTGCTTAAACGTATTAACATATTGTTTTTTCGGCAGAACATCCAAACACCCACGAAAATCTAAAAAACGTAGATCTGAAAACCCAACTTGGACTTGCAAACACTCTCGGTAACTGATAAATTCTGTGTCATACAGTCCTATCATCTTGGAAGTTATTAATGTAGTTGTTAAGTAGAAAAATACTTCATCAAACTTTTATATCTTCGCTCAAGGTTGAATGGAGTTATGGCTAGGGGGATGAGTCCTAAAACCATCTGAATTCATTGGAGGGAGGAGTCATAAAACCCTCCAGGAACCTAACACCCATGAACATCTAAAAAACTATGTCTGAAAACCCAAACAGCTAATTAAATATTCTAATTCATGATTTCAGGCATGTAAGGCTCAATAGTAACCGAAACTCTATTCCTACAAGTTAAGTTAGAATAAAAGAATGTGGTAATTATATTGGCTTACACTGAAAATAATTGAACAGAAAAAATAAATTATGATTTCTTGAATTAAATATCTGTATTGTTTCCAGGAAGCGAATTCAAGAAAGCTATTGTTACTTACTTACAATTTTTTCATAATTTAATGAAATGAATAAAACTATTCTAAAGAATAAAGACGGGTTAAGCTTAAAGATATTTATTGCTTAAACGTATTAACATATTTTTTTTCGGCAGAACATCCAAACACCCACGAAAATCTAAAAAACGTAGGTCTGAAAACCCAACTTGGACTTGCAAACACCAGCCCGGACATGCAAACAAAAGAAAACACATAAATAAGGAAAGAAAACCAAATGTTCCTTTATTAGCTAAGTAACATAACTAAACTTGAAGAATTTATGCACAGTTTTAAGTAGTTAAGGCAAAATTTGTTAAAGATGGGTCATTTTCTTAAGAAAACACACTAAATTAGGAAAGAAAACCAAATGTACCTTTATTATCTAAGTAACACAACAAAAAATCAAGAGTTTATGTGCAGTTTTAACTAGCTAAGGCTATATTTGTTACAGATGGGCCATTTTCTTAAGAAAACACTTACATTAGAAAAAATACTAAATGTTCCATTATTACCTAAGTAAAAAACAAGTTTTTTTTAACTGAAAGTAAGGAACGATGTCAAAACTTAAAACGAATAGAAATTATTCCGTTTATGAAAGGGGCTGTCCCCTCCTCAACGACTCGTTCTTTACGTTAAAGTTTGACTTTCTCAAAACTCTAATTTTTTAAACAATAAAAAAATTCAGCGTAAAGAGCGAGGCGTTGAGGGTACAACTATGTTTTTTTTTCGGCAAAACATCCAAACACCCACGAAAATCTAAAAAACGTAGGTCTTAAAACCCAACTTGGACTTGCAAACACCAGCCCGGACATGCAAACAAAAGAAAACACATAAATAAGGAAAGAAAACCAAATGTTCCTTTATTAGCTAAGTAACATAACTAAAATTGAAGAATTTATGGACAGTTTTAACTAGTTAAGGCAAAATTTGTTAAAGATGGGGCATTTTCTTAAGAAAAAACACAAAATTAGGAAAGAAAACCAAATGTTCCTTTATAATCTAAGTAACACGACAAAAAATCAAGAGTTTATGCGCAGTTTTAACTAATTAAGGCTATATTTGTTACAGATGGGCCATTTTCTTAAGAAAACACTTACATTAGAAAAAAATACTAAATGTTCCATTATTACCTAAGTAAAAAACAAGTTTTTTTTTAACTGAAAGTTAGGAATGATGTCAAAACTTAAAACGAATAGAAATTATTCCGTTTATGAAAGGGGCTGTCTCCTCCTCAACGACTCGTTCTTTACGTTAAAGTTTGACTTTCTCACAACTCTAATTTTTTAAACAATAAAAAATTTAGCGTAAAGAGCGAGGCGTTGTGAGTACAACTATGTTTTTTTTTGGCAAAACATCCAAACACCCACGAAAATCTAAAAATCGTAGGTCTGAAAACCCAACTTGAACTTGCAAACATCAGCCCGGACATGCAAACAAAAGAAAACACATAAATAAGGAAAGAAAACCAAATGATCCTTTATTAGCTAAGTAACATAACTAAAATTGGAGAATTTATGCACAGTTTTAACTAGTTAAGGCAAAATTTGTTAAAGATGGGGCATTTTCTTAAGAAAACACACTAAATTAGGAAAGAAAACCAAATGTTCCTTTATTATCTAAGTAACACGATAAGAAAATCAAGAGTTTATGTGCAGTTTTAACTAGCTAAGGCTATATTTGTTACAGATGGGCCATTTTCTTAAGAAAACACTTACATTAGAAAAAATACTAAATGTTCCATTATTACCTAAGTAAAAAACAAGTTTTTTTTAAAACTGAAAGTAAGGAACGATGTCAAAACTTAAAACGAATAGAAATTATTCCGTTTATGAAAGGGGCTGTCCCCTCCTCAACGACTCGCTCTTTACATTAAAGTTTGACTTTCTCACAACTCTAATTTTTTAAACAATAAAAAAATTTAGCGTAAAGAGCGAGGCGTTGAGGGTGCAACTATGTTTTTTTTTGGCAAAACATCCAAACACCCACGAAAATCTAAAAACGTAGGTCTGAAAACCCAACTTGGACTTGCAAACACCAGCCCGGACATGCAAACAAAAAGAATCAATGAAATAAAATCAAAGTGAACTTCTTCAGACTAACCAGAATTTCTTTTTTCTACTCTAAGAAATATACGCTAGTCTACTATAGAAAGAAAAAATACCATTGATTTAGAAACAATTTTATTGAACATAATTACAATAATAATAATATTCACTGATGCATTTTGTTCTCATCAATATATTTCGATAGGACATCTAATGCTGACCGAAGTTTATTTATATGGAGAATATTCACTTTTCCAGCAAAACATAGTTGCTCCTCCTGCTTAAATTTGCTTAATGATATCACGTATCTCGCATGCATAATGTCCCATTCAAGACATAGTCTACAGCCAGTGGTTATTTCCACAGCTACATTGGGTACTCGTATATCGTTGCTGCTGCTGCTGTCGGTTCCACCATTAATCTCCAATAGTGTAAATGCACCACTCATTTTTTTTCTCCACTAATATCCTTGCAAATAAAAACTATTCTCTTTGAATTCAATTCTCTTACTAATATGAATTGTAACGAAAACTATTCCTTTTATTCAAATCCCAATCACCAATCAAGTTATACTCGTTCCTCTTTGAAAGAGTGTAATGCCCTGTAGAATAGAATACCTACCAGAAAAAACCTGTTTGGTACATAGGAGGCTCAGAATTCAATAGATGGTTACTACTATCAGTATTACAACTGATGACGGTCATTGCATGTGTGACCGAAATATCTAGTATTTTTGTGATATTTATCACTGTCTATTAAAAGGATTTTATCCCTATTTGAACTTTTATTTATTGTTCATTTTTTTGGTGAAATGGTCTTGGAGTACAATTTTGATATCAAAATTTTGAGTCAAAGTTATGCACTGAATTCGAATCGATAAAGCCCATTCTGCGACCTGGGACATCCTGATAGCTATTCTGAAAAAGTAATATATCTGGTATGTTTTATTGAGAACGTTTGTCGAGGTTTAACGTATTAATTTAAAAAAACAAAGTTTTTCCGAGGGAAGTAAAGAGCTAAGATGAAACTTAAAACGAACAAAAATTATTATTTCACAGCCTATTTAACATATATCAATAAAACTAATACAAATAAATCAACTGGTGATATTTCCCTATGTTTGTAGGATCACAGAAAACTAGCGCTTTACTG
Source organism: Artemia sinica (assembly GCA_027921565.1). Lineage (NCBI taxonomy): Eukaryota > Metazoa > Arthropoda > Branchiopoda > Anostraca > Artemiidae > Artemia > Artemia sinica. Next base: position 42,403,653 of record CM051258.1, read on the forward strand.
AAAACAAAAAAGCCAAGTATAAAAACGAGAATATTGATTTAGGAGTCAAAAATAAATACGTAGCCTCACAACAACAAAATAATCTATAACGCTTTTCATTAGTCCTACAGGAGCTGTGATATCAGTAACTTTCATAATAGAATTAAAATTATCATAAAATTTTAGGCATAAAAATAATAAGTTTAAAGTGATTACACATCATATAAAATAACGAATTGATTTATCAGATAACATCTTGGTCTCACCTAGTGTTACTCGAAATAAAGAACATATTAACCGTAATATGAACTCTGGAAATCCAGTTATTTCTCTCTATAAAACGAAGGATTTTAAGTTGTGATACAATTCCTAAAGCGAGTTTGTAGTCCTAATACTAATAAGATTTCTTCGCTTCGAACTTGTCTACAAAATAATCATGAAATGTCCTTTTCAGATCCAAAACGACAGTCAATCATTGAACCGAGCTTATTGGGCAGAAGTGATGTCACATTAAACGAAAAAATAAATATAACAACAATCTAAAAATGCTTTAATATATACTGTTAAAAGTGTCATTGAAAGGTTAACTCCTATATTATCTTGTGTTTTCATCACCAGATTTATTTGCATTAGATTTATTGATATATGTTAAATAGGCTGTGAAGTAATAATTTTTGTTTGTTTTAAGTTTCATCTTCGCTCTTTACTTCCCTCGGAAAAACGTTGTTTTTTAAAATTAATTTTTATTCGTTTTGATTAAGATTTAATGTAGAAACAACGCTGCCATGATCTGTTTTATTTATACGGAGTAATATATGTTCGTTTTAAGTTTTAACGTCACTCTTTAGTTTCAGTTGAAAACTTATTTTTAATATAATTTCTAATTATCACCGATCTAGGAGAGATAAGACATCTAGAACATACTGCAAACTACCTTGACAGCTACGAAAAAATTTCAGTCTATAACATAAAGTTCATTATCCATACTTCACAAAACAATACATGTTTTTCAGGAACGTTTGTTTTTTTATTAGCAAAAAGCTGTTTTTACTCGGCCGACTTCGCCTGAAAAAGCCATAATGAAGACAGGGCTTTTTATATCACCTACTGACTAGCAGAAACAAGAAGGCTACCGTAACAAAAGAGAGCTGTTTAAGGGCTCATTTAAAATCTTATATTTATACCTAATCGCTTTTTATAAATTTGTCTTGATAGCACATCTTCATAAAGTGCGCTTTCGGTTGCTTCCCCCATTTCTGTAAATGAAAAAAGTATCTTTTCCAGCGAAATGACCAAAATATAGTGTTTTTCAAAACCTAGGCAGGAGCAAAACCTAAGGGGGCAAGGATGACCCTTCCCCTCAATTACTGCCGTTAGAACTAGCACACAGGCTCCATCGTAGAGTGAAGTTTGAAGCTTCAATTAAAAACTGTTGATCATTGAAACTTAATTTTTGGTAGATAAAAGTTTTAGTTATTTTTTTCGCAATAATTTTTTACTTTTAAGATGAGTAGGCGATTTATGAAATTTACCAGGAGGGTCTGGAGGGGGAGTATATGTGAGGGGTTTTATAAGCCTCCAATTAAAGGGCTTTGGACCATAATTATTGCAATGGTACCGTTCTAGGTTGCAACTACCGCTGCAGCCATGATCTTAGCTCGTTTTTTTGCTCGTTCAGAAACTAGTTAACATTAAAATCTGTGAAATCCAATTGATGGTACAATTTTAAAAACCTAGTAAATATAAGCAATAGCTTATAATTGAGCCATTAAACATCTATCTACGACTGTGCGGTAGCCTGCTAATGTTCCAGTAGCCTACTGATGAGCAGACGATTTATGAAACTTACTAAGGGGGCTGGGAGGGGAGTGTACGGGAGGGGTTCTTGCGAACCTCCGATTAAGGGTTCTGGAACATAACTATTACAATGATACCTGTTTTGTACTTCAGAGCTTTTCCACTTAAGAAGTGGCACCATAAGTTTTGTTTTCATTGCTATATCGCACTTACGAATGTAAAATTGATAAAAAAAAAAAAAATTATATAAGAGCAATACCTTTCAAATGAGTCATTAAACATCACTTTTATAAGTTCTACTAGCCCAACAGCCCTAGCTTTTCCAATTGAGACACGACACCAAAAGTGCCGTTTTTAGTGCCATTTGGAACTTGATTATGGTGGAATTTATATGAAAGACGTAGGTATGTGCAATATCTTCTATATGAGCAATAAAAGATCTGTCAACGATGTTCTGGCAACCTGCTAGGGCCACTCCTTGAGAAATAGCACAAAAAGTGCCATTTTAGTGCCATATGGCACTTGCAGATGGCAGAAATAATAAAAAGCACATAGATATGAGAAATAGCTTTTGATTGAGCCATTAAGCATCTCTGGCAGGTAGCATGTTCTGGTAGCCCGCTAGGCCTGATGAAAAAAAAGAAAGAAAGAAAAAAAAAAAAAAAAAAAAAAAAAAAAACGGGAGACATCAGTGCTACCGATGGAAAAAAGTGATTTTCCTTGTATTTCACGGAGGGAGACTTTAACTTCCCTGTACAAGGTTTTTTACCATGTTAATTCCAATGGCACACTTTTCATTTTGATCTGACGCCATTTTTGAGGGGTTTGAGGCTTTTATTTGAAATCACTGTAAATTTCCTTTCGCAATAAACTTTTACTTTTAAGATGAAACGAAATAATAGTTAGCATTCCTGAGTCAGTGTTAGATGGGAATTTTTTTTCACTAGGCATTTTTTTTCAAACCGCGTTTTTTAACTTTTGGTTACTATGGGCTGTGGTTCGCTGTTTACTAGATTGCAGCTACCGCTGCAACCATGATACCTAGCCGGGACATTCTTTAAAAAATGAGCCTAGAAAATGACAGAAAAAAACGATAACGGATATCAATACCGATATTCCCAATACGATACATGCAATACCAATACGCTTGAAACCGATACACGCGATATCGATACGTCCGATACCACATACAGCCCTTCCCCAGGGACTATGGAGGGCCATATCATCATCAAAACCATATATATTGGACCTTTAAACTATTTTAAACAAAATGGCTATCTCGAAATTTTGATTGGATGACTTTAGGGGGAGGGAGCCTGTAGGGACGGGGGGCTAGTTGGCCTCCAATCTGTTTGGTTACTTAAAAAAGGGCACTTACAAATTTAATATCCTTTCAAATGAGCTATTACACATCTCTCTATGATGCTCTGGCCACCCCCTAGCCCTGCAAGAATTAAAAAGAAGAAAAAAAAGGGAGACAGATCAGTACTACCCATGCAAAAAAGTCATTTTCCTTGGTGTTCAAGGTGGGGTACTGTAAATATCCTACAAAGGGTTTTGAATCATGCTGATTCCAAACTTTTAGTTCTAAGATCAACAGTAACGATAGTTACCGTTCCTGATTCAGTGTCAGATGGAAATTTTTTCTCACTAAACGGTTTTTTTGAAAACACGTTTTTCAGCTTTTGATTATTATGGGCTGTGGTTCGCTCTTTACTAGGTTGCGGCTGCCGCTGCAACCATGATAATAGAACTGGCTTTCAAGAGTTGAACTGGCTAACGAGAGTGTACTTAAACCATCGTTTTTAGAGAGTAATTTTTCATGACGAAGAACAATTTTGGAATCGAAGTACCGACTCAACATTAATATGACTATTTTTAGTTTCATAGACATATCATTCTTGATGCAAACTTGCTTGCCAATTAATTTAACTATTAACTCTGTGCTGGATTTTCCCTTCTGATAGGGAGTAAGCTTTATGGTTTATTTCTTTTGAGTTTTTGTTTTATTTTGAAATAAATAAATTTGGTAACACCTTTACCTGAACCTATGAAGCTGTAGCCCAGTAATCCAGTTTTGTTACCACTACAAAAGACACCGACTGTCAATCAAGGCCGTATTCAGGGGGTAGGGGGTTTGAACGCCCTCCCCCTTCCCCAAACTGGATCTGTCCGACTCGTAAAAACGTAAAAAATGAATATAAACAAATTTTTGATACGTTTTTTACATTTTTTTTACCCCCCCCCCCAGAAAAAAATCCTTTTGTAAAACACTTCCCGAAAAAAATCCTGGATACGGCCTTGCTGTTAATATTAAAGTACGAAAAAAAACGTCCCTATATATGAGGGTATATTCTCAGTAGAATGAATAGGGCAGCAAAGAATTTCCGATAGTTAAATGGGAGGTACTACTTGTATTTAGATAAAAAAAAACAAGTTTTTTCATCTGAAAGTAAGGAGAACATTAAAACTTAAAACGAACAAAAATTATTACGTAGATGAGGGGGGTTGCTCCTTCTCAACACCTCGCTCTTTACGCTAAAGTATTTTAGTACTTTTAAAAAAGCTTCTTATTGTTCTAACTGAACGAACATAGTGTTTCACGAGTCTATCTTGAAGAATTGGGGCAGAATTCAAACTTTAGCGTGAAGAACGAGGTGTTGAGGAGGAGCAATCCCCCCTCATATACGTAATAATTTCTGTTCATTTTAAGTTTTAATGTTGCTCCTTACTTTAAGTTGAAAAAATATGTTTTTTTAATTTAATTTCTGATCATTTTTTGGATAATCACAGGAAACCGGGCTACGGAAAAATACCTCCTCCCCAAGGATTTATTCTCAGAAAATTCAATCCTGGTGAAATTTACCGCAGACAGTTACCCTTAACTTCTCCATACGTAAAATTGAGTAGGCAAAGAGAAGGCAAGACATAAGAAGAATTTCGTATAGGAATTCTGGCAAATCCCCCAGTGTAAAATCTCCCCTGAATAATTCACCCCCTGAAATCTTCCCTCCCCATCGAAAATTACCCCGTGGAAAATCCTACCAGAAGAAGATTCGCCCCCCCCCCATCCGAAAAATGTATGCATACTTCCCAATAACAAATACTATACGTAAGCAATGGGCTGACTTTGTAACTAAAAGACCCTTCCCAAGGGAATGTGGTGGGTTATGATATCTCCAAAGGCATAGTTATTCAGTTTTTAAACTATGCTGAACAAAATGGATATCTCAAAATTTTGATCGGCCGATATTGAGGAAAACAGGGACGTCGGTAGGGGCCTAGATGCCCTCTAATTTTTTGGTACCTTGAAAAGGGAACCAGAACTTTTAATTTCCGTTCATATGAGCCCGCTTCTCATGTTCTAGGACCACTGGGTCGATACGATCACTCCTGGGGAAAACAAAAAACAAACAAAAGAAAAAAAAATAAAGAAAAACGCAAGATTCCACATTTTTGCAAATAGGAGTTTGAAACCTATACAATAGGGTTCTCTGATACTCTGAATCTGATGTTGTGACTTTCATTAAGATTCTATGATTCTTAGGAGGTGTTTTCCTCTTTTTTCGAAAATCAGGAGAATTTACTCAGGCTTTTAACCTTTGGTAGGTAAGACTAAACTTATGAAACTTATATATATAAAATCAGCACAAAAAGCTAATCCTTTGATATATTTATTGGTATCAAAATTCCGTTTATTAGGGTTTCGGTTACTATCGAGCCGGGTCACTCATTACCTACAGTTCGTTACCACAAACTGTTTGATGGAATGGATTTAGCATAGCAGTCTAAAATAAGCATGGGAAGGAAAATGTTGTTCCGATTGACCATGATCTATTCAATCAGATGAGATGACTCTTCTCAAGTGATTCTATTAGAATTAAATGTTTCCAGTTGATATCCTTTATTTCATATATATGACACTGACGCAGGTATTTAGTAACTCTAACTTATTCTATAAGTGAGCTTTTTTTGCAAAATTTCAAAGATGAAATCAAAGTTTCCATCATAATACTATTATATCTAAATTCAAGTGGCTACACGATTACTTAGTGATCTTGACAACTTACTGGTCTTTGAATTATTGGTTGTTCAGGATCAGCTACCTCAGTCTGAAACAGCATCTGAAGCATTCTTGCTCCTTTGACATCTTTAATTGAAGATGTAAAAGATTCGACTATCCCTTTTCTCGCATTTATCCAGTTATCAGTAGAAGAAATGGGGTGTCGTTGGGGAATGAAATACTTTGTAAGTGTTTCTTCGTATGACCTTATTCTGATAGCATGTGACCGTGCAGCGACTGTTTCCAGATATAATCCACCTAGTTGAAAATAAAAGAAATGTTTAATCGTGCAGCTATTATGAATGCAGTAGCTCAAAAGACCTAAACCTGGACGAAAGGAATTTTGAACTACTTTCGAACTTTTTAATGTGAATATTATAACGAAACTAGTTAGAGGAAGAGAGGTGGTTTTCAAATTATTGAATACACACATACAGTAGACAAGATTTTAAAATCAGAAGCTCCGACTGTTTATGCAAGAAACAAAAAGATAGACCAAAAAAAAAAAAAAAAAAAAAAAAAAAAAAAAAAAAAAAAAAAAAAAAAAAAAAAATCGGACCAAACAACACAGCCTACTGGAAGCAGTGGATAATCGTTCAACAATATAGATTTTAGGAACTCAAAGTTTGGCAAAACAATCACGAAATGCCTTTTGGGTAACCACAACCGTGTGGAACCTTCACATACACAAGGTAATTTACTATTTATAAATTAGATAGATATTGCAATGCAACTGTTATTTCTTTGACACCTCGAGCAAGCAAGTGGTTGACCTGAGAGATCGTTGTGTAATGTTTAGTATTACTGTCCTATATTGTTGAAAAGGATATCTTGTAATTTCATGGCTAAAAACTATACCTTATCTTCAGGTATGAAACTCCGTTCCAGGGCCGTACCCAGGATTTTCGTTCGGGGGGGGGGGAATGGATTTGCAAAAACAACTTTAAAAACATGTCAAAATCTGTTTTATATATTTTATTATATTTTCACGAGTCGGACATAGATTTGGGGGAGGGGGGGGGGAGGTTCAAAACCCTTCCCCTGAGTATAGCATTGCTCCATTCCATATGAATTAAAAAGTAAAAGGAAAAGCAAATATGCCAATAGGTTTTCCTATCACTGAATTGAAACATGTCAACCCAGGAGCAAACGCATGGTAGGGCGAGGGGACTGAAACTTGAAGCGTATTCTCTACATTGGTATTTGACTTAAACTACCTAGAAAATCTGAGGGTATGTTTTTTGGAAAGTTTGTGAAGGTTGTTAATTGTCAGGTTCCTATTTTGAACTTTTTTTTTTGCCTGACATAAGTCTAATAAGAGTTAAACAGCTTTATTTCCTTACCCCACGTTTCTTCGTGCACCAGCACCGTATGTAGGAACTTATTTCAAGGGGGCAAGCTCGGGGATGACCCACCAAAAAAAAGAAACAGAAAAAAGTATACGAATTGTGCCAAAAATGTCAAAAAATATAGGATGAAATTGTAAAATAAACACACACACACACCAAAGAGGCAAGGCGAAGCCCAAAGCGCTTCCAACTCCTCAAGTATGTGTCTTGGGTGCATCCGAGATTTGAATATTAGTCAATAGAAAAAGTGTACGTAGTTAAAACAAAACAGACTTGCTTTTGTGGCCACCAGTGTAGGCTATAGCCTATATAAGCGCATAATTCAAACATAATTTACGAGACATAAAGGCTCCAAAAACCAAAAAGCCTAGTTCTTTCTTTAGTTAAATGGCTAGGGCTTTTGGCATACAGATTTGATCTTTTTTTTATTACCGTTACTGACACGTTACCGTTACGTAATTACTGATACGTCTACTTACCGTTACGATAGTACAATAATAATTACGACTTTCTTTAAACATCATAACTTATATATTTACTTGAGATATGAGTAGTAATGCAAGTATTGACGCGAATTACACAAGGAATTACACAAGAATATACAGTGCATTTTCAAAGGTACATGGCTTACCACGGGCAGACATCTATTACTATAGACGGTACATGCCTTACCAGACGGGTTTCTGAGGCAACGCCCATTTTCTGGACCACTATTAATTACTATCAACTGTACAAAGAATATGCTCAGATGTGTAGTAGATTTGACGCATACAAGAGACCTTGGTATAATGAGTTCAAAGGTTTATTGAACTTTTCTGTAAAATGGTTAACAGCCAAGCTTTCGGCTATTATAATTCAATGGAAGGTTTAATGATAGCATATGGTATTAGACATCAAAAAATTGTATCGCTTGCGTAAAAATAACTCTATTTCCGAAAAAGATATTCCATTGGCATAACTCTGCAATGAATGATCTTAATTGGTGATTGAATAATAGGGGTGAAACAGAGCTCGATAAAATTTTTAATTGGATTGTATGAAGGTGGTAAAAATAGTTAAACTGCTTACCAGTTATGGTAAGCCCGAAGGGGTTGCTTAGTCATAGGTAATTTATTATAAATTTGGAATAACATCGTTTGCATCAATCTACGGAAACAATTAGCGATGACAAGATGACCTTGTGACTTGACCTAGCTTTAATCCTCGACTGTGTTCTGTATAATAGACAAGTACCATTTGAGCAGTGTCGTCAATGTAAAATATGCTTTAACATTGTAGTATACTAAAAAGTTGGTACTAATAGCGATGTAGATGCCAAGAAAAGAATTTTAATAAAGAAATTCAGAACAATCCTTAGATATCCTTAGAAATAAACTAGTGAGATGATTATAGGTTTCAAGCATCAAGGACCGCATCCATCAATGACCCTAACCACCAAGGACCTCAACCTTCAAAGGCCCTCTATCCCCAACCTCCAGGGAGCTCCCTCCCTTCAAATTGTTGGGGCCCCCATCCCTCCATTTCTTATACTTTTTTTGAAGTTTTTTTTAACGTTTTTTTTAATTACTTTTTTTATTAACATGATATATTTTTTTCAAATTTTTTTACATGTCTTACAATGAGATAAAACATACTTAAAACATAAGAAGTTAACATTTAATATTTTCCAAATTCAAAATGAGAATGAAATAGACATTTTAGTCGTGACTTTTACTATTAGAAAAATAATGTTTGTAGTAGCACGTTTTTTGGACTAAATTTTTTTAGGACTTCAAAATTATTCAACTTTTTTTTACGTATCTTAAAATGACATGAAATATGCTTGTGGCTCTACCAATCGTCCTCTATGCTTGCTCATGGACACGACGCTGCTTTCCCACTGGTACTCTATGGCAGGTTATCGATACTACCTACTTTATTGCATGTATTAAATCAGTGTTTTTTACGCAGTGGAAGGATAAACACATAATTCATATCTTTAAAAAAGTGAAGATGAAGCATTTTAAGAAAGTGTGTTCACATGATAGTGTTATCGTAGTATTGAATGCTGACAAGGAGAAGTATTTGAACTATGAAACAAGTACAAGTGGTAGCACTATCGGAAACGTATGCATGGGTTGTCATGACAGTAAGGAATTAAATTTCTTTGGAGTACCGAAAAATTCCATTGTACTAATGGTGGATATGCGAAAGTATCATTTCCAGAGAAGTTAGTACTCAAAGAGAATGCCGACATAAAAATAATAGTTGATGAAGAGGGGTATCTTCTTGCTAGTGCTTCTGGTAACATGCTACCTGTTGATAGAACCTATCGTCATCTTTTAGATATTAGCATTCAAATGAAAGCAAAGGGGAAAAGAAAGGCATACTCTTCTACTAATATCATAAACCACATCTAGTCTACATGCCAGAACTATTACCTGTATAAAAATAATTTGATAACAGACAGTGAAATTGCCAGAAAACTAAAAAAGGCATTGGCAGAAAACACCACTAAGGAAAATTAAGATGAATCGATATAAACAAACATGACAGCAAACGTTACTACCACCATTGATCAAACAGTCAATGAACCAAATAATACCAAAGACGAAACGCATATTGAAGCTGTCGATGACACACCAGTAAAAATTGCGTATGACTCAAAATGGAATAATAATTATTCTACTGATTTCGAACTAATAGAAGACAATAGCTACAATATCAAGAAAGAACATGGTGAACTATTTTATGGAACAGATTCAAAATTTCCAAAGTTGTTCATTGATACTAATAATGTATAATAATGTATGTGCCATACATTTCTGTTAATATTCTACATGTCATTATTTTATTAAAAATATGTTATCTATTACCTTGTAATATTCCCATTATTTCTAGGGTACGTTAGCAGGTTCATAGAGGTTTTATTAGAAACTGAGATAGGTTAACAGATACGCATACAGAGAGAGTGAGAAACACATACAAATATATAGAATCAGAAATGCAAACCGACAAAGACACCCACCCAGACACACTGGCTTAGAGAGTGAGAGAGACAAAATGGCATACAAATATATAGATTCAGACATATATACCGAAAAAGACAGGCACTGGGATAAACAGACACCCGGTCAGACAGGCATGGGGAGAAGCAAACACACGCCCAGAAACATTGGCAAAGAGAGTGAGAGAGACAAAAACAAATACAACTAAATAGATTCAGATATATAAACCGACAAAGACAGGAATTGAGATAAGCAAACACCCGTCATGACACAAAAGCAAAGGAAGTGAGAGAGACAAAAATACATACAAATATATAGATTCAGACAAACAAACTGACAAAGACAGGCACTGAGATAAGCAAACTACCGCTCAGACACATAGGCAATGAGTGAGAGAGACAAAAACAAATACAACTATATAGATTCAGACATACAAACCGACAAACACAGGCACTGGGACAAGTAAACACCCGCCCAGAGACACAGGCAAAGAGAGTGAGAGTATAGATTCAGACGTACAAACCGAAAAAGACAGGCACTGGGAGAAGCAAACAACCACCCAGTTGCACATGCAAAGAGAATGAGAGAGACAAAAACACATTCAAATACATTGATTAAGACACACAAACCGACAAAGACAGGCACTGGGAGAAGCACACACCCACCCAGATACACAGGCAAAGAGAGTAAGAGAGACAAAAACGCATACAAATATATAGATTCAGACACAGAAACCGACGAAGAGAAACACGAGGACAGGCAAACACCCGCTCAGACACACAAGCAAAGAGAGTTAGAGAGACAAAAAACACATACAAATATATAGATTCAGACGTAAAAAAAAACAAAAACAGGTACTGGGACAAGCAAACACCCACCCAGACACAAAGGCAAAGAGAGTGTGAGTATAGATTCAGTAGTACAAACCAACATAGACAGGCACTGGGAGAAGCAAACAACCACCCAGTTGCACATGCAAAGAGAATGAGAGAGACAAAAACACATTCAAATACATTGATTAAGACACACAAACTGGCAAAGACAGGCACTGGTAGAAGCAAACATCCGCCCAGAAACACAGGCAAAGAGATTGAGAGAGACAAAAAATCATGCAAATATATAGATTCAGACATACAAACCGACAAAGACAGGCACTAGGACAAGAAAAGACCTGCCCAGAGACACATACAAAGAGAGAATTAGCGCGCTTAGCGCGCTAAGTGAGCTTAAATAAACCTATCTTTTTTTGCATGTCTCTCTCACTATATCCGTGTGTCCGAAGGAGTGTGCTACCTATAGCTATAGGTGTAAAGATGGCAGCAGTTAAGGTAGTGAAACGGTGAAAGTGAACTTAAGTAAACCTAACTTTTTTGCATGTGTCTCTCACTATACCCGTGTCTTTGAGCGATATTTATATGTGTTTTTGTCTCTTTCACTCTCTTTACCTGTGTGTCTGGGCTGGTGTTTGCTAGTCCCAGTGCCTGTCTTTGTCGGTTTGTAGTCTGAATCTAAGTATTTGTATGTGTTTTTTTTCTCTCTCTCACTCTCTTTTGGATGTTTGCTTCTCCCAGTGCCTGTCTTTATTGTTTTTTTACGTCTGAATCTATATGTTTGTATGTGTTTTTTGTCTCTTTTACTCTCTTTGCTTGTGTGTCTGGGCGGGTTTTTGCCTGTGCTCGTGTTTGTCTTTCTCGCTTTCTATGTCTTTATCTATATATTTGAATGTGTTTTGTCTCTCTCACTTCCATTGATTGTGTGTCTGGGCGAGTGTTTGCTTATCTCAGTGCCTGTTCTTTGGCGGTTTGTATGTCTGAATCATTACGTTTGTACTAATTTTTTTTGTCTCTCACTTTCTTTTTTCTTGTGTGTCTGGGTGGGTGTTTGCTTGTCCCAGTGCCTGTCTTTGTCGGTTTGTAAGTCTTAATCTATGTATTTGTATGTGTTTTCATCTCTTTGACTCTCTTTTCCTATGTGTTTGGGCGGAAGTTTGCTCCTCCCAGTGCCTGTCTTTGTCGGTTTGTATGTCTTAATCTATGTATTTCGATGCGTTTTTGTCTCTCTCCCTCTCTTTGCCTGTGTATCTGGGGCTAAGGTAGTGAAACGGTGAAAGTGAACTTAAGTAAACATAACTTTTTGCATGTGTCTCTCACTATACCCGTGTGTCTGAGTGATATTTACATGTGTTTTGTCTCTGTCACTCTCTTTACCTGTGTGTCTGGGCTGGTGTTTGCTAGTCGTAGTGCCTATCTTTGTCGGTTTGTAGTCTGAATCTAAGTTTTTGTATGTGTTTTTTTGTCTCTCTCACACTCTCTTTGCATATGTCTCTTGGCAGGTGTTTTCTTGTCCCAGTGCCTTCCTTTGTCGGTTTGTATGTCTGAATCTATGTATTTCTATGCGTTTTTGTCTCTCTCACTCTCTTTGCCTGTGTATCTGGGTGGAAGTTTGCTTTTCCCAGTGCCTGTCTTTGTTGGTTTTTTACGTCTGAATATATATATTTGTATGTATTTTTTGTCTCTTTCACTCTCTTTGCTTGTGTGTCTGGGAAGGTGTTTGCCTGTGCTCGTGTTTGTCTTTCTTGGTTTCTATGTCTTTATCTATATATTTGAATGTGTTTTGTCTCTCTCACTTCCATTGATTGTGTGTCTGGGCGGGAGTTCACTTATCTCAGTGCCTGTCTTTGTAGGTCTGTATGTCTAAATCTATACATTTGTACTTATTTTGTTTTGTCTCTCACTCTCTTTTTTCTTGTGTGTCTGGGTGAGTGTTTGCTTGTCCCACTTCCTGTCTTTGTCGGTTTGTAAGTCTTAATCTATGTATTCGTATGTGTTTTCATCTCTTTTACTCTCTTTTCCTATGTGTATGGGCTGAAGTTTGCTTCTCCCAGTGCCTGTCTTTCTCGGTTTTATGTCTTAATCTATGTATTTCTATGCGTTTTTGTCTCTCTCACTCTCTTTGCCTGTGTATCTGGGTGGAAGTTTGCTTTTCCCAGTGCCTGTCTTTGTCGGTTTGTACGTCTGAATCTATACTCTCACTCTCTTTGCCTGTGTGTCTGGGCGGGTGTTTGCTTGTCCCAGTGCCTGTCTTTGTTGGTTTGTATGTCAGAATCTATATAGTTGTATTTGTTTTCGTCTCTCTAACTCTCTTTGCCTATGTGTCTGGGCGGGTGTTTGCTTATCTCAGTGCCTGTCGTTGTCGGTTTGTATGTCTGAATTTATATATTTGTATGTTTTCTTGTCTCTCTCACTTCCTTTGCTTGTGTGTCTGGGTGGGTGTTTGCTTATCTCAGTGCCTGTCTTTGTTGGTTTGTATGTCTGAATCTATATATTTGTATGTGTTTTAATCTCTCTCACTCATTTTGCCTATGTGCCTGGGCGGATGTTTGTTTCTCCCAGTGCCTGTCTTTGTCGGTTTGTATGTCTAAATCTATGTTTTTGAATGAGTTTTTGACTCTCTCACTCTCTTTGCCTGTGAATCTGGGTTGGTCTTCGCTTCTCTCAGTGTCTGTCTTTGGCGGTTTTTACGTCTGAATCTATACTCTCACTCTCTTTGCTTGTGTATCTGGGTGGGTGTTTGCTTCTCAGTGTCTGTCTTTGTCGTTTTTTACGTCTGAATCTATACTCTCACTCTCTTTGCCTGTGTGTCTGGGCGGATGTTTGCTTGTCCCAGTGCCTGTCTTTGTTGGTTTGTATGTCTGAATCTATGTATTTTTATGTGTTTTAATCTCTCTCACTCTCTTTTCCTGTGTATCAGGGTGGGTGTTTGCTTCTCCCAATTTTTGTCTTTTTCGGTTTGTACGTCTGAATCTATGCTCCCACTGTCTTTGCCTATGTGTCTGGGCGGATGTTTGCTTGTCCCAGTGCTTGTCTTTGTCGGTTTGCAGGTCTGAATCTATATAGTTTTATTTGTTTTAGTCTCCCTTTCTCTCAGTCTCTTCACCTTTGTGTCTGTGCGTGTGTTTGCTTCCCCCATGCCTGTATTTGTCGGTTTATATGTCTGAATCTGTATAGTTGTGTTTGTTTTGGTGTCTCTTAGTCTCTTTGCCTATGTATCTGGGCGTGTGTTTGCTTCTCCCCATGTCTGTCTTTGTTGTTTTGTATGTCTGAATCTATGTATATGTTTGTGTTATTGTCTCTCTCTCTTTGCCTGTGTGTCTGGGAATGTGTGTGCTTGTCCCAGTGTCTATCTTTGTCAGTTTGTATGTCTGCATATATGTTTTTGTATGTGTTTTTGGCTCTCTCATTCTCTTTGACTGTGTGTCGGGGCTGGTGTTTGCTTGTCCCAGTGCATATCTTTGTAAGTTTGTATGTCTGAATCTATATATTTCTATGTGTTTTTTGCCTTTCTCACTCTCTTTGTCGATGTGTCTTGGCAAGTGTGTGCTCCTCCCAGTGCCTGTCTTTGTTGGTTTTTAGTTCTGAATCTATATGCTTGAATTCGTTTTTTCGTCTCTCTCACTCTCTTTGCTTGTGTGTTTGGGCAGGTGTTTGCCTGTCCTTGTCTTTGTATTTGTCGGTTTCTATGTCTGAATCTATATATTTGTATGTGTTTTTGTCTCTCTCACTCTCTTTGCCTGTGTGTCTGGGTGGGTGTTTGCTTATCTCAATGCCTGTCTTTGTCGGTTTATATATCTGAATCTATATAGTTGTATTTGTTTTTTGTCTCTCTCACTCTCTTTGTCTGTGTGTCGGGGCGGGTGTTTGCTTATCTCAGTGCACGTCTTAGTCGGTTTTTATGTTTGAATCTATATAGTTGTATATTTTTGTTTCTCTCACTCTCTTTGCCCATGTGTCTGGGTGGATGTTTGCTTATCTCCGTGCCAGTCTTTGTCGGTTTGTACGGGTGAACCTATACTCTCACTCTCTTTGCCTGTGTGTCTGGGCGGGTGTTTTCTTGTCCCAGTGCCTGTCCTTGTCGGTTTGTATGTCTGAATCTATATAGTTGTATTTTTTTTGTCTTTCTCACTCTCTTTGCCTATTTGCCTGGGTGGGTGTTTGCTTATTTCAGTGCCTGTTTTTGTCGGTTTGTATGTCTGAATCTATATATTCCTATGTGTTTTTGTCTCTTTCACTTCTTTGCTTGTGTGTCTGGGCGGATGCTTGCTTATCTCTGTGTCTGTCTTTGTTTGTTTGTATGTCTGAATCTATATATTTGTATGTGTTTTTATCTCTCTCACTCTCTTTGCCTATGTGTCTGGGCGGATGTTTGCTTCTCCCAGTGCCTGTCTTTGTCTTTGTGTATGTCTGAACCTATGTGTTTGTTTGCGTTTTTGACTCTCTCACTCTCTTTGTTTGTGTAGCTGGGTGGGTGTTTGCTTCTCTCACTGTCTGTCTTTGTCGGTTTTTACGTCTGAATCTATACTCTCACTCTCTTTGCTTGTGTATCTGGGTGGGTGTTTGCTTCTCTTAGTGCCTGTCTTTGTCGGTTTATATGTCTGAATCTATATAGTTGTATTTCGTTTTGTCTTTTTCACTCTCATTGCCTCTGTGTCTGGGCGTGTGTTTGCTTCTCCCCATGCCTGTCTTTGTTGGTTTGTATCTCTGAATCTATATATTTGTATGTGTGTTTTTGTCTCTCTCACTCTCTGCCTGTGTATCTGCCCGGGTGTTTGCTTATCCCAGTGCCTTTCTTTGTCGGTTTGTGCGTCTGAATGTATACTCTCACTCTCTTTGCCTGTGTGTCTGTGCAGGTATTTGCTTGTCCCAGTGCCAGTCTTTGTTTTTTTTTACGTCTGAATATGTTTGTATGTGTTTTTTGTTTCTCTCACTCTCTTTGCTTGTGTGTCTGGGCGGGTGTTTGCCTGTCTTCGTGTTTTTCTTTGTCGGTTGCAGTGTCTGAAACTATATGTTTGAATGTTTGGTCTCTCTCACTTCCATTGCTGATGTGTCTGGACGGGTGTTTGCTTATCTCAGTGCCTCTCTTTGTCGGTTTGTATGTCTGAATCTATACATTTGTATGTGTTTTGTCTCTCTCAGTTTCATTGCTTGTGTGTCTGGGTGGGTGTTTGCTTGTCCCAGTGCCTGTCTTTCTCGGTTTGTATGTCTTAATCTATGCAGTTGTAGGTAGTTTTTATCTCTCTCACTCTATTGGCCTATGTGTCTGGGCGGATGTTTGCTTCTCCCAGTGGCTGTCTTTGTCGGTTTGTATGTCTTAATCAATGTATTTGTATGCGTTTTTGTCTCTCTAACTCTCTTTGCCTGTGTATCTGGATGGGTGTGTGCTTCTCCCAGTGCCAGTCTTTGTCGGTTTGTACGTCTGAATCTATAATCTCATTCTCTTTGCCTGTGTGTCTGGGCGGGTGTTTGCTTGTCCCAGTGCCTGTCTTTGTCGGTCTGTATGTCTGAATCTATATATTTGTATTTATTTTTGTCTCTCTCACTTCCTTTGCTTGTGTGTCTGGGCGGGTGTTTTCTTATCTCAGTGCCTGTCTTTGTTGGTTTGTATGTCTTAATCTATATATTTGTATGTGTTTTTATCTCTCTCACTCTCTTTGCCTTTGTGTCTGGTTGGATGTTTGCTTCTCCGAATGCCTGTCTTTGTTGTTTTTTTACGTCTGAATATATATATTTGTATGTATTTTTTGTCTCTTTCACTCTCTTTGCTTGTGTGTCTGGGAAGGTGTTTGCCTGTGCTCGTGTTTGTCTTTCTTGGTTTCTATGTCTTAATCTATATATTTGTATGTGTTTTTGTCTCTCTCACTTCCATTGCTTGTGTGTCTGGGCGGGAGTTTGCTTATCTCAGTGCCTGTCTTTGTAGGTTTGTATGTCTAAATCTAAGGACATTTGTACTTATTTTGTTTTGTCTCTCACTCTCTTTTTTCTTGTGTGTCTGGGTGGGTGTTTGCTTGTCCCACTGCCTGTCTTTGTCGGTTTGTAAGTCTTAATCTATGTATTCATATGTGTTTTCATCTCTTTGACTCTCTTTTCCTATGTGTATGGGCTGAAGTTTGCTTCTCCCAGTGCCTGTTTTTCTCGGTTTGTATGTCTTAATCTATGTATTTCTATGCGTTTTTGTCTCTCTCACTCTCTTTGCCTGTGTATCTGGGTGGGAGTTTTCTTTTCCCAGTGCCTGTCTTTGTCGGTTTGTAAATCGGAATCTAAACTCTCACTCTCTTTGCCTGTGTGTCTGGACGGATGTTTGCTTGTCCCAGTGCCTGTCTTTGTCGGTTTGTATGTCAGAATCTATATAGTTGTATTTGTTTTTGTCTCTCTAACTCTCTTTGCCTATGTGTCTGGGCGGGTGTTTGCTTATCTCAGTGCCTGTCGTTGTCGGTTTGTATGTCGGAATTTATATATTTGTATGTGTTTTTGTCTCTATCACTTCCTTTGCTTGTGTGTCTGGGCGGGTGTTTGCTTATCTCAGTGCCTGTCTTCGTTGGTTTGTATGTCTGAATCTATATATTTGTATGTGTTTTAATCTCTATCACTCTCTTTGCCTATGTGTCAGGGCGGATGTTTCTCCCAGTGCCTGTCTTTGTCCGTTTGTGTGTCTGAATCTATGTATTTTCATGAGTTTTTGACTCTCTCACTCTCTTTGCCTGTGTAGCTGGGTGGGTGTTCGCTTCTCTCAGTGTCTGTCTTTGGTGGTTTTTATGTCTGAATCTATACTCTCACTCTCTTTGCCTGTGTATCTGGGTGGGTGTTTGCTTCTCCCAATTTTTGTCTTTGTCGTTTTTTACGTCTGAATCTATACTCTCACTCTCTTTGCCTGTGTGTCTGGGCGGATGTTTGCTTGTCCCAGTGCCTGTCTCTTTCAGTTTGTATGTCTTAATCTATGTATTTGTATGTGTTTTTGTCTCTCTCACTCTCTTTGCCTGTGTATCTGGGTGGGTGTTTGCTTCTCCCAATTTTTGTCTTTGTCGTTTTTTACGTCTGAATCTATACTCTCACTCTCTTTGCCTATGTGTCTGGGAGGGTGTTTGCTTGGCCCAGTGCTTGTCTTTGTCGGTTTGCATGTCTGAATCTATATAGTTTTATTTGTTTTAGTCTCCCTTTCTCTCAGTCTCTTCACCTTTGTGTCTATGCGTGTGTTTGCTTCCCCCACGCCTGTTTTTGTCGGTTTATATGTCTGAATCTGTATAGTTGTGTTTGTTTTGGTGTCTCTTAGTCTCTTTGCCTATGTATCTGGGCGTTTGTTTGCTTCTCCCCATGTCTATCTTTGTCAGTTTGTATGTCTGAATCTATGTATATGTTTTTATTTTTGTCTCTCTCTCTTTGTCTGTGTGTCTGGGTATGTGTGTGCATGTCCCAGTGCCAGTCTTTGTCAGTTTTTATATCTGCATATATGTTTTTGTATGTGTTCTTGGCTCTCTCATTTTCTTAGACTGTGTGTCTGGGCTGGTGTTTGCTTGTCCCAGTGCATGTCTTTGTAAGTTTGTATGTCTGAATCTATATATTTCTATGTGTTTTTTTGCCTTTCTCACTCTCTTTGCCGATGTGTCTTGGCAAGTGTTTGCTCCTCCCAGTGCCTGTCTTTGTTGGTTTTTAGTTCTGAATCTATATGCTTGTATTCGTTTTTTTGTCTCTCTGACTCTCTTTGCTTGTGTGTTTGGGCAGGTGTTTGCCTGTCCTTGTCTTTGTCAGTTTCTATGTCTGAATCTATATATTTGTATGTGTTTGTTTTTTTCTCTCTCACTCTCTTTGTCTGTGTGTCTGGGTGGGTGTTTGCTTATCTCAATGCCTGTCTTTGTCGGTTTATATATCTGAATCTATATAGTTGTATTTGTTTTTGTCTCTCTCACTCTCTTTGTCTGTGTGTCTGGGTGGGTGTTTGCTTATCTCAGTGCCTGTCTTTGTCGGTTTTTATGTTTGAATCTATATAGTTGTATATTTTTGTCTCTCTCACTCTCTTTGCCCATGTGTCTGGGAGGGTGTTTGTTTATCTCCGTGCCAGTCTTTGTCGGTTTGTACGGGTGAACCTATACTCTCACTCTCTTTGCCTGTGTGTCTGGGCGGGTGTTTTCTTGTCCCAGTGCCTGTCTTTGTCGGTTTGTATGTCTGAATCTATATAGTTGTATATTTTTGTCTCTCTCACTCTCTTTGCCCATGTGTCTGGGAGGGTGTTTGTTTATCTCCGTGCCGGTCGTTGTCGGTTTGTACGTCTGAATCTATATATTCGTATGTGTTTTTGTCTCTTTCACTTCTTTACTTGTGTGTCTGGGCGGGTGCTTGCTTATCTCAGTGTCTGTCTTTGTTCGTTTGTATGTCTGAATCTATATATTTGTATGTGTTTTTATCTCTCTCACTCTCTTTGCCTATGTGTCTGGGCGGATGTTTGCTTCTCCCAGTGCCTGTCTTTGTCTGTGTGTATGTCTGAACCTATGTATTTGTTTGCGTTTTTGACTCTCTCACTCTCTTTGCTTGTGTAGCTGGGTGGGTGTTTGCTTCTCTCAGTGTCTGTCTTTGTCGGTTTTTACGTCTGAATCTATGCTCTCACTCTCTTTGCTTGTGTATCAGGGGGCATTTGATTCTCTTAGTGCCTGTCTTTTTCGGTTTATATGTCTGAATCTATATAGTTGTATTTGGTTTTGTCTCTCTCACTCTCTTTGCCTCTGTGTCTGGGCGTGTGTTTGCTTCTCCCCATGCCTGTCTTTGTTGGTTTGTATCTCTGAATCTATATATTTGTATGTGTGTTTTTGTCTCTCTCACTCTCTGCCTGTGTATCTGCCCGGGTGTTTGCTTATCCCAGTGCCTTTCTTTGTCGGTTTGTGCGTCTGAATCTATTCTCTCACTCTCTCTGCCCTTGCATCTGCCCGGGTGTTTGCTTGTCCCAGTGCCAGTCTTTGTTGTTTTATTACGTCTGAATATGTTTGTATGTGTTTTTTGTTTCTCTCACTCTCTTTTCTTGTGTGTCTGGGCGGGTGTTTGCCTGTCTTCGTGTTTGTCTTTGTCGGTTTCAGTGTCTGAAGTTATATGTTTGAATGTGTTTTGTCTCTCTCACTTCCATTGCTTGTGTGTCTGGACAGGTGTTTGCTTATCTCAGTGCCTGTCTTTGTCGGTTTGAATGTCTCAATCTATATATTTGTATGTGTTTTTGTCTCTCTCATTTTCATTGCTTGTGTGTCTGGGTGGGTGTTTGCTTGTCCCAGTGCCTGTCTTTGTCGGTTTGTATGTCTTAATCTATGTAGTTGTATGTAGTTTTCATCTCTCTCACTCTCTTGGCCTATGTGTCTGGGTGGATGTTTGCTTCTCCCAGTGGCTGTCTTTGTCGGTTTGTGTGTCTTAATCTATGTATTTGTATGCGTTTTTGTCTCTCTCACTCTCTTTTCCTGTGTATCTGGGTGGGTGTATGCTTCTCCCAGTGCCAGTCTTTGTCGGTTTGTACGTCTGAATCTATAATCTCACTCTCTTTGCCTGTGTGTCTGGGCGGGTGTTTGCTTGTCCCAGTGCCTGTCTTTCTCGGTTTGTATGTCTTAATCTATGCAGTTGTAAGTAGTTTTTATCTCTCTCACTCTCTTGGCCTATGTGTCTGGGCGGATGTTTGCTTCTCCCAGTGGCTGTCTTTGTCGGTTTGTATGTCTTAATCAATGTATTTGTATGCGTTTTTGTCTCTCTAACTCTCTTTGCCTGTGTATCTGGATGGGTGTGTGCTTCTCCCAGTGCCAGTCTTTGTCGGTTTGTACGTCTGAATCTATAATCTCATTCTCTTTGCCTGTGTGTCTGGGCGGGTGTTTGCTTGTCCCAGTGCCTGTCTTTGTCGGTTTGTATGTCTGAATCTATATATTTGTATGTGTTTTTGTCTCTCTCACTCTCTTTGCCTATGTGTCTGGGCGGGTGTTTTCTTATCTCAGTGCCTGTCTTTGTCAGTTTGTATGTCTTAATCTATATATTTGCATGTGTTTTTATCTCTCTCACTCTCTTTGCCTTTGTGTCTGGTTGGATGTTTGCTTCTCCGAATGCCTGTCTTTGTTGTTTTTTTACGTCTGAATATATATATTTGTATGTATTTTTTGTCTCTTTCACTCTCTTTGCTTGTGTGTCTGGGAAGGTGTTTGCCTGTGCTCGTGTTTGTCTTTCTTGGTTTCTATGTCTTAATCTATATATTTGTATGTGTTTTTGTCTCTCTCACTTCCATTGCTTGTGTGTCTGGGCGGGAGTTTGCTTATCTCAGTGCCTGTCTTTGTAGGTTTGTATGTCTAAATCTAAGGACATTTGTACTTATTTTGTTTTGTCTCTCACTCTCTTTTTTCTTGTGTGTCTGGGTGGGTGTTTGCTTGTCCCACTGCCTGTCTTTGTCGGTTTGTAAGTCTTAATCTATATATTCATATGTGTTTTCATCTCTTTGACTCTCTTTTCCTATGTGTATGGGCTGAAGTTTGCTTCTCCCAGTGCCTGTTTTTCTCGGTTTGTATGTCTTAATCTATGTATTTCTATGCGTTTTTGTCTCTCTCACTCTCTTTGCCTGTGTATCTGGGTGGGAGTTTTCTTTTCCCAGTGCCTGTCTTTGTCGGTTTGTAAATCGGAATCTAAACTCTCACTCTCTTTGCCTGTGTGTCTGGACGGATGTTTGCTTGTCCCAGTGCCTGTCTTTGTCGGTTTGTATGTCAGAATCTATATAGTTGTATTTGTTTTTGTCTCTCTAACTCTCTTTGCCTATGTGTCTGGGCGGGTGTTTGCTTATCTCAGTGCCTGTCGTTGTCGGTTTGTATGTCTGAATTTATATATTTGTATGTGTTTTTGTCTCTATCACTTCCTTTGCTTGTGTGTCTGGGCGGGTGTTTTGCTTATCTCAGTGCCTGTCTTTGTTGGTTTGTATGTCTGAATCTATATATTTGTATGTGTTTTAATCTCTATCACTCTCTTTGCCTATGTGTCAGGGCAGATGTTTCTCTCAGTGCCTGTCTTTGTCGGTTTGTGTGTCTGAATCTATGTATTTTTATGAGTTTTTGACTCTCTCACTCTCTTTGCCTGTGTAGCTGGGTGGGTGTTCGCTTCTCTCAGTGTCTGTCTTTGGTGGTTTTTATGTCTGAATCTATACTCTCACTCTCTTTGCCTGTGTATCTGGGTGGGTGTTTGCTTCTCTCAGTGTCTGTCTTTGTCGTTTTTTACGTCTGAATCTATACTCTCACTCTCTTTGCCTGTGTGTCTGGGCGGATTTTTGCTTGTCCCAGTGCCTGTCTTTGTCGGTTTGTATGTCTTAATCTATGTATTTGTATGTGTTTTTGTCTCTCTCACTCTCTTTGCCTGTGTATCTGGGTGGGTGTTTGCTTCTCCCAATTTTTGTCTTTTTCGGTTTGTACGTCTGAATCTATGCTCCCACTCTCTTTGCCTATGTGTCTGGGCGGGTGTTTGCTTGGCCCAGTGCTTGTCTTTGTCGGTTTGCATGTCTGAATCTATATAGTTTTATTTGTTTTAGTCTCCCTTTCTCTCAGTCTCTTCACCTTTGTGTCTATGCGTGTGTTTGCTTCCCCCACGCCTGTTTTTGTCGGTTTATATGTCTGAATCTGTATAGTTGTGTTTGTTTTGGTGTCTCTTAGTCTCTTTGCCTATGTATCTGGGCGTTTGTTTGCTTCTCCCCATGTCTATCTTTGTCAGTTTGTATGTCTGAATCTATGTATATGTTTTTATTTTTGTCTCTCTCTCTTTGTCTGTGTGTCTGGGTATGTGTGTGCATGTCCCAGTGCCAGTCTTTGTCAGTTTTTATATCTGCATATATGTTTTTGTATGTGTTCTTGGCTCTCTCATTTTCTTAGACTGTGTGTCTGGGCTGGTGTTTGCTTGTCCCAGTGCATGTCTTTGTAAGTTTGTATGTCTGAATCTATATATTTCTATGTGTTTTTTTGCCTTTCTCACTCTCTTTACCGATGTGTCTTGGCAAGTGTTTGCTCCTCCCAGTGCCTGTCTTTGTTGGTTTTTAGTTCTGAATCTATATGCTTGTATTCGTTTTTTTGTCTCTCTGACTCTCTTTGCTTGTGTGTTTGGGCAGGTGTTTGCCTGTCCTTGTCTTTGTCAGTTTCTATGTCTGAATCTATATATTTGTATGTGTTTGTTTTTTTCTCTCTCACTCTCTTTGTCTGTGTGTCTGGGTGGGTGTTTGCTTATCTCAATGCCTGTCTTTGTCGGTTCATATATCTGAATCTATATAGTTGTATTTGTTTTTGTCTCTCTCACTCTCTTTGTCTGTGTGTCTGGGTGGGTGTTTGCTTATCTCAGTGCCTGTCTTTGTCGGTTTGTATGTCTGAATCTATATAGTTGTATATTTTTGTCTCTCTCACTCTCTTTGCCCATGTGTCTAGGAGGGTGTTTGTTTATCTCCGTGCCAGTCTTTGTCGGTTTGTACGGGTGAACCTATACTCTCACTCTCTTTGCCTGTGTGTCTGGGCGGGTGTTTTCTTGTCCCAGTGCCTGTCTTTGTCGGTTTGTATGTCTGAATCTATATAGTTGTATATTTTTGAATCTCTCACTCTCTTTGCCTATTTGCCTGGGTGGGTGTTTGCTTATTTCAGTGCCGGTTGTTGTCGGTTTGTACGTCTGAATCTATATATTCGTATGTGTTTTTGTCTCTTTCACTTCTTTACTTGTGTGTCTGGGCGGGTGCTTGCTTATCTCAGTGTCTGTCTTTGTTCGTTTGTATGTCTGAATCTATATATTTGTATGTGTTTTTATCTCTCTCACTCTCTTTGCCTATGTGTCTGGGCGGATGTTTGCTTCTCCCAGTGCCTGTCTTTGTCTGTGTGTATGTCTGAACCTATGTATTTGTTTGCGTTTTTGACTCTCTCACTCTCTTTGCTTGTGTAGCTGGGTGGGTGTTTGCTTCTCTCAGTGTCTGTCTTTGTCGGTTTTTACGTCTGAATCTATGCTCTCACTCTCTTTGCTTGTGTATCAGGGGGCATTTGATTCTCTTAGTGCCTGTCTTTTTCGGTTTATATGTCTGAATCTATATAGTTGTATTTGGTTTTGTCTCTCTCACTCTCTTTGCCTCTGTGTCTGGGCGTGTGTTTGCTTCTCCCCATGCCTGTCTTTGTTGGTTTGTATCTCTGAATCTATATATTTGTATGTGTGTTTTTGTCTCTCTCACTCTCTGCCTGTGTATCTGCCCGGGTGTTTGCTTATCCCAGTGCCTTTCTTTGTCGGTTTGTGCGTCTGAATCTATTCTTTCACTCTCTCTGCCCTTGCATCTGCCCGGGTGTTTGCTTGTCCCAGTGCCAGTCTTTGTTGTTTTATTACGTCTGAATATGTTTGTATGTGTTTTTTGTTTCTCTCACTCTCTTTTCTTGTGTGTCTGGGCGGGTGTTTGCCTGTCTTCGTGTTTTTCTTTGTCGGTTTCAGTGTCTGAAGTTATATGTTTGAATGTGTTTTGTCTCTCTCACTTCCATTGCTTGTGTGTCTGGACAGGTGTTTGCTTATCTCAGTGCCTGTCTTTGTCGGTTTGAATGTCTCAATCTATATATTTGTATGTGTTTTTGTCTCTCTCATTTTCATTGCTTGTGTGTCTGGGTGGGTGTTTGCTTGTCCCAGTGCCTGTCTTTGTCGGTTTGTATGTCTTAATCTATGTAGTTGTATGTAGTTTTCATCTCTCTCACTCTCTTGGCCTATGTGTCTGGGTGGATGTTTGCTTCTCCCAGTGGCTGTCTTTGTCGGTTTGTGTGTCTTAATCTATGTATTTGTATGCGTTTTTGTCTCTCTCACTCTCTTTTCCTGTGTATCTGGGTGGGTGTATGCTTCTCCCAGTGCCAGTCTTTGTCGGTTTGTACGTCTGAATCTATAATCTCACTCTCTTTGCCTGTGTGTCTGAGCGGGTGTTTGCTTGTCCCAGTGCCTGTCTTTGTTGGTTTGTATCTCTGAATCTATATATTTGTATGTGTGTTTTTGTCTCTCTCACTCTCTGCCTGTGTATCTTCCCGGGTGTTTGCTTATCCCAGTGCCTTTTTTTGTCGGTTTGTGCGTCTGAATCTATAATCTCACTCTCTTTGCCTATGTGTCTGGGCGGATGTTTGCTTCTCCCAGTGGCTGTCTTTGTCGGTTTGTATGTCTTAATCTATGTATTTGTATGCGTTTTTGTCTCTCTCACTCTCTTTGCCTGTGTATCTGGGTGGGTGTATGCTTCTCCCAGTGCCAGTCTTTGTCGGTTTGTACGTCTGAATCTATAATCTCACTCTCTTTGCCTGTGTGTCTGGGCGGGTGTTTGCTTGTCCCAGTGCCTATCTTTGTCGGTTTGTATGTCTGAATCTATATATTTGTATGTGTTTTTGTCTCTCTCACTTCCTTTGCTTGTGTGTTTGGGCGGGTGTTTTCTTATCTCAGTGCCTGTCTTTGTTGGTTTGTATGTCTTAATCTATATATTTGCATGTGTTCTTATCTCTCTCACTCTCTTTGCCTATGTGTCTGGGCGGATGTTTGCTTCTCCCAGTGCCTGTTTTTGTCGGTTTGTATGTCTGAATCTATGTATTTGTATGCGTTTTTGACTCTCTCACTCTCTTTGCCTGTGTATCTGGGTGGGTGTTCGCTTCTCTTAGTGTCTGTTTTTGGCGGTTTTTACGTCCGAATCTATACTCTCACTCTCTTTGCCTTTGTTTCTGAGTGGGTGTTTGCTTCTCTCATTGTCTGTCTTTGTCGGTTTTTACGTCTGAATCTATACTCTCACTCTCTTTGCCTGTGTGTCGTGCTGGATGTTTGCTTGTCTTAGTGCCTGTCTTTGTCTATTTGTATGTTTTAATCTATGTATTTATATGTGTTTTTGTCTCTCACTCTCTTTGCCTGTGTATCTGGGTGGATTTTTGCTTCTCCCAATATTTGTCTTTGTCGGTTTTTGTTTGCCCCAGTGCTTGTCTTTGTCTGAATTTATATAGTTATATTTGTTTTAGTCTGTCTCTCTCTCAGTCTCTTTACCTTTGTGCTTGGGCGTTTGTTTGCTCCCCCCCCCCATTTCTGTCTTTGTCAGTTTATATGTCTGAATCTATATAGTTGTATTTGTTTTGGTCTCTCTTAGTCTCTTTGCCTATTTGTCTGGGCGTGTGTTTGCTTCTCCCAGTGCCTGTGTTTGTCGGTTTGTATGTTTTAATCTACGTATTTGTATGTGTTTTTGTCTCTCTCACTCTCTTTACCTGTGTATCTGGATGGATGTTTGCTGCTCCCAATGTTTGTCTTTGTTGGTTTGTACGTCTGAGTCTATTCTCTCACTCTCTTTGCCTACGTGTCTTGGCGGATGTTTGCTTTTCCCAGTGCCTGTCTTTGTCGGTTTGTATGTTTTAATCTACGTATTTGTATGTGTTTTTGTCTCTCTCACTCTCTTTACCTGTGTATCTGGGTGGATGTTTGCTTGTCCCAGAGCTTGTCTTTGTCGGTTTGCGTGTCTGAATCTATATAGTTATATTTGTTTTAGTCTGTCTCTCTCTCTAAGTCTCTTTACCTTTGTGTCCGGGCGTGTGTTTGCTCCCCCGATTTCTGTCTTTGTCGGTTTATATGTCTGAATCTATATAGTTGTAATTGTTTTGGTCTCTCTCAGTCTCTTTGCCTATGTGTCTGGGCGTGTGTTTGCTTTTCCCCATGCCTGTCTTTGTCGGTTTGTATGTCTTAATCTATGTATATGTTTGTGTTTTGGTCTCTCTCTCTTTGTCTGTGTTTCTTGGTATGTAATTCCTTGTCCCTGTGCCTGTCTTTGTCAGTTTGTATGTCTGAATATATGTATTTCTATGTGTTTTTTGCCTTTCTCACTCTCTTCGCCTATGTGTCTGGGCAAGTGTTTGCTTCTCCCAGTGCCTGTCTTTTTTAGTTTTTAGTTCTGAATCTATACGTTTGTATGTGTTTTTTTGTCTCTCTCACTCTCTTTGCCTGTGTGTCTGGGCACAAGTTTGCCTGTCCTCGTCTTCGTCTTTTTCGGTTTCTAGGTCTGAACCTATATATTTGTATGTGTTTTTGTCTCTCTCACTCTCTTTGTCTGTGTGTCTGAGTGGGTGTTTGCTTATCTCAATGCCTGTCTTTGTCGCTTTATATGTTTGAATCTGTATAGTTGGATTTGTTTTTGTCTCTATCAATCTCTTTGCCCTTTGTGTCTGGGAGGGTGTTTGCTTATCTCAGTGCCTGTCTTTGTCAGTTTGTAAGTCTGAATCTATACTATCACTCTCTTTGCCTGTGTGTTTGGGCAGGTATTTTCTTGTCCCAGGGCCTGTCTTTGTCGGTTTGTATGTCTGAATCTATATAGTTTTGTTTGTTTTTATCTCTCTCACTCTCTTTGCCTGTGTATCTGGGTGGATGTTTGCTTCTCCCAATATTTGTCTTTGTTGGTTTGTACGTCTGAATCTATTCTCTCACTCTCTTTGCCTCTGTGTCTTGGCGGGTGTTTGCTTTTCCCAGTGCCTGTCTTTGTCGGTTTGTATGTTTTAATCTACGTATTTGTATGTGTTTTTGTCTCTCTCACTCTCTTTACCTGTGTATCTGGGTGGATGATTTCTTGTCCCAGTGCTTGTCTTTGTCGGTTTGCATGTCTGAATCTATATAGTTATATTTGTTTTAGTCTGTCTCTCTCTCTCTCTCAGTCTCTTTACCTTTGTGTCCGGGCGTTTGTTTGCTCCCCCGATTTCTGTCTTTGTCGGTTTATATGTCTGAATCTATATAGTTGTAATTGTTTTGGTCTCTCTCAGTCTCTTTGCCTATTTGTCTGGGCGTGTGTTTGCTTCTTCCTGTGCCTGTGTTTGTCGCTTTGTATGTCTTAATCTGTGTATTTGTATGTGTTTTCGTCTCTTTCACTCTCTTTGCCTGTGTATCTGGATGGATGTTTGCTGCTCCCAATGTTTGTCTTTGTTGGTTTGTTCTGTCTGAATCTATTCTCTCACTCTCTTTGCCTCTGTGTCTTGGCGGATGTTTGCTTTTCCCAGTGCCTGTGTTTGTCGGTTTGTATGTTTTAATCTACGTATTTGTATGTGTTTTTGTCTCTCTCACTCTCTTTGCCTGTGTATCTGGGTGGATGTTTGCTTGTCCCAGTGCTTGTCTTTGTCGGTTTGCATGTCTGAATCTATATAGTTATATTTGTTTTAGTCTGTCTCTCTCTCAGTCTCTTTACCTTTGTGTCCAGGCGTGTGTTTGCTCCCCCCCCCGATTTCTGTCTTTGTCGGTTTACATGTCGAAATCTATGTAGTTGTATTTGTTTTGGTCTCTCTTAGTCTCTTTGCCTATGTGTCTGGGCGTGTGTTTACTTCTCCCCATGCCTGTCTTTGTCGGTTTGTATGTCTGAATCTATGTAAATGTTTGTGTTTTTGTCTCTCTCTCTTTGTCTGTGTTTCTTGGTATGTAATTCCTTGTCCCTGTGCCTGTCTTTGTCAGTTTGTATGTCTGAATATATGTATTTCTATGTGTTTTTTTGCCTTTCTCACTTTCTTCACCCATGTGTCTAGGCAAGTGTTTGCTTCTCCCAGTGCCTGTCTTTTTTGGTTTTTAGTTATGAATCTATACGTTTGTATCTGTTTTTTTTACTCTCTCACTCTCTTTGCTTGTGTGTCTGGGCACATGTTTGCCTGTCCTCGTCTTCGTCTTTGTCGGTCTCTAGGTCTGAACCTATATATTTGTATGTGTTTTTGTCTCTCTCACTCTCTTTGTCTGTGTGTCTGAGTGGGTGTTTGCTTATCTCAATGCCTGTCTTTGTCGCTTTATATGTTTGAATCTATATAGTTGTATTTGTTTTTGTTTCTCTCAATCTCTTTTCCTATGTGTTTGGGAGGGTGTTTGCTTATCTCCGTGCCTGTCTTTGTCGGTTTGTTCGTCTGAATCTATACTATCACTCTGTTTGCCTGTGTGTCTGGGCAGGTATTTTCTTGTCCCAGTGCCTGTCTTTGTCGGTTTGTATGTCTGAATCTATATAGTTTTGTTTGTTTT
Organism: Artemia sinica; assembly: GCA_027921565.1. NCBI lineage: Eukaryota > Metazoa > Arthropoda > Branchiopoda > Anostraca > Artemiidae > Artemia > Artemia sinica. The sequence continues at coordinate 42,432,631 of CM051258.1, forward strand.
TATCTCTCTCACTCTCTTTGCCTGTGTATCTGGGTGGATGTTTGCTTCTCCCAATGTTTGTCTTTGTTGGTTTGTACTGTCTGAATCTATTCTCTCACTCTCTTTGCCTCTGTGTCTTGGCGGATGTTTGCTTTTCCCAGTGCCTGTCTTTGTCGGTTTGTATGTTTTAATCTACGTATTTGTATGTGTATTTGTCTCTCTCACTCTCTTTACCTGTGTATCTGGGTGGATGTTTGCTTGTCCCAGTGCTTGTCTTTGTCGGTTTGCATGTCTGAATCTATATAGTTATATTTGTTTTAGTCTGTCTCTCTCTCAGTCTCTTTACCTTTGTGTCCGGGCGTGTGTTTGCTCCCCCTCCATTTCTGTCTTTGTCGGTTTACATGTCTAAATCTATGTAGTTGTATTTGTTTTGGTCTCTCTTAGTCTCTTTGCCTATGTGTCTGGGCATGTGTTTACTTCTCCCCATGCCTGTCTTTGTCGGTTTGTATGTCTGAATCTATGTAAATGTTTGTGTTTTTGTCTCTCTCTCTTTGTCTGTGTTTCTTGGTATGTAATTCCTTGTCCCTGTGCCTGTCTTTGTCAGTTTGTATGTCTGAATATATGTATTTCTATGTGTTTTTTGCCTTTCTCACTCTCTTCACCTATCTGTCTAGGCAAGTGTTTGCTTCTCCCAGTGCCTGTCTTTTTTGGTTTTTAGTTCTGAATCTATACGTTTGTATGTGTTTTTTTGACTCTCTCACTCTCTTTGCTTGTTTGTCTGGGCACAAGTTTGCCTGTCCTCGTCTTCGTCTTTGTCGGTATCTAGGTCTGAATCTATATATTTGTATGTGTTTTTGTCTCTCTCACTCTCTTTGTCTGTGTGTCTGGGTGGGTGTTTGCTTATCTCAATGCCTGTCTTTGTCGGTTTATATGTCTGAATATATATGGTTGTATTTGTTTTTGTCTCTCTCACTCTCTTTGTCTGTGTGTCTGGATGGGTTTTTGCTTATCTCAGTGCCTGTCTTTGTCGGTTTGTATGTCTGATTCTATATAGTTGTATTTGCTTTTATTTCTCTCACTCTGTTTGCCTATTTGTCTGCGCGGGTGTTTGCTTATCTCCGTGCCTGTCTTTGTCGGTTTGTACGTCTGAATCTATACTCTCACTCTCTTTGCCTGTGTGTCTGGGCAGGTATTTTCTTGTCCCAGGGCCTGTCTTTGTCGGTTTGTATGTCTGAATCTATATAGGTTTGTTTGCTTTTGCCTCTCTCACTCTCTTTGCCAATGTGTCTGGGCGGGTGTTTATTTCAGTGCCTGTCTTTGTCGGTTTGTATGTCTGAATCTATATATTTGTATGTGTTTTTGTCTCTCTCACTTCTTTGCTTGGTGTCTAGGCGGGTGTTTGCTTATCTCAGTGTTTGTCTTTGTTGGTTTGTATGTCTGAATCTATATATTTATATGTGCTTTTATCTCCGTCTCACTCTTTTTGCCTATGTGTCAGGGCAGATGTTTGCTTCTCCCAGTGCCTGTCTTTGTCGGTGTGTATGTCTGAATCTATGTATTTGTTTGCGTTTTTGACTCTCTCACTCTCTTTATCTGTGTATCTGGGTGGGTGTTTGCTTCTCTCAGTCTCTGTCTTTGTTGGTTTTTACGTCTGAATCTATACTCTCATTCTCTTTGCTTGTGTATCTGGGTGGGCGTTTGCTTATCTCAGTGTATGTCTTTGTCGGTTTATATGTCTGAATCTATATAGTTATATTTGTTTTTGTCTCTCTCACTCTCTTTGCCTATGTTTTGGGCGTTTGTTTGCTTCTCCCCATGCCTGTATTTGTTGGTTTTTGTCTCTGAATCTAAATATTTGTATGTGTGTTTTTGTCTCTCTCACTCTCTTTGCCTGTGTATTTGCCCGGATGTTTGCTTATCCCAGTGCCTGTCTTTGTCGGTACGTATGTCTGAATATATATATTTGAATCTGTTTTAGTCTCTCTCACTCTCTGAGCCAGTGTCTCTGGGTGGGTGCCTGCTTGCTCCAGTGTCTGTCTTTGTCGGATTACATGTCAGAATCTATATAGTTGTATGTGTTACTCTCTCTCTCTATATGTGTATCTGATAACCTATCTCAGTTTCTAATAAAACCTCTATGAACCTGCTAGCGTACCCTAGAAATAATGGGAATATAACTAAGTAATAGATAACATATTTTTAATGAAATAATGACATGTAGAATATTAATATATATATATATATATGGTACATACATTATTATACGTTATTAATATCAATAAACAACTTTGGACATTTTGAATCGGTTCCATAAAATAGTTCCCCATGTTCTCTCTTGATACTGTAGCTATTGTCTTCTCTTAGTTCGTAGTCAGTAGAATAATCATTATTCTATTTTGAGTCATACACAATTTTTACTAGTGTGTCAGCGACAGGTTCAATATGCTTTTCGTCTTTGGTATTATTTGGTTCATTGACTGCTTGATCAATGATGGTAGTAACGTTTGCTGGCACTTTGTTTTTCATCGATTCATCTTTATATTCCTTAGTAATATTTTCTGTCAATGCCCTTTTTATTTTTCTGGCAATTTCACTGTCTATTATCACATTTTTTTTACACAGGTTACAGTTCCGGCTTGTAGACAAGATATGGTTTATGATATTAGTAGAAGAGTAGGCCTTTCTTTTCCCCTTTGCTTTCATTTGAATGCTAATCAGAGGCAACGCTGTAGCGTTGCCTATAGTAAAGGCCATACGGCTCCAATGTTTTATTATTTATTTGTTTATTTTTTTTTCCCAGAGGCACTTCATATGGAAGGGGTCGTCGTAGAAGCTTCAAAGGGGGCTTATTCGATTGGAAATCGAGAGTTCTAGCGCCCTTTTTAATAGTCAAAAATGATTGGAGGGCAAATACCCCCCCCCCTCCACGCGCGTCATTTTCCTAAACACATCAAATCAAAATTTTGAGATAGCCATTTTGTTCAGCGTAGTTGATATCCAGATAGAAAATATATTTTTGAGGAGGATACTCCCCCACAACCCTCAGGGCAAGGGTTTTAAGTTATACCCTGGGAGCATATAAGGTTTTTACAGAAGGCGTTGTCGTATAAACTTCAAAACAGGCTCATTCAATTGGAAATTAAAGAGCTAGTGCCCTTTTAATAGTCGAAAGTGATTGAAGTGTAACTAGCCCCCCTACGCCCATCATTCCCCCAAACACATCCAATAAAAATTTTGAGATAGCCATTTTGTTCAGCGTAGTTGATTTCCAGATAGAAAATATATTTTTGAGGAGGACACTCCCCCACAACCCTCAGGGCAAGGGTTTTAAGTTATGCCCTGGGGGCATATAAGGTTTTTATAGAAGGCGTTGTCGTAGAAACTTCAAAACAGGCTCATTCGATTACAAATTAAAGGGATAGTGCCCTTTTTCATATTCGAAAGTAATTGGAGTGCAACTAGCCCCCCCCCCCCACACCCATCATTTCCCCAAACACATCCAATCAAAATTTGAGATAGCCATTTTGTTCAGCGTAGTTGATTATAGATATAAAATATGTTTTTGAGAAGGACACTCCCCAAGAACCTTCAGGGCAAGGGTTTTAAGATATGCCCTGGGGGCATATAAGGTTTTTATAGAAGGCGTTGTCGTAGAAACTTCAAAAAAGGCTCATTCGATTGGAAATTCAAAGGGATTGTGCTCTTTATAATAGCCGAAAGTGATTGGAGAGCAACTAGCCCCCCCCCCCCAACGCCCATCATTCCCCCAAACACTTCCAAACAAAATTTTGAGATAGCCGTTTTGTTCAGCGTAGTTGATTTTCAGATAGAAAACATGTTTTTGAGGAGGACAATCCCCCACAACCCTCAGGGCAATGGTTTTAAGTTATGCCCTGGGGGCATATAAGGTTTTTATAGAAGGCGTTGTCATAGAAACTTCAAAAAAGTCTCATTCGATAGGCAATTCAAAGGAATAGTGCCCTTTTTAATAGTCAAAAGTCATTGGAGGGCAAATAGCCCCCCCCCCCCACGCCCATCATTCGCCCAAACACATCCAATCAAAATTTTGAGATAGCCATTTTTGTTCAGCGCAGTTGATTTCCAGATTGAAAATATATTTATTGAGGAGGACACTCCCCCACAACCCTCAGGGCAAGGGTTTAAAGTTATGCCCTGGGGGCAGATAAGGTTTTTTTTATAGAAGGTGTTGTCGTAGAAACTTCAAAACAGGCTCATTCGATTGGAAATTAAAGGGCTAGTGCCCTTTTTAATAGTCGAAAGTGATTGGAGTGTAACTAGCCACCTCCCCCCCAACGCCCATCATTTCCCCAAACCCATCCAATAAAGATTTTCAGATAGCCATTCTGTTCAGCGTAGTTGATTTCCGGATATAAAATATATTTTTGAGGAGGACACTCCCCCACAACCCTCAGGGCAAGGGTTTTAAGTTATGCCCTGGGGGCATATAAGGTTTTTATAGAAGGTGTTGTCGTAGAAACTTCAAAACAGGCTCATTCGATTGCAAATTAAAGGGCTAGTGCCCTTTTTAATAGTCGAAAGTGATTGGAGTGCAATTAGCCGACCCCCACACCCATCATTTCCCCAAACACATCCAATCCAAATTGTGAGATAACCATTTTGTTCAGCGTAGTTGATTATAGATATAAAACATGTATTTGAGGAGGACACTCCCCAAGAACCTTCAGGGCAAGGGTTTTAAGATATGCCGTGAGGGCATATAAGGTATTTATAGAAGGCGTTGTCGTAGAAACTTCAAAACAGGCTCATTCGATTGGAAATTCAAAGGGATAGTGCCCTTTATAATAGTTGAAAGTGATTGGATGGCAATTAGCCCCCCCCCCACGCCCATCATTCCCCCAAACACATCCAATCAAAATTTTGAGATAGCTGTTCTGTTCAGCGTAGTTGATTTTCAAATAGAAAACCTGTTTTGAGGAGGACAATCCCCCAAAACCCTCAGGGTAATGGTTTTAAGTTATGCCCTGGGGGCATATAAGGTTTTTATAGAAGACGTTGTCATAGAAACTTCCAAAAAGGCTCATTCGATTGGAAATTCAAAGGAATAGTGCCCTTTTTAATAGTCAAAAGTGATTGGAGGGCAACTAGCATCCCCCCCCCTTACGCCAATCATTCGCGCAAACACATCCAATCAAAATTTTGAGATAGCCATTTTTGTTCAGCGCAGTTGATTTCCAGATTGAAAATACATATTTGAGGAGGACACTCCCCCACAACCCTCAGGGCAAGGGTTTAAAGTTATGCCCTGAGGGCATATAAGGTATTTATAGAAGGCGTTGTCGTAGAAACTTCAAAACAGGCTCATTCGATTGGAAATTAAAGGGCTAGTGCCCCTTTCAATAGTCGAAAGTGATTGGAAGGCAACTAGCCCCCCCACGCCCATCATTTCCCCAAACACATCCAATCAAACTTTCGAGATAACCATTTGGTTCAGTTTAGTTGATTTCCAGATAGAAAATATGTTTTTGAGGAGGACACTCCAACACAACCCTCAGGGCAAGAGTTTTAAGTTATGCCCTGGGGGCATATAAGGTTTTTATAGAAGGCGTTGTCGTAGAAACTTCAAAACAGGCACATTCGATTGGAAATTAAAGGGCTAGTGCCCCTTTCAATAGTCGAAAGTGATTGGAGGGCAACTAGCCCCCCCCCCCACGCCCATCATTTCCCCAAACACATCCAATTAAAATTTTGAGAGAGCCATTTTGTTCAGCGTAGTTGATTTCCAGATAGAAAATATGTCTTTGAGGAGGACAAACCCCCACAACCCTCAGGGCAAGGGTTTTAAGTTATGCCCTGGGGGCATATAAGGTTTCTATAGAAGGCGGTGTCGTAGAAACTTCAAAAAAGGCTCATTCGATTGGAAATTCCGAGGGCTAGTGCCCTTTGTAATAGTCGAAAGTGATTTGAGGGCAACTAACCCCCTTCTCACGCCCATCTTTTCCCCAAACACATCCAATCAAAATTTTAAGACATCCATTTTATTAAACGTAGTTTTAAGTTCTGGAAATTAGGTCTTTGAGGATTACAACTCCCCCAAAACCCTCAGGGCAAGGGTTGTAATTTAAGGATTCTCCGAATCCTTCATATTATTTCTTATGGAAAGGATGCTCGTAAAAACTTTAGAGAGGGCTCATTTGATTAAAAATTGAAAGTTCTTGTTAACTTTTTAAGAGCCAAAAGAGATTGAAGGGCAACTAGCTCCTCTCCCTCCTCCACGCCCTAAATGCATCAGATAAAAATTTTGAGATAGACATTTTGTTAAAATAGTTCAAAGTTCTGATAACAAAAAACTCCGGTGTCGACACAGCCCAACAGGGCCCAGGGGTAGGCGTTGTAAGTTATGCCCTGGGGCATAACTTATTAAGGGGGGCTTATAACTTATAGGAAGGGGTTTTGTATGGGAAGACCACATAGGAAATCTATTATAATTATCCAATTATAAGGATAAAATACATACTCTGTGATAGATGCAAAATTGCTTTGGCACACAAATTCCTATTAAGGTAAATTCCAAACAGTCGTGATCCCTTTGTGTAAGAAAATGAAATGGTCTAAACCCCCTTATTAAAGCTATTATTTCAATCCATTCATTGTTGTCAATCGCTGTCCACAAGTTATGCAAGCTGTCTATTGTTCATATATAAGGTTTTTATCAAAGAGGTAATCGTATAGACTTTGAAAAAAGCCTCATTCGATTTAAATTGAAAGTTCTAGATCCGTTTTTTAAAGTCAAGAATAATCGGACAGTAAGCACCCCCTCCCCCATGCCATAAAAACTTAAAACTTTTTGCAATCAAAAATGAACAAAAATTAAATAAAAAAAAACTTTCCGAAAAACAAGTTTTTCAAAGAAAAGTAAAGGCCATTTTAAACTTAAGCTCAGGAGATACAAATACCTGTTAAAATTCAAACTCAAAACAACCAGAAATTACTATTAAAGAATAAATGAAACCCAAAACGAACAGAAATTAAATAAACAATCATAGCAAAAAACATACAACAAGTAATAATATAAATGAATAAATAGATCTTAAAAGCGAGTAATGCTTAGATTGAATATGAAAATCAAGCTTGAAACGAAAACAAATATTTTGCTATTAAAGTAGAAATGAAACTTAAAACAAACAGAAATTAAATAAACAATCAATGCGAACAAACATACAATATATATTAATGTAAATGAATAAATAAATCTTAAAACGAGTGAAACTGAAATTGAATATGCAAATAAAGTTTCAATCGAATAAAAATAACTAAAAACAAGAGTTTGGGTATCGTCTCACTGCAGAAGCCTAAAACCTACTGCGTCATTGGCGCTTTACTGAAAAAGAATTATATTACAAATGTTTTATTTTGCACTTAATATTGAAAATAAGTATTAAAATTACAGTAAAATTTTGAACTGATGAGCTTTTAGCAATTAATATCATTATGCATCAAATATTCAGTTTAATTTATTAGTTCTTTTCAAGATTGGTCAAGACAAATATAGTTTCACTACAAGCAAAATTTGGATACTTCTTTAACTGTAAAAACCTAAAGTCTTCTGCGTCATTGATGCTTCACTGAAAACGAATTACTCGTATATTACAAATTTATTATTTTCCAGTTTTTACAGCATTGAAAATAAAAATAAAATTACAGTGAAAAAAAATGTTGAACTGATGGATCTTTCAACAATTAATATCATTATATATCTAATATTCAATTTGATTTCGTTTATTCTTCCCAAGACTGTTCAAGACTCATATAGTTTTGCCATTTTTTTTAACTCTGCCATTTTTTGTAACTAATCGTGTTATTTTGTTATGAAAACATTCTATGGCTTCTAGGCATTTCTATTTGAGCAGAAAACTGCACCTCAAACTTTGTGGAACATGCATTTTCTTGCATGAAACACCAAAATATAATAAAAGGTCAAGTTTCGGAGTGTTCCACCACTTGCAAGCAAGTGCCATTGGTATTTTTGAATCCGCATAGTCAATTTAGGGGCCGGAGGGTAGGCTAATTCTCGTAGCAGCCCCATTCCGTCGTGGTATGGTTCACATTTTCAACACCTGGAGTCCGGACTATCATATAATCTACCAAGCATACAACTACCCCAAATCAGTATCAATAAATAAATGAAACCCAAAACGAACAAAAATTAAAATAAATATTAGAGTCAAACTCAAAACGAGCATAAATTAATGTGAGTAGGGTTCAAAAACCCCCATGCTTTCAAAAAGCCAGAATATAATTTGTACTTTACTGAAAAAAATTCAAATGAGTGTACTGAAAAAAAATGTGCATTGTCAATTTAATATGCATACGCTGATATTTATTACCTAAAATTTGAATTAATTTTTGATTTCTTAAAGTTACAAAAGTGAAAATATTTCAAAGAATTGTTTTCAGTAAAGCGCCAATGACGCAGTAGGTTTTAGGCTTCTGCAGTGAGACGATACCCAAACTCTTGTTTGTAGTTATTTTTATTCGATTCAAACTTGATTTGCATATTCAATTTAAGTTTCACTCGTTTTAAGACTTATTTATTCATTTACATTAATATATATTGTATGTTTGTTCGCATTGATTGTTTATTTAATTTCTGTTTGTTTTAAGTTTCATTTATACTTTAATAGCAAAATAGTTGTTTTCGTTTTAAGCTTGATTTTCATATTCAATCTAAGCATTACTCGCTTTAAGATATATTTATTCATTTATATTATTACTTGTTTTATGTTTTTTGCTATGATTGTTTATTTAATTTCTGTTCGTTTTGGGTTTCATTTATTCTTTAATAGTAATTTCTGGTCGTTTTGAGTTTGAATTTTAACAGGTATTTGTATCTCCTGAGCTTAAGTTTAAAATAGCCTTTACTTTTCTTTGAAAAACTTATTTTTCGGAAAGTTTTTTTTAACTAATACCTAAAAGATTACGATAGGCTTTATCAACAGGTAGCATGTTACCAGATGCACTAGCAAGAGGATACCCCTCTTCATCAACTATTATTTTTATGTTGGCATTCTCTTTGAGTACTAACTTCTCTGGAAATGATACTTTCGTATATCCACCATTAGTACAATGGAATTTTTTGGTACTCCAAAGAAATTTAATTCCTTACTGTCATGACAACGCACGTATATGTTTCTGATAGTGCTGCCACTTTTACGTGTTTCATAGTTCAAATACTTCTCCTTGTCAGAATTCAATGCTACAATAACACTATCATGTGAACACACTTTCTTAAAATACTTCATCTTCACTTTTTTAAAGATATGAATTATATGTTTATCCTTCCACTGCGTAAAAAATACTGATTTAATACATGCAATAAACTAGGTAGTGTCGATAACCTGCCATTGAATACCAGTGGGAAAGCCACGTCGTGTGTATGAGCAAGCATAAAGTACGATTGGTAGAGCCGCAAGCATATTTCATGTCATTTTATGATACGTAAAAAAGAATATAGTTGAATAATTTCGAAGTCCAAAAAAAAATTCAGTCCCAAAAAAAGTGCTACTACAAACATTGTTTTTCTAATAGTAAAAGTCACGACTAAAATATCTATATCATTCTCATTTTGAAAATGTTAAATTTGACTTTCTTATGTTTGAAGTGTTTTATCTCATTCGAAGACATGTAAAAAAAGCTGAAAAAATATATCATGTTAACAAAAAAAATAATAAAAAAAAGTTTAAAAAAAATTAAAAAAGTATAATAAATGGAGGGATTGGGCCCCAAAACATTGGAGGGAGGGGGTCCCTTGGAGGTTGGGGATAGGGAGTCTTTGGAGGTTGAGGTCCTTGGTGATTAGGGTCATTGATGGTTGCGATCCTTGATGCTTCAAATCTATAATCATCTCACTAGTTGATTTCTAAGGATATCTAAGGATTGTTCTGAATTTCCTTATTAAAATTCTTTTCTTGGCATCTACATTGCTATTAGTATCAACTTTTTAGTATACTACCATGTTTGAGCATATTTTATAATGACAACACTGTTCAAATGGTACTTGTGTATTATACAGAACACATCCGAGAGGTAAAGCTAAGTCAAGTCACCAGGTCATCTTGTCATCGTTAATTGTTTTCGCAGATTGATGCCAACAATGTTATTCCAAATTTATAATAAACTGCCTATGAGTTAGCAACCCCTTCGGGCTTACCTTAACTGGTAAGCAGTTTAACCCTTTTTTACCACCTTCATACAATCCAATTAAAAATGTTATCAAGCTCTGTTTCACTCCTATTATTCAGTCACCAATTAAGATCATTCATTGCAGAGTTATGCCAATGGAAAATCTTTTTCATGAATAGAGTTATTTTTACGCAAACGATACAACTTTTTGATGTCTAATACCATATGCTATCATTAAACCTTCCATTGAATACTAATAGCCGAAAGCTTTGCTGTTAACCATTTTATAGAAAAGTCCAATAAACATTTGAACACGTTATACCAAGGTCTCTTGTATGCGTCAAATATATTACACATCTGAGCATATTCTTTGTACAGTTGATAGTAATTAATAGTGGTCCAGAAAATGGGTGTTGCCTCAGAAACCCGTCTGGTAAGGCATTTACCGTCTGTAGTAATAGATGCCTGCCCGTGGTAAGCCATGTACCGTTAAAACTGCACTGTATATTCTTGTGTAATTCCTTGTGTAATTCGCGTCAGTTGATGCGTCACTACTGATATGTTTAAAGAATACGGTATTTTTGTAAAATCAATTTAAAAAAAAGTTTTCCAGAAAAAAGTGAAGAGCCATTTTAAAAATCAAAAGCATCAGGAATGAATTCATGTAATAATTCAAACTTAAAAGAACAGAAAACACTACAAATGAATAAACGAAAAACAAAAAAAGCAAAAAAAAAAATAAAATGAACAGTCACATCAAAGATTAAGGTCACAGAAATTGCTGTAGATGAACAAACAAGTCCTAAAAAGAACAGAGATTAAAAGGAATAACTAAGTTGAACTTAAAGCAAATATAAATTACCAGAAACAGGAGAAGGGCTACAACCCCTAGACCTTCTAAAGGCCAGTGCGTCAGCCATGGCTTTTGTCTTCACTGAGGTCTCATTGTCTCTATCTGCATGCCCTGTAAGTCTAAACCATTGTGAGAAAATAATTTTGTTGTCTTGGTTCCAGATGTTGTCTTGCTTTTTGCTTTTAATGAATTCTATTTACCTGTAAGATCTACCAGTGACACAAAATATATTTGGGCCCATTCCCAGGCATCAAAAACCGACGCAGCGAAAATTGGTTGTCAGGTTGTTCCCTGAGTAGACATCTGACCAAGAAACTTATGGATGTCATTATCATGGTGATTGGAGAGACGAAACTGAAGGCCCCGACTTTGTCCATCTCAAATCTTTTTGTATTTTTAGTCTTGAAGGATCAAAAGCATTGAAAGTCATCTAACTGGGCTGAACAAAATTATACATCATCATTCCTAGCTTATCAAAAACGAGAAAAAATTTGGGCTCATTTTCGGGAAAAAAACATTTTTTTCAAGATTTTTTCTGTGTGTAAGGATTTCCGTGGCTCTCTAGCTTACTGATGTAATTTTAAGGCTGCCAAGGAAAAATTGACAATCATTTCTCGGACGAGCCAATATCTAAAGGAAAATAATATTGTATCCCTCTTACCCTTTTAGCTAAGAATTATAGTTAAATCCCTCTTGACATCCCAAAACACTCCTTGGAAATCTTAACTCGATATACATAGCTGTTGCTAAGATATTACAGATATTCTATTTTGGTGGCTAGGTAAATATACCGTATTTTGATTTACCTATCTACTTCACCGTTAATAGATGCAAAGTTTCACTGAGCAATTATTGCTAAAACTTTTCGTTAATTAGAGACAACCATGCCCCCCCACACCCAATCCCTCTATAAACGAAGTTATGAAAACCCCTTGTCTCCTCTATTTTTCTTCCAAAACTCTGAAAGTTTCAGGTCTATCTCCGCTTTTCGTTCTCGATGTGTTTCATATATGCTATTTAGGTGCCTTGGATGAGGAGTTTATTTCTATTAATTCTGTCCCTCTCCTTTAGCCTAAGTTCGAGATTCTCGTGACCCCCCACCATGCCCTGAAAATTTCAACTTGATCCCCAAGGCTGTCGGTGAGGCAATGCAGACAAGCTATTATATAGCCTGGGTACTAATGTTTTTTCAGTCTACACGTCTACTTCCCCAGGACTATATTCTAGTCCAACAGGGGCTCAAAGAGCGACAATATTCCAGGAGATTAGAGACGAAATCTTTTGACCCTTACCCCCTGCCCTTCCCCCAGGCCATAGTTTGAGGTACACATGCTCCCCCAACACTCCCTAGAAAGCTTCAACCTGATCCCAAAAACCGTCTCAGGTTAGAGCAGATACCCTGTTTTGATCACCCGGCAATATATGGTGTCTTTTGATTTCCCTCGCTACTTAACTGTGAATAGATTACAGGTTCCACAGATACTCATCGATACAGAACAGGACGTTAGCCATATAGGGATACACACTTTTCTGGCAAGACCGAGTACCCGCCGATGGTGCAAAATATGAAGTTCTGGTGGTAAGGATGACCATTCCAAACACGCTTGTGATCATCAGGACTATATATAACCCTCTAGCCTGCTAGATTACTAGCTACCTTAAAACTTCCCTTGCTTATATTCGGAGCAAATGCGCTAAGTGCATCATCCTCCATGAAGACTTTAATGCCCACCATAGCACATGGCCGCGTACCAAAAATGCTGATAAAGAGGTGTCGGACCTGTATGATCTATTTCTTTCACATAGGCTTGAACAACTTATTAAATCGGAAATCAAATAAAGTTATTGACGCCAACAGATCAAAAATAACATCACATGACACCTCAAATTCAAAATATGAATTTTTCATGGCCACCTCATAGTAACCACATATATCTCAGTCAGTTGAAGTTCATCATGATTATCTAGGTTTGTAAGACCAGGTTTATAAGTAAATAAGACCTTCAGTATAGCGTATTCAGACAGCAGGTTTTACCGGCAAGGGCAAGTTCAACATGATTATTCAGGTTTGTAAGATCATAATGTTTAATTGCTACAGATGATTGGGCGGAAACATTATACTGTATTCATTATACTGTCATCACAATGAAAAAACGTTACATGGTTGCATCACGTATGAACCGCACCATGGACGACAGGAAGGGGCAAGGGCCCCCCTGGGAAACGAAAACAAATACCAAAGACGTACAAAATAGGAATTTTAGATATTTTTAAAAGCAAAGCTTCAGTTTGCATTTGTCCCCCCCCCTGAGAAATTTCTTGACGGTGCTAATGAACTACACACGATTGCTGTCAATAGATGTCGATACAATCGTCAGGCGCTAACAAAATTATCTAATTTTTAAAACTTTTTTTCCAGAAATATTTTGCGCCACGGTTGTCTTCACACTTTCACAGATCGTCCTCTAGGTCAAAAGAATTGCCTAATCCGTTATGAGGGAGGTAGGAGAGGATCAAAAATGGAAATGAGGAATAATTTTTTTTTTGTGCCGTCTAAGTCTAAAACTTACGGCCATAGCTCGTTGGGCCAAGAGAAAGCTATAGTACAAAACAATTATTCCATGCATGGCCCCACCTTCAAAAACTCTCTTACCGATCTTTTCACAAATTACACTCTCAAGTCTTTGGACTACGGGGAAAGATAGAAAAAATATTGGTTACCCGACTAAACTGGGTCCAAAAAATAACCAGGAAAGTGCCTAAAAGTTTTTTCCCTGTGTCACTTTGTAACAAAGGGGTGGTCGTAGAAACTTGGGAGGGGGCTAACTCTATTGGAAACCGAAGTTTCTAGTGCCCTTTCGAGGGCCAAAAGTTATTGGAAGGCAACCAGCTTCCCTCCTATCCCCTTTTCTGTTACTCGACCCCGCTTTCATGCCCATGCTATTAGATCAACTTTGAGATAGTTGCCTTGCTCAGAAACGTCACAAGGTCTGATAAGCATACTTCCGAAGTCCAAATACACCCCAGAGTCCTAGGGGCAATGTCCCTAAACTAAGTAAGTTGCCTATTGTTCACAGACAGGTTTGCTTTAGTAGAAAAGCTGGCCATGTTTGGCCTCGGCTAGGAGCTCCTAGGAATCCTTCAATAGGTCTCCTAGAGTTTTCCAAGGTATATTTTGGAAACAATACGCGTACCTGAGTAAATCAAAAGAAGCTGAGTGTACCTAAGTTTTCAAATTATCTGTAATGTCTCGGGAATGGCTAGGAGGACCAAACTGAAACCTTCAGGGGCTGTTAGGAGGTGGGTAAAGGGCATCTTAAATTTTGACTTGAGGGAGGGGGCAGAGGTAAATCAAAAGACCCCATGTGTATCCAGGTTATCGAAATAGGACATTTGCAATATCTCAGGAACGGCCGAGAAGAGGAAGTTGAAACTTTCACGCTTTATTAGGCAAACAACAGAGGGGGAGGCAAGGGGACTTCTAATTTGTATTGTGGGGGGGGACTAAACAAATTTTTTTCCTGAACCACCAAAATGTTCTTGCACTATAACCACAAATAGGACTTATAACCTATATGGAGTTAAGTAGCGATGTAAACCAAATGACACTACATCTTGCCAAGTTATGAAAATGGCCTATCTGCAATATTTTGGGCCCGGCTTGGTGTATCAAGTTGAAACTTGAGCTGCTGAAGTTGCAACGCTCTTATGGGGTTTAGAATATTTTTATGGTTAAGTATCAAAGTAAATCAAATGAAACGATGTGGCCAAACTAGCGAAGTACTGTATCTGCAATATCCGGGTTGGAGCGGTAGCTAGAAACCTAGTAAGAGACGTTCACGTCTCATAGTAAAAAATAAAATAGCCAATACTTTTAAAAATAGTGTCATATCGAAACACAAAGCATTTTATTAAAACCAACTTGTCTGAAACTTCTATATAGGAGACCTAAAGTCCCTTGGCTTGAACAACATGGAAAATCCATTGGCTTGAAAAACTACAAAAGTGGCTGTAGCCACAATATTTCGCATCGACAGCATAGTTGTTTTATCTTTCCGTTTTTTTTTCTCCACAGCTAGCGGGGCACTAAAACATAATAGCGAGCTGTTTAATGGCTCGTTTTAAAGAAATTTGCTTTATTTAGAAACCTTTTGGAGTTAACAAAACCAATTTTAAAATCTCAAGAAGGACTGGGTTGAGGGAAGGAATGTGGGGGCTAAAACACATGTCTCCCATCGATCCCAAAGTTTTGGCACTTTTAGCTTCAGAATAACTATGACCGTATTCGCGGTTGAAGTGGTGAGGTATATAAAAAGACTACATTCACTCATGCTATCAAAACGGCCCATCTGTAATATATCGGGAACGGTTGGAGAGATCAATTAAAACTTTCAGGAACTATTTGGGGAGGACAAGGACAGCTCAATATTATGTTTAGGAAAAGGGTTAAGAATGAAAAAACATTCTCGTCTCCGAAATATTGGTTCTTTCGAAAAAGGGCCGACTATTTTTCTTGATAGCTTTAAACTTATATCCGTAAAGTATTGAGTCAAGGGAACCCCTAATGCCCAGAAAAAAACTAGAAAAATTTGTTTTACTCGAAAATGTACCCAGGTTTTTTCCCGAACATCTAGAACTCCCAATACTTTTGTTCAGTCCAGTTACTTGAATTATAATTTTTTCAATCTTTCCAGATTGAAAACTGGGTCCATAATGGACCCAGGTTTTTTCCCGATCAGCTAGAACTCCCAATACTTTTGCTCAGTCCAGTTACTTGAATTATAATGTTTTCAATCTTTCCACACCAAAAGACTTAGGAGGCACGAAACGGACCTTATATTTTGTCGCTCCAATCAGTTTGAAAATGATATTTGTCCATTTTTCGCCCGGGTGACCCCTATGCAGAAGAGATTTGAAGCCAATTTTAGCGGTTTCGGTTGCTGAAACTCGAATATGAGCCCAAAATTTGTAGCTTACAAGGCATTTGGACAAGGCCCGGTAAACTTCAAATAAAATCATTTTGAAGATTTGTTTTATCTATATGTGACACCTGATTCTAGAGGAACAATTATTTCTTTTCCTTTCTCCAAATGAATTAGACTTACAAGGCATGCAGATAGAAACAAGGGAACCTCAACGAAGACAAAAGTTTTGTAAACACATTGCGAACAACTATTTTTACCAGGAATCTAGCATGGTGTCATAACGTCACATATATAATAGTGCGTAAAAGACACCAAAAAACACATTTTTTTGTGAAAAATTTCATTTTACTTTAATTCAGTCATCTTTGACACTTAAAAAGGGGGTAGAACGGATGAGTTGTCATTTGATAATTATGTGCTGATAATGACTTACTAGAAAGGATAAATACGAGTCCTATAGATATATACGACGCCATTAATATATTTAAATATGAGAATCCTCACAAGAACTGTATTATCAACTTGGACGAGGCTTGTTCGAAAATTTTCTTTTTATCTCTTTGACATTATCATCTATTGATAACAATGCGTCATCAATATAACAAAGCTAATATTTCCGAAAATTAGGAAATATTTCTTCCGGTCAAATAGTTTTTGTCTTTCGGAATGAAGTACGTATACTTTTCAGCCACATCAAACAGTTCGTGACAACGAACTGCAGGTAAGAAGCGACTCGATCCAATAGTAACCGGAACTCTAAAAAACAAAATTTTTAGAACAATAGACACGTCAAAAGAATTAGCGTTTTATGCTGATTCCAAATTTATAAGACTCCTTAAGTTTTATGAGTAGTAATCACCCATTAAAAGCTGCGAGCCTGAGAAAATTTGCCTGATTTTGGAAAAGAGGGGGGGGGAGAGAATCCTCCAAAAGTCAGGGAATCTCATTGAAAATCATACCATCAGATTCAGCATATTAGAGAACACTACTGCAGAGGTTTCAAGCTCCCATCTGCAAAATGTGGAATTTTGTATTTTTTTTGGCTAGAAGAAAGATCACGGATGCGGGTTATTTTTTTTTCTTTGTTCTTCCCAGGGGTAAGTTCAACGAACCAATAATCATAGAAGATCAGAGAAGGGCTCATTTGAATGGAAACAAAAAGTTCTAGTGCTTTTTTAAAGTAACCAAAAACAAACGGAGGGTAATTATTCCCCCTACCACGCCCTTTTTTCCTGAAGTCGTCTGATCAAAATTTGAGATAGCCATTTTGCTCAACATAATTGAAAGGTCCAATAACTATGCATTTGGGGATGATATGACCCCCCAAAGCCACCGGAGGAAGGGCTGCAAGTTATGAAATTTGGCCTACGTTTACATATAGTATTTCCTATTGGGAAGTATACGGACATTTTTCGGGAAGGGGGGGGGAGTTCTTGCAATAGGTTTCTTACGGGGAGGATTTTCCATTAGGAGGGAAGTTTCCGAGGATGAATTTTCTAACGGAAATTTAACAGGGGGAAATTTTCCAGATATACACAATTCGTCTTATTTGTCTTACTTTCTCGTAGGTGACTCCATTTTAAATCTGGAGATGCTCTGGGGCAATTTTCAGGTTCAGGTTCATTTATTTTTCAATCATATATACATAACATACCAAATATACAAATAGCTCGCACAAAGACAGGCTCGTTTTACTCATATATTACATAAAAAAAAACAACTTTAAACTGAAAGTAAGGAGGGACACTAAACTTAAAATGAACAGAAATTATTCCGTATATGAGAGGGGCTGTCCCCTCCTCAACGCCTCACTCTTTACGGTAAAGTTTTTTTTATCGTTTTAAAAAATAAAGTTGTGAGACGAAGTCAAACTTTAGCGTAAAGAGGGGAGGCGTTAAGTTGGGGACAGCCCCTTTCATATACGGAATAATTTCTGTCCGTTTTACAGAAATTATTTGCCGTGATCTTTCTTCTGGTAAAAAATACAAAATTCCACATTTTTGAAGATAGGAGCTTGAAACCTCTACAACAGAGTTTTCAAATGCGCTGAATCTGATTGTTTGATTTCATTAAGATTCTATTTTTTTTTAGGGGGTGTTTCCCCTTTTTCAGAAAATAAGGCAATTTTTTTGGCTTGTAACTTTTGATGGGCAAGGCTAAACTTGACGAAACTTATATATTTGAAATCAGCAATCAGCATAAAAAACCGATTCTTATGATGTATCTACTGGTGTCAAAATTCCGTTTTTTTAGAGTTTCGGTTACTACTGAGCCGGGTCGCTCCTTACTTACAGTTCATTACCCTGAAGTGTTTAAAAAAACAACTAAAGAAATAAATGGATACTGAATGAAAGAAAGACATGACAAAGAAGGGGAAAAAATAATAGACATAATATCAATTACTCTCCACGCCACAGCAGACACCCACCCGACGATACGCAAAAAAGAGAAACGCATTTTTTTTTTTCTCAGCCAGCGATGGGACAACAAGAAGGAAGTTAAGACCCAAGATAAAAAAAAAATTATTAATAATAACAATAAATAATTAATAACTATCCAAAAGGAAAGATTTAGCTTATTTTTTTAGATTCCAAACAAAAAATCAAAATCGAAACCAGACTCATATCGATGCAGCAACCACACTATTTCTCAGAGAAAAGGACCACCCTGAAATAATCAATGGCTGACGTAGTTTGCGCATATTGCAAGTTAAATGTAAAATCTGGAGATTTTGCTTACCTTTGAATAATAAGGAATTAAAAGTAACTACTATTTCAACAAGGAAAATAATCAATAAATAATATAAACTCTTTAAAGAGAACTTACTGGGAAAGGAAAAAAACTTTTTAAAATACGAAGTACCTTATTTTGCTGTCTTTGGAGTGGAATAAAACGGGATTTGATAGTATTAAAGTAAGTAAATGGACAGTAATTTAGGTAAGAATGAAAAAGAGTAAAATAAATAGAGCGCATGGCTTCCGGAGCCAAAACGAATTTCAAACGGTGCATAATACGTACACTCCTTCCAAGCTTCCATTTTACCAACACTATTTTTTATCGTTCTTTTTTATTGTTTTAAAAAATAAAGTTGTGAGACGAAGTCAAACTTCTGAGACGAAAACTTGTGAGACGAAGTCATAATTTCTTCCATGGAAATTTCCTCCCACTTAAAATTCTTCCCCCCGGACAATTCCATCCTCGCTACAAATTCCCCCAGAAAATTTCTTGCGGACGATTCTGCTTGAAAAATACTCCTTAGGATACTTCCGTTTGAAAAAAAAACTAAATTTTTGTTTAATTTTTTATCATTTTTCAGGTCATGGAGGAATCCCCCCTGTGGATTACTCACATCCACAAAAATTAAACACTATTAATATGTGGCACCCAACTTAGATTTGAGTGAACTAGCACACCAAGATAACGAATAATATCAACACGTGATGCCTCAACACTTGACACAGAATACTTAATAAACTTCAGACCTGAGAGTGCCTGTGATGTATGTGAATATGTGAATATACAATAAATTTAGTTTTTACGGTATTCGGAGCTAGTCCATTTGCCTTAAAGCATGATACTAGCCTATCAAATGCAAGAGTTAAGTTATGTTTGACATGGCCTTCTTCAATTCAAGAAGCAATACAGGCTGTGTCATCAACAAAGAGTAAGGTCAGCCCTAGGTCTACAATTGAATTGCTAATATAATTAACATAGATTAAAAACAACAGAGTACCTAGAATTGAGCCTTGGGGCACTCCGCCACAGGGGGGATTCCTCCATGACCTGAAAAATGATAAAAAATTAAACAAAAATCCAGTTTTTTTTCAAACGAAAGTATCCTAAGGAGTATTTTTCAGGCAGAATCGTCCGCAAGAAATTTTCTGGGGGAATTTGTAGCGAGGATGGAATTGTTTGGGGGGAAGAATTTTAAGTGGGAGGAAATTTCCATGGAAGAATTTTTTATTAGGAAGGGGAAACTCTCCATGGAGGGAGAGTGGATTTCCTGGGATTATTTGAAAAACGATCAGAAATTAAATTAAGAAAAAAGTTTTTTCTACTGAAAATAAGGAGTAAAATTAAAACCTAAAACGGAGAGAAATTATTCCGAATATGAAGGGGCTAACCCCTTTTTTATACCCTGCTCTTTACGCTAAAGTTCGATCTTTTGTCCCAATTCTTTAAGAACAACTCCTGAGACGAAAGGGCCGTTTAGTTAGAACCTGGACCTTTATAAAAGTAATAAAAACCTTAGCGTGAAGAGAGGGGTAGTGAAGACGGTGAAGCCTTTGTCATATAGGGAATAATTTGTGTTCGTTTTAAGTGTTAATGTTTCTCCTTACTTTCAGTAGAAAAAAACTTATTTTTTAAAATCTAATTTCAACAATAAGACTAAAGGAAAGGTTGCAACAATTATGGCGTGCCAAGGGCGCAAAAATAGATAATGACAGCTGAAAAACGTGTTACAAATGGAACTGAGATGAACACGTAAATTGAGTTTACACTATACAACTTTACGCTTAGTAAAACCAAACTGTAGAATTGTCTTCCAAATAACCTTCATTCAGGGCCGTTCCTAGGTTTGGTGGCACCAAAGGCAGAACTGATTACCCCCACCCCCTTGTGAAGTATGGTGTATTTCTCTAAAGAGATACCGTCTTATTGGTCCCCAGTGGGGGGTGATCAAGTCTCCACGAGGACAAGACCTTGGGTAGCGTGGTAGGCAGGATTCGTATCTACTCAAGATGTTGCTAAAACTACTTTAATAAACTAATAGACAAAATACAATACTAGAGTACACTCGTGAACAGTCTTCTTGAAGCCGTAGAGAATCCGAGCTATAGTCAACTTGCACCGGCTGGCACCGTTGATTTGGAAGTGGCTGCTGCACTTTCCAAGCTCACCGTCTATAGCTGGCTAGTGGAGGTTACTGGAACTCTCCGACGGCAGTTGATGTGGAGGTTATTGTTAAACTCTCCCAGCGCACCGTATATTATAGAAAGGTGGAGGTTGCTCGAACTCTCCCAGCGGTGTTCCTCTAACCACTTGTCACTGTTGGTTCTCAAAGCTGAACTGTCCACAAGTTGTCTTTTCCCTCTTCTTATCTTCCAAGGCCCAAGCATGGAATTCTGGTTCCATGACCCCCAAAGTAGCCTCTCATTTGCTGGTAGGTTTTTGGTCATGGTGATCGACTTCCTTGAATAGAAAAGAAGGCAGAAACAAGTAGTGCAGCAGCCACTTCCAAATCAACGGTGCCAGCCGGTGCAAGTTGACTATAGCTCGGATTCTCTACGGCTTCAAGAAGACTGTTCACGAGTGTACTCTAGTATTGTATTTTGTCTATTAGTTTATTAAAGTAGTTTTAGCAACATCTTGAGTAGATACGAATCCTACCTACCACGCTACCCAAGGTCTTGTCCTCGTGGAGACTTGATCACCCCCCACTGGGGACCAATAAGACGGTATCTCTTTAGAGAAATACACCATACTTCACATTGGTGGCAGCTACTCACGGTGTTGTTGACTACTCTTTAGAAACTCCTTTCTAATAATTAAATTTAAAACCATGCCGGCCGAATTAGAGGCCCATGTTAAAGACCTCGAAGCTAGGCTAGCAGATGCAGAGGCTCGTCTGACCTCGCATAGAGTTAGTTCTGATATTTACCAACCAACTCCTCCTATGCCTGTTAATTATTATATAGAACAATGTCCGCCAATTCCTATACTTTCGCATCCAGCCGATATTCATTCCTGGATTTTAACTCTAAAACAAATACAAAAGAGTCAGTCCAAGGGGGACGCCTCAATGGTGTCTCAGGCTATCTGTTACACCAGGGGGGAGATTCAGAGATTTCTGTATAATTTTGATCCGGACAGTATCAGTAGTAAGAGAGGTGCTGATTAAAAACTTACATTCAAACTTACGCCTGAAGGCATAGATATGTGTGTAAGTTTTCAATGCATTGGACGGTTACCAGGGTCATTTGCGTACAAACAGGTCTATAGGTCTTTACACTCTAGGAACGAGGCAATTTCAAAGTTCAATGTCTTTTTTTTTAGTTCAAAAAACCGGTGTCTCTTCTTTTTTACTCGCCTATTATTTTTTGTATATAATCAGGTTCCATATTTGATTCTCCATCAGTTTCGAATCGTTTATATTCGAGATAGCATTTTTTGTAATTACATATAAAAAATGGATAATTCTAACCTTTTTCTGGTGAGTAAAAAATATTCGCATTATTAAAAAGAAATTGTCATTAAGTTAAGGAAGAAATTCTTTCCTTACACTAGAACTAAGGGATACTTATACACTTAGAAGCCTGTTGTTTTTAGGAGCTGAAAAAAAAAACCTCTAATTCTCTTATAGGTTGAAATTTACGGTGTGATTTTTTATCAAGATCAGTGGTCTTTTAGATGTTTTTTTGAAAAAAAAAGTGCTTAGCTTTTCGATCGGTAATTTGGGATTAGAATAAAATGTTGATTTTTTAATGTATTAATTGTTACAAAAGTTTCCTTTTTTATCAAGATCAGTGGTTTTTTTTTTTAGGGATGTTTTTGAAAATACTTCCAGGCCAGTCTGCATTTATGGTGTGATTTTTTTTTTATCGGGATCAATGGGTCTTTTAGATGTTTTTTTTTGAAAAAAAGTGCTTAGCTTTTCGATCGGTAATTTGGGATTAGAATAAAATGTTGATTTTTTAATGTATTAATTGTTACAAAAGCTTCCTTTTTTATCAAGATCAGTGGCTTTTTTTTATCAAGATCAGTGTTTTTTTTTTTTAGGGATGTTTTTGAAAATACTTCCAGGCCAGTCTGCATTTATGGTGTGATTTTTTTATCAAGATCAGCGGCCTTTTTAAGGATGTTTTTGAAAAAAAAAAGTGCTTAGCTTTCGATCGATAAATTGGGATTAGAATAAAATGTTGATTCTTTTAATGTATTAATTGTTACAAAAGCTTCCTTTTTTATTACAGTGTGATTTTTTTTATCACGATCAGTGGTTTTTTAGGGATGTTTTTTTTGAAAATATTTCCTGACCAGTCTGCATTTACGGTGTGATTTTTATCATGATCAGTTTAAAATGTTTTGCAGTACTTTAAATGCCTAACATAAACTGAATTATTTTCCCAAACCTAAAATGCATTTTTTTTCAAGGAAGTGGACACATGCAATACCCCCCCCTTCTGAAAAGAGGGCACGATATAGCGAAGGTATACTAATGCAAGCTACAAGACCTTCAGTTATCAAATTCGCTACTAGAACTACACAAGACCAGCCAATGCCTGCGAATCTTTTAATGACAGGGACCTCTGACCCCCGTGTTAGCTCCATATCAGCTGGAAGGAACTTGAAAAGGGAGTGGACTGCCTTATATAATGCCTCAGCTCCACCTACTGAAGATTGTGGCCTTAACCCCCCTCAAGTTTTGCCAAGGAGTTCAGATATAGAAGTCCAGTTAGAATTTGTAAGTATATACATAATTTTTTGTTTCTATCTCTATTTTCAAAAATAAGGTAAATTTTCTCAGGGGCATAGCTTTTGATGAGTAAAACTTAAAATTTGTTTCTAAAAAACTATTTCATTTTCTTTCATTAACCAAATTAGCTGGTATATGTATAAAGGAACGATTTTCATGCATTTCTATAACGAAAAAAAAAAAAAACCTTACCTCGTAACTTCTATCCAAGATGCGTTCTAATGCAAAAATCCCAATATTCCTTTTAGACAAACTAACTATATAAAAAAAAAAAATAATTCACTATTTCACAGTTGGCAATCATTCTTAAACTGCTATATGTTATTGCACTAAGCTCTCGCGCGCATCCGGGCTCTTATCAAAATGTCCCATCAGCACACCTGAATTTTAAATCCGCCCGACAGGTATAATTTGAATTCTAAGTAGGGTCGGATGCAAAGTGGTCTTTAAATAGCAAGATCCATATCTTCAATAACCAATTTACACAGGGAAAAAGGTTTTTTTGATAATTTCCAAATATGTCTTCGCGGTAATGTTAAGAAACATTATTTGGGTGAAGCCGTTTTTGATCATTTCATTGAAACACTTAGATGTTTTCGAGAAAGAATTTGAGGTTGTTCTATTTGAACAGTGCTGTGAAGTCCAATACCCCACCTCCCTAACTCGAAAGGGTATCGATCCTCCTACATCGAAGGAAGCTCCCGGTTCCCAAGGGTCCTCCCCGGGAGAGGGGGAGGGGAGGGAGGGTTCTAAAAAAGGACCATCCAACATTTTAATTGCACTTTAATTGTTGATATGGATGGAGAAAAGAGTTCTTCTCTCTCTTACAAGCATTTATTTAGCCCAGGTCAACTTCAAACAAATCCGTTGGCAAAAGACACAAGAAAATACGGATTATTGAGAAGGTAGCATCATCAACCACCGACATATGAGGTTTATACTTTTAAAAAATACAAAGTTCAATATTCGAAACTAGCTTCAGCAGGAGCTTAGGATAGTAGTGGTGACAATTTAGATATAAGGAGCAATTGCCCCCTATTTTTGAAAAAATACCTTTTTGTGGTATTTATATTTTTTAAAAAAATACAAAGTTCAATATTCGAACCTATCTTGTCAAATTTCATTGACACTTATAATGAAGAGGCTCAAACAATCGAATTGGACTCATATTTTGCATTTTTGTTTTAAAAAAAAAAAAAAATTTGGAATAAAACCATTAATTTTTTCTAAGAATAAGACTACATTTTCCTGACTAAAAAAAAAAAAAAATATATATATATTTTTTAACATGTTCAGTTGACATTATGAAAGACATAAGGCAATGTAACTTTTTTTCTTCTTCTTTTAATTGTTTAGGTGATGGTGATGATAGTATGACAATGACTATGAGAAATTGACAAAGTTTATTAACTATAAAAAATTTACATAAAAAATAAAACTTTTTTTTTCTACAGATTAAAAATATAGCACCACCAGCGACACCATTGAGTGATGAAGCAACTATATTTACAGGACCAATTCTCTCACCACCAGCAGAGTTCAGGGATGAAGCTACACTGGTCCTAGAGAATATGGAGTGGGAAAGTGGCTTCCTTAACGATGTTTTTGGGGAAATGGCCAGCCTGGATGACTTAAGCTGTGATATTGACATGTTTGAGGATCCGGTGTGGACAGATAGTTTCATACGTGAATATTTAGATGATGATGTTACAAGTAAATCTGAACCGGGTCCTCATAACGAAATTCCATCAGAGGACAATACAGGCTGGCTCGACCAATTGTCCCCAAACACATTGGAATATGTATTAGGGGACCTCATGCCACATCCCCCCAATATGATTGAACAGACTGGGAGTGGTGTTATTGACAATTCTCTGTCACCCGCCACCACTCCACCTAATGCTATAGATAGAAGTAGTACTAATACAACAGCAACAGTACCCCCTCTTCCGGATTTTTTTCTCTCCAACTCTGCCTTGCATCACACATTGGTCTACAGCGCCAAATTCGGTGACCCTTTCAACTCTCTAGTGTCGGGGGATATAATAACAGATCCCCTGGCCATTACACATTCATATACTGATAAGATTCGAGCCATTCTTGAACAACAAATGGGGGTGTGGGGAGTGGGGGTCAGTTTAAAAGCATCAATAGCACTAAAAATATTTTTTTTAAATGAAAGTGCGGGTGAGATGTATTCGAAATACTTGCACACAGAGATGTTGGCAATACACCCGCATTTATCAAATTATGGGGAGGTTTTTCTAAATTGGGCCAATAGTATTCAAAGTAAGTGGGAAAATTATAACGAGGGGGGTAGTGGATCTGTGGTTTTATTTATTGAAAGTTTAAATGTTAACATCTGTAGGTTTAAAAAGGATTTTATTGTAAGAGGTGGTGGGGCTGGGGAGAGGGCTATAGTTTTAAAATATCATTCAGATTTAGAGGGGTCTAGGGGGATACAACGAATCTGTTTCGATACGAGGCTGCAGTGTTTCAAGTATGCGTTTTTAATTGCGGCATACAGACCACTTCAAAAGATGCATCTAAGAAAAAGTTGGACAAAATGGCAGTTAATGGTAGGGAGGGTTCAAAGTTCCCCAAAGTAAATTTTAATTGTTTAAATGGTCAATATCCCGTGACACTAAAAGGAATAGATATTTTTGAGCGGGCTAATGCACATTTAAAGATTGGTGTCACGGTGTTACAGTATGAAACAGAATTTGAAGAGGGTCAGCGTTCCGATAAGAAGGGTGTATTATTTCCAGTGCGGGCTCCTTCAATTGAATCAGTAGAATATTGGGTATGGCTTCTATACACCCCACCCACAGACTCCGATTCAATTGGTCATTTCAATCCGATTACGGATATTAGTAGGGTTCTAAGTGAGGGTAAGAAACATGAGGCACGTTATTACTGTCCAACATGCCTCTCAAGATTTCGCTCTGATTTAAATTTAAAGCATCACATGAAACACTGTAAACGTCATGGATACCAGGCTGTGGAGACGGTAAGCGGAGATAGAGCGATCTTACGTTTTAAAAATTTTCAAAACACGCTCCTGCAGAGCAATAAGATCGCTTTGGACTGCGAGGCTAAGCTGACAGACGTGTGCGATCCGTCAAATTTAAATCATGTTAAAATACATGAAGCCATAGGGGTCTCTTACGCTCACGCGCAACGAGATTCCAATAATACCATGCAAGTGCTGGAGGTAGTTGAGATGTTGAGTGACGGTGAAGACTGCATGCGCTCGGCATTGGTCAGTCTAGTCAAAACAGCGAACAGTGCAATTTCGCGCCTTCGTTATACAAACTATCCTATGGTCCTATCACCAGATGACATAGTGGCCATTAAAAATCGTAAAATGTGTTGGGTTTGCAAGGGAGAATTTGATGATGGTGTTGGGAATGGGGGAGGAGGAAGGTGATCGACCATGATCATTTGTGGCAGGAAATTACATCGGGAGGGAGTAACTTTAGAGGGGTAGCACACCAGTCATGCAATTTAAACGTTAGACAACAATATTTCGTACCTGTTTTTATACACAATTCCAATTACGACTTAAAGTTTGTTCTTCCGGCGTTGGCCCGCATTGCCAAGGGGGGAGTTGTAGATGACGCATGGATAGATGGTTCTTTTTCATATAATATCATACCCAAATCATCGGAGAAGCTACTGCTGCTAGAATTCATGTGGAAAACAGTTGACAAGGGTAACACGTGCCTGAATAAAATTCGTTTTTTAGACTCTTTCAGCTTCTTCCCCAAATCTTTAAGTCAATTGATTCAGGTGCAGAAAAGTGACAATTTTGATAGCTTCCCCCTCCTCAAACAGCGCTTCCCCGATGATGAAATGTATGATTTATTAACGTGTAAGGGTATATATCCATATGATTATTACAACTCTGGCTCGAGGCTAGATGAGGTGTCACTACCGCCCATTGAAGCTTTTTACAATTCTCTTACTGAGAGTGAGTGCACCACTAGCGACTACGAATTTGCTAAGAGGGTTTGGGCAAAGGGCGGATGTAAAAATGGGTGGGATTATTGTAAACTTTACTTGGCCAGTGACGTACTCACTCTTCTGGATATTGTGTGCAAAAATACGGATAAAATCTATGGGGAATTTGGGTTGGATTTAGGTTATTATTTTTCCACTCCCCATTTGGTGATGGACTTGATACTTAAAATCAGCAAAGAAGAAATAGGTCTGATCGCCGATGTGGATCAGCATCTGTTTGTAGAGAGATCAATGAGGGGTGGGTATGTTTTTCACGGGGATCGTATCATGAAAACTGATCCGAGTGGACAGCACACCGATGAAAAGTCGGACGCAGTTTTTTTGGATATGAATTCTCTTTACCCATCGGCAATGTCTCACTACTGTTTGCCGTGTGGCAATTATAAATGGCTTGACAATCCCTGTGCTTCGAATTTCCCCGACATTGCCAGTGTTGAGGAGAATGGGGCACAGGGATGGTTTTTTGAAATTGACGGTGAAATACCCATGGAAATCCATGACTCGGTAAAAGACTTTGTTTTTCCGTGCATAAATAGACCGGTGGGTAGGGACTCTCTGAGCCCCTACAATTTATCTTTAGTAGAGGACGGGAGTATGCACTGGGTACCTTCAAAACAAAAACTAATTGCCGATCTCAACCCGAAACAGAATATCGTTGTTCATCACGTGCTATTGAAATGGATGGTGTCCAATGGTTTCAAGGTCACAAAGATTCATAGAGCCCTCCAATTTGATCAAAAGCCTTACATGAAAACGTTTATTGACACCTTTGTCAGTAAGCGTTCACAAGCGAAAACGAAAGTTGAAAAAGAAGTCTATAAACTCATTTTGAACTCAGCTTTCGGTAAAATGTGCGAGAGCGTACGACACAGAAGTCGATGTGACATTGTAACCAACCCCAAAGATTGTGCTCGAATCATTGCGGATCCAAACTTCACATCGTTCACAATCATAGACTCCAATATGGTTCTCCTACATCGCAAGAAAAGAAACATTGTATTAAATAAAAATATTGCAGGCGGAAGTGCAATAACTGAAATATCCAAGAAACTCATGTTGTCATTTTATTATAATGTATGCAAGGTACAGTGGCCGATTGAGGGACAAGTTCAAGTGTACTACGGGGACACTGATTCACTCCTGTTAAAAGTCAAAACTGAAAATCTATTGAATGATTTGGAAAATGGCGAGTACATTAGCTCACGAATGGACTACACTAACTGGAACGAATCCCTCTACCCAGAGCTAGTGAAACGCCAGGCCCCAAATCAATTGTTAATGTTAAAATCTGAAACGGGTAGCGATCTGATATCCAGTGGTGTGTTTCCTGGACCGAAGGTATACTGTGTGGAAACGCACGGCAAGGATATCAAACAAGTTTGCAAGGGGGTACCTACACACTTTGTAAAAAATAATTTCGACATGAGTGTGTATAGAAACTGTGTGGAACGTAGTTTAGTGCCAAGGGCGAAAGTCATGGCGATTCGCTCTTTACAATTTAAAAACTACACAGTTAGAGTTGAGAAAAACGCCATGTCTGCCATATCGGACAAAGTCTATGTACTTGAGGATGGTGTGAAGGTATTGCCACACGGTCATTATTTAATTTCAGACCGAGTTGAATGTACAGAGTACAGAAAACAACTCGGTCTAAAAAAATTAACTTAAATTCACTAAAAAAAAAGTATAAATTGGGTGGGAGGTTTTTTTTTTTTTAATTCTTTTTTTTCTCTATCACAATCAATTTTCAATGTGTGTGTGTGTGTGTGTGTGTGTGTGTGTGTGTGTGTTTGCAAGGCAGATCAATTTCCAGTATTTAATGCCAACCCCCCGGCCCGGGCCCGCCGCAGCGGGCCCCCGGCGCCCGGCGCTTCCCGGCCCCGGCCGCCGCAGCGGCCGCCCCCCGGGGGGGGGGGGGGGGACCCCAAAATTTAAAATGTTGTAAGTAAAAGTGTATGATATTTCAAGTGCACATTAGTCCAATAAATGTTGTATTTTTTTTATAAATAAATAAACAGAAAAAAAAAAAGTGTATTTATTTAAGTGTTTTTTTTTTCTAGTGGTTATGTAAATGTTGTATTTTTTTATTATAAATAAATTTAAAACAAGTGTATTTTTTTTTTATTCATGTTTAATGTGCCTTTTTCAATGTAGTATATTTTTTAAAGTATTGTCACCTTTTTTATGTATATAATAAAAGAAAATATTATTCTCTATTCTTCTTCTTCTTCTCGTTATTATTCTTGAACGGAGTAGTAGTAGTAGTAATAGGGAAATTATTTAGTCATCAGACAGCCATAGTCTACAGTTAGTTGTCCAGGTGAACTGTTGAAGGGAACATGTATCAATTTAAAACACCATTCAGATCGTTTCTGTGTGGACCGTCAATGTCGGGCAAAACAACACTCTTAACTAAAATAATTAAAAATTGTGATAAAATGTTTGTGGAAAAGCCGAAAAAAATCTACTATTGCTATAGTATTTGGCAGGAGTCATATGATGAAATAAAAGCGATTGCCACCACCATGGGGTTGGTGCAGATACAATTCATACAGGGACTTGATGTTTTCAGCATTATTGAACAAAACTCTTGGTTGATCATTGACGATCTGGCTGAATCTATTGAACAATGGTCCCAGGAAATGCTACAACTGTTCACTGTTCGCTCTCATCATGAACAGATTTCCGTTACTCTGGTTCTACACAATCTCTTTCATCAGAGCAAGTGTATGCGAACACTTGCATTGAACTGCACCTACTATATCATCTACAGAGTTGTTCGTGATTCTAGCTCGCTAATAACTCTCAATAAACAAATCTATCCGGGAGCCCCCAAATTTCTGCTCTCAGCATACAATCAGGCAACTAATAAACCATACGGCTACATCCTATTGGATCTTAATCAAAATACACCCGAGGATCTACGTGTAGTCACAGATATTTTTGACAATGAAATTACAGTATATCTCCCCGTGAACACTAAAAAGACCTATTAGTTGCTATCATGACACTGAAGAAACTACATGAAAATAGACATTTGTTTTCAGTTCTAAGCACTTCAAAACCTCCGCTTAGGAAAGCAATACTCAAACACGGTATTGACAACGATTTCATTAATCTAATATCTGAACTTTGTTTAAATTTGATCGAGGGTAATGTTCAAGTGCCAGAAGTAGTTAAGCAACAGGCAAAGCAACATCGTTCCATTGTACGTACATTGGCCTCTAAAAAGAAAGGAAAGAATTTCAAAAGGAAACGACTTCTTCAGGCGGGCGGTAGCTTTTTCACACTTTTACTGCCAATAATTGCAGGACTTGTAAACAGTTTTCTCTAAAAGAGAGAGAGAGAATGGCAAAACCCTATAAATTGACTCCAATAGAACTCGCTCTCTCACCCGTCGAACACTTTGAGAACAATCTGAGTAAATTCCTTGACAATGAAAATATTGAGGTTGATAAAAAACTGCTTTTACTTCAAGATGCACTTCGTCGAGTGGACAAACACAAGTCCTATCGGTCGAAGCCCACTGCTGCTGCTGCTGATCCCAAAAAGGAATCATCTCCTCGGCATTCTGCTGCTGCTGATGGAACACAATTGAAGAAGGAGGAATTGGATTCGATTGTATTGAAAATTGGAAATCTAATGCCCCACTCATATCGTGAACAAAGTAAACGACTCCTAGCCTATCTCTTGGAAAGTGATCACATTCAAGTTGAGAGCAATGGAACAGGGATTATAATTCAGGGCAAGAGCTATAATCTACTTGATTTAATCTATGATATGGTTACAAATCGTAAAGGACTATTATCATTTGACACTCATCTATACAACTTTCTAAATACATTAAACTTCCCCAAAAGTCTTATTGGCAATAGACAAATTCTAAAAAAATTAAATGAACATGCATCATCGTCATCATCATCAACAACAACATTGACACCATTAAAAAATGAACTTGAAGAAGAAGATTTTAAATCAATTTTGGAAAATACTAGCACACCGCTGATAGCTAGACAAAAGCGAAGACGTATCAGGTCATCATCACCACCACCACCAACGGCCAGTATACAAAAGGGTAGCGGACGTTACACAACGTGTTTACGTTCAAAATGGTTGAAGTTCTGAAAGGTGTTTATGAAAATATTGGTGAGGTGGGGAGTTTAAGTTCCCCCACAACTCTTTCCAAAGTCACTGGTGTTCCCCCTAAAAATGTACAAGACTATCTACAAAATGAATCAAGTTACACTCTGCATAGAAATCATAGACTTCGTGCCAACCAATATCGAAAAACTAAAGCCTTTTACCCATTGCATATAATGCAAGCAGATCTCCTGACTCTAGATGAGCTTCAACGGCGTCACAATACACCGTACAAGTACATTCTACTTGCAATCAGTGTTTATAGTCGTTATGCATATGCAATTCCATTGCGATCAAAGAGAGGTGTTGAAGTTGCTCAGGCCATTGAAAGTATTCTCCAACAGGATACGTATAAAAAAATTCAAACGGATCGCGGTAGTGAATTTGTTAATCCCCATGTTGCAAAAGTACTAGAGAAATATAGTACACTGCTCTATCATAGTCACAGTCCTATAAAGGCTGCATTGGCCGAACGATTGATAAGAACTATTCGACTTTTAATTTCAAGATATTGTACATTGAAAAATACATCGGCTTTTATTCATGATCTTGATAAAATCATGTTGATTTACAATCAACGACCTCATCGATCATTGTCCAACTCTACGCCAACGGAAGTTCATCATTCTGATCATGATACAATTGACACCTTTCTTAAACAGTATTCCAATGAATCGTCGGCTGTCAAGAAGATGAAAAATAAATTCAATGTTGGTGATACGGTTCGAATTAATAGAACAACTAATGTTTTTGAAAAGGGGAATTACTTGTGGTCCACAGAACTTTTTAAGGTGGCAAAAATCCTAGACACTAAACCCATAACTTATCGTTTGCGTGATAGCAAAGATGAGGAGATTCTCGGCGGCTTTTATGACTATGAATTACAAAAAGTTAAAAATGCTAGTGAAATCTATCAAATTGAAAAGATATTAAAGACACGTACTCGCGGGGGTAAGAAACAGTTACTTGTTCGCTGGCTAGGATACAACTCTGATTTTGATTCTTGGATTGGTGTTGAAGATATTGACAATGCCCAATGATTTCTATGTAACTTTCATGTCCAACGTTTCCGATCCTCTCTACAATGACTTGAATACGACAAGTGATTTTTGGACAAAACTCTCCCCCGCCATCAAATTTGACGGTGCATATGAAGTGGCTCTTGTCGACTGTATTCTCAAAAATACCTATGACATCCTGAGAAAGGATCGTAAATATGAAATAAAAATACGACCGTTTGAATTCGGTGATGAAGGTGCAATGGCAACTTTTGACTCTAATCAGTACCCTATTGCTAACATCCCCTACAGGGAATACAATAACATGCATGAACTGTGTCGAGTTATCAACAAAAAAATTGCAAGTCGAAAAAAAGGTGGTTTCACTTTCAATTACTCGACGGAACAAAGGAGAATTTATATTACCAATCCATATGAGAATGAAAGAATTTTCCTCAATGAGAATTTACGTGAGGTTCTTGGTTTTAAAAAACGTATTATTAAGACAGAAAATTTCAGTGGTATTGACCATGTTATCTATGCAGACTATGCACCCAGCTTCTCCACGGACACTTGTATATTTCTCTACGCTTCATTTGTGGAAACATCTCGGGTTGGTAATTCAAATGTTCCCCTCCTACGAGTTCTTGAACGAAAAACCAATCAAGAACATGTTCACCACTACAATATAAAGCATCTTCAGTATATTCCCGTAAACACTTCCTATTTGGAGCTCTGTCAGTTAACACTAAGAACTGAATTAGGTGATCCAATAGCAATTTCAAAAGGCTTAGCAGTGATTACATGTCATTTTCGAGCCATTGTCAACGACAACGACGGTACAATAACCTAAAAAATGAACAATAGAAGAATTCCATTTGTCTGTCCCGATATTGACTGTTATGTTGGTGCTTTGAGTCCACGTCAAATAGGCAATGGATTGGACTACTACAAGGGGCGTACTACAATGTCTGGCTATGGTCTTGGTAGCTGGTTTGCTAGGCTATTTCGTTCTGCACTACCCCTTGCCAGAAAATATCTTGTACCTGCTGCATCAAATTTTGCTGCCTCCACACTACAGGACTGGGGGTCGGGCAAGAATTTCAA
This sequence comes from Artemia sinica, assembly GCA_027921565.1. Lineage (NCBI taxonomy): Eukaryota > Metazoa > Arthropoda > Branchiopoda > Anostraca > Artemiidae > Artemia > Artemia sinica. The sequence goes on from CM051258.1 coordinate 42,466,291, forward strand.
GGAGAGTGTTAAGGAAAATATTAGATCTTCAGCAAGAGCCGTTGGTGAACAATTAAAATCTCGACAAAATGGGGAGGGATTGAAAAGGATGCGTTCACGTCATTCACTCATCAGTCTCCACCCAGGCAGGAAGCAAAGGACATCAACAAGGACTTTGAGGAATAAAACAACGAAGTCCAATAAGCAACAGAAGAAGAAGAAAAAGAAAAAGATTGTTAGATCAAAGAAGGATTTCTTCTCTTAAGATGACTTATCTCCCCCACAAGGAATCATATCCATCAATCAGTTCCTCATTGAATCTATTCAATGCTGAAAATGTTGATGTCAGTGTCAAGTATGGCTACTATGAACAATTTCACCCTCAACAACCCCTCTCGGAAAATATACACTTTCAAATATTTTCCAATGAAGACTATTTCATTGATTTGTCGTCAACATTTATTGATTTAAATGTTGTGGTGAAGAAAAAGTCAGATAATACAACTCCGAATGCCGGCGATGGTCTCTCCTATGAAAACTGTATTCTACACAACCTATTCAAACAAATTAATGTATTTATTAATGGAACATTGGTGAGCACTAGCAATAATTTATCCAACTATGCAAGCTACATACAATTTATGATGATGACGCCAAAGGCATACAAGGAGATGAGAGGACAATCGCTGGGCTATGAATATCGAACAGGTGTTGATACTGATGGTGAGTTGACTACTGCAGTGACCCAGGAGTATCATCTAGTTGGAAAATTAAATCATGAGATATTCAATATATCCCAATGGCTACCCCCCAATGTCAAGATTGACATAAAGTTGCAGATGGCCCCATCGAATTTCATTTTGAGAAAAACACTTCCTGCAGCACCCGATGCAAATGTTATTATCACATCGGCAATTCTCCACGTCCGAAAACAACAGGTTATGAGCTCTGTTGCATTGGCAGTGGAAAAGCTAAGAGCCAATGGCAACAACATTAAACTTCTTGTCCCCCATACAATCACCAATCAACGTCACATTGCCACCGGTTCTCGTAGCTATAGCGATTCATCATTTATCAATGGAGAAATCCCATCAAAATTGGCTTTGGCCTTTGTGAAGAGTGGGAGTGCCGTTGGATCCTGGACTGAATCTCCCCATGATTTTAATTTTTTCGGTCTATCTAGCCTTGTGTGCAAAGTGAATGGTATTCCACTGTACACTCTATCATTTGACAAAAAATCCTATAGAACTCTGTACGAGTTGACCATGCAATCCCTAGATCATGACTCTCAACTATTTGAAAATGGAATAACCGATTCAATGTTTTCAAAAAATCATGGGGTTATTGTTTTGGATTTGTCAGGCACACAGGATATGAGCATAGTACGAACAGGGAATGTACGTTTAGAGTGTACATTTGCCAATGCTCTGACTGAGAGTATCACGCTAATATCACTGAGTCAATTTGAAACCTATTGGGAAATCACGCCCGACGGCAGTGTTCTACTAGACCTAGCACCATGAACACAAACCAAATAATCAACGTATTTAGTATGGATCCATACATGTCCCAGTACAAGTCCTATTGCATACCTTCGGACTTCATTGAAAAAATTCCAAGTGTTAACAATACCCTGATCATTGTTAATAGCAGTCCGTCGACTTTGAAGACCGGTCATTGGCTAAGCATCTTTCAAACAGCGAAGAATATTGAATTTTTTGATCCTCTTGGCCTATCGTATAAATTCTACGCTCCATACATCAGCAACTTTATTGAAAGCAGTGGGAAAACCATTATTCAAAATCAACGAAGAGTACAGGATTTAGCGACTAAGACATGTGGCTTTCATGCACTACTCTTTTTCATGTTCAGATGTCGTGGCTACACCTACAAGCAGTTTCTCGACATCTACGTTGACTTACCTCAATTGAACGACTTTCTAGTGGAGAATATACTTACAAGTGTATTTAATATTGATTTTAGTGCCCTAAGAATAAAATGTTCTAAAGATGTATGTGAAATTGTTTATTAATAAAAAAAAAAAATTATATACATGATAAAAACGACTTTTCTACTCTTTAGATTTCATCCACTACTAGGTATTTGTCGACAACAACTAGTGCAGGTAGATTATCTGAATTCACAGTGTACTGATCCTGATGTAGTGCAATGTCAGGGTCACATTTTCTACAGTAGAGTGTGACTTCACTCTTGTCATATCTCTTTGTATAGTCAATGATACTATTCTCATTCATTCTATAGAATTCACATGTTTCAATTTGCCTATTTGAAGCAATTTCACAAACAGTGTCCTCAAGTGTCGAATCACATTCCGTCACAGCCAAATAAAAATCAGTGGGCTTATAATCATAACACCCAGTGTCTTCACAACGATGACGTAGAAACCATATTCTTTTGTTGTTCCAACAGTTGAATCGTTGACCCGGTTCCTCCTCCCAGAACAATCTAAAACCACGACGATACCAATCTCGTAGCAATAAACTAAAATCACGGTTAGGATTCTTTCCAATCATACCGGGATATGTACTCTCCCACTGCTTGCACTTATCATAATGACAATTGGAGCATAGGTGACCTCTAGGATGAGAGTCACACACCTCTTCAAGACAGGAATTACAACCTTTAATTTGTACAGCATATCCTCTATGCAATTTACACGGGTTGCATAATCTACACTTTTCATCATACTCCTCAATCATTGTGCAATTCTCACATGATGACCAGCTGCCCTGTGTGTACATACATAACGGACATGTATGGAACATTTTGTCAAGTGTTAACGCTCTCACTGCCACAATGAAACTGAGCTAGCAAAAAAAAAAAAAATGTCTGAGAGAGAGAGAGAGGAGTAAATCATCCTTGAGCACCATCTTTCTTATGAAAAAAGTCCTAAATTTCTAAACTAATGTTTAAAAGCATATCCACAATATCATTTTGTCGTGTCGTGATCAATATATCAATAAATTGTGTAAATGCATTTGGACCACGATGTAGAAGCTTCATACAATAGTCTAATGATGGAGAATCAGTTTTCATTATATCGACAAGCATTCCTCGAGAAAATATCTTCCTTTGAATAGACAACTCTAGAAAATCATCATCTAGAATCAAACGTTTTTCCATAAGAATTAGATTCCTCATGATTCGCTCTTTCTCGAATCTATCCATTTTTAGAGTCCTAACTCTCTCACAACCAACTTCAGACTAATCAGAATTTCTTTTTCTACTCTAGAAAATATACGCCTGTCTACTATAGAAAGAAAAAAAATACCATTGATTTAGAAACATTTTTATTGAACATAATTACAATAATAATATTCACTGATGCATTTTGTTCTCATCAATATATTTCGATAGGACATCTAATGCTGACCGAAGTTTATTTATATGGAGAATATTCACTTTTCCAGCAAAACACAGCTGCTCCTCCTGCTTAAATTTGCTTAATGATATCACATATCTTGCATACATAATGTCCCATTCAAGACATAGTCTACACCCAGCGGTTATTTCCACAGCTACATTAGGTACTCGTATATCGTTGCTGCTGCTGCTGTCGGTTCCATCATTAATCTCCAATAGTGTAAATGCACCACTCATTTTTTCTCCACTAATATCCTCTCAAATAAACTATTCTCTTTGAATTCAATTCTCTTACTAATATGAAATACAATGAAAATTACTCCTTATATCCGAATCCAACTACTAATCAAGTAGTTAGTGTGACCGTCGCTCTCTCTCTATGGTTGTCCTCCAAAAATGAGTGTCATAATAGAAAACATGTCTATCAACCCATGTAGAGTTCATTGTAATAGGCAAATGACCCTGGTAACCCCAATTCGTTCGAAACTTACACACATATCTATGCCTTCAGGCGTAAGTTTGAATGTAAGTTTTTAATCAGCACCTCTCTTACTACTAGTATCAAAAATCTTTCAGACCTCGAAAGAACCCTTAAAATAGCCTTTTGCCCAGAAAAAAGTGTAGGACAAAAACTACAAGAATTAGTTAGAGAAAAACAGAAAGAGAGCGAATTAGTCTCTCAATTTTATTCTAGAATAGTTGGTAAGGCAAAGGATTATTGCAAGTCAGCCGACCAAAACGACGCCAGTAGTCTCATATCAAACATTTTTAAAAGTGGCTTAAAAACTAATATCGCGCGCCGAGTAATGGAACAGGCATCACCAGATTGCGATAATGATGAACTACTAGAACTAGCTAGAAAATTTGAAACAATAGATTTATCATTTTGTAGTCCTAATGAAGTTTTAACTGCAGCAGTCAGCAGTCAAAACATTAACCATGATATGTCACAAAGCCGAACTCCCTCATGTCAAGATCAACTAGAGGTAATTATTTCAGGAATGATTTTAGTGGTAGAAATAATGCTCGCATAAAAGGTTGGAATTGTAGGGGTCCACATAGACAATCTGAATGTACGGAACCTACAACGTGTATCCGCTGTGGTGAAATAGGGCACAAATCAAAATTTTGTTTAGCTCCAACGCCTATAAATCTACCACAAGCAAACCAACAAAACTAAATAATTCGACTTTACCGGAGGCCGAGTCGAACATTATGCGAAGTCCTCTAATAAATAATATTTCTTCTGTGAACCATTCTGATTCACAAATTTGTTATTTAAGTATACCAGAATCAACCAACGGTGTCTCATTTCCATTTATGTATGATGTAAAATTGTGCGAATCTATTAAAATTTTAGCATTTATTGACACCGGTTGTCAAAGGTCACTATTATCGGAAAATTTATTCAACAGCCTTCCTGAGCAAATACGAAAGAAAATTAAAACGTCATTTTCAGCTGTAAAATCCTTGAGTGGAAATATTTTACCTGTTTTGGGGAAAATCAAGATTCTTGTTGCTATATCTGACGGAGTGAAATAAAGAAAAATTCATTGGGAATTTCTCATTAGTAGTGAACTTAAGTTTCCTCTAATAGTAGGCTATGATTTCTTAAATTGCTTGGAAATTTCTCTTGATACCCGTCGAAACCAAATCAGTTGAGGCTCCAATAATCTATATCAAGAAAATTTTAGCGCATTTTTTGCCGAAAACACTGGTAACGCTTGTACAGGAAATGTATATGTAGCTAAACAGATAACCATTTCACCAAACTCTTTTAGAATAATCAAAGTGAAACCCCAATCTAGTAACCAAAGTCCTGTAGCTCATGGGGATTGTCTGATGTTCACGCCTTCACCAGCGTGGCAGATCTGTATTTCAGAGTCAATCAGTGAAGTGTCTCATTCCTCATTTCCCTTAGTATTTTTTAACCCCACGCAATATCAAGTAACCTTATTAAGAGGTAAATTAATGGGACATTTTGAGCTTCTCCCAGAAGACTTAGCCTCAAGCTCTGGGTTAATTGCAGCCTGTGCTGAAAATGAATTTTCTCAAGGCAATAAAACTCAGGTAGATTTAAAAACTAAATGGCCTAATGATGCATTTTTAAAACATGTCAATACCGGAGAATTAGCCGATAAAAATAGTGAGAAATTTAAAACTTTCATTTGTAAATTTAAAGATGTATTTGCTCGCACTGCTTATGATATTGGGGGTAATGACTTAGATGGGTTTGTCGTTCCAATTGATGAAACAGTTCCAATTAAAAGCAAAAAACAATTTCCATTATCATTTTTAATGCAGGAAGTAATAATGAAACACGTTAAGGAAATGCTTCGAGCTAAGATTATTGAAGTGGAACATGCACTAAATACCAAAAATATACCCTTAATGTAATAAAACACTAAATACGAGAAATACACTTATATCTAACTTGCGTAAGCCTAGCAACAATCTTTACACCCTCATGGCTCAAACATAAATAAAAAACAACTGGGTCAGGGCAAAAAAAAAAATACTAGCTAAATAGGATTTTATAAAAATAAACAACTTTACATAAATGCCACTTAATATTATGATGTAAATATACTCTTTTACTTATACTTTACGACAATTGGGGAGTGCATTCCCTTTTATAGCCTAATCACATGCATAGTCCAGATGTATTTTTACAGCTGAAGAGATACTAGAAGTTAAATTCTCTCTCCATATTGATAGGAAGAACCGCTCACCAGAGTTTGGCCTTAAAAGCTTCATCTTTGAGAGTTTCTGGAATTCCTTCCCCACAGAAAGGAGATCCGCTGACATTCCCAACTTTCCTAATATTTGCGTGCAAAAATAGAATAGTAGATATCGGTCCCTCCATTTTGTGTGGACTGTGTAATTTAATGTTTATAGGGAATTGTGACAAAGCGACCTCTAAACTAGGACGATACTCATATGGCTTTTCAGAGGTCCCAATCAAGTTAGCTATCTACTAATTTTTCGCCAAAGTAGGGTAAAAATTGATATTTATCTATTTGTAGGAGCCATAACTCCGAGATTCTTTTGACATTATTATTTTCGTCAAAGTTTCATTCTATAAAGTTTCAATTACAATTGGAGCAAGTCATTTGTATGTAATTTTCTCCTTGTTGCCAGAATTTCTAAACGTTGAATGTGTTAAATTTATTTAAATTTGTGAAGACAAATATTTGTTTTGGAAATCGGAATTTGAACCCATTGGAGTCCTGCTTGAAAATCAGTTAACTTACTTACGCTCCGGTCACTTGAGTTTTGTCTTAGTGCTGACCATTTTGTTACTGTAAGAGTAGTAATGACAGTGAAAACATATGTGCTATTATAATTACACCGTTCCAGTATTAACTAGCAGTAGCTCTTGGCAATTTCTGAAAATTACAGCTTACTCATCTAATTGTAAAAAAAAAAAAAACTTGGAAAAATGAATGTTAGCTTGACTGAGTTAATTCTTACAAAATCTTTGGTTGATACGTTAATCACAGCTACTAGGCTATAGACGTAGGTTTAGTAATTATATTATGTTGAAAATATTACATTTTAAATCTTGTGGCGGTGTTTGCTAGTTATGTTTGTTTTTTTTTGTTTTTTTTTAATTTCTCCGATGTAGTTTTTTATTACAACTACTGTGGATATAATACCCGTCATAACTGTAAAGCTTGAAGGTCTGAATGACTATTTTATATATGTTCTGTGTTCTTTTCTGTAGAATACACAATATACTACAATAGAGTGGAACATTTTTAGAAATTATATCCTACAAATTACAAAGTAGCAAATTTTGATTTTCTGTATTTAATTCATTAAAAAATTAGCTTTTATATTAACTCTTTAAAAAAATTTTAACTTTCATAAGGTCTGATTATAAAATGTGACAGCTAGTTATCGTTGTTGGAAGAAATATAGATTGTACTTGTCTTGAACGCTTTTTGGGGAGCTCTGACATCGAGATATTGGTAAACCTTACTTCTTTTAATTGGAGGTCTGAAATGCAAAAAGGTGGTTTAGTACAATTTGAGCCATCCTAGTCTAGTGGTTCGCACCCTAGACTTGAAATCCTTTGTCCTTGAGGACAGGGGAATCCTGGTGTCACTGGTTATTTGGTTTGGAACGGGGGCCAGTGGCGTGACTCTATGTACTTAGCCAGACTCGACCCAGCTCTAAATGGGTACCTGGAGAAACCTAGGGAAGGTAAACAGGAAGGATATGTGAAAGCAAAGGATGGCTGGCCTCCAGCTCCCCATTGTACTTTCTGGCTGAAGGACCATAACACGCCAGATCAGCACCGCCGCTAGGCGTTATTTTCGTTACGATTCTATTGAAGGAAAAACATTGGTAAAGTGGACATAAACATTGCTTTTTCTGAGTATTGTAATGATGGGAAGAGACCCCAGGGAATTGTAAAATAGGTATAGAGTATTCAAAGAAGTGGAATGCTGGTTGCAAGACAAAGAATTCCAGACATGGAGTAAGATATACACATCAGATTCCCTTGAGATTTCATGTTGATCTTTGCCCTATGATGGCTTGTTCCAACAAGTTATGCAGTTTTGCTTAAAGCGTTAGTAATTTTACATGTCGCATTAATCATTTAGTGCCTTTTAAGCGTTTTTACCTTTTATCTCGTTTCAATCCTTTTAACCTTGATCCAGTATTCGATTATCATATACCAAGCCATAGCCAGACTGTTTATGAGAGCGATGCTTCAAGCAATAAGCCCAGTCCCGAGCCGGTAACAAAAAACTTGACGAGACGACGGGGCCAGCAGCTGAGCCAAAGAAACCAACCTTTTCGGTTCTCCTCCCCCCCAATCACGCCTACGACAACCTTTTTAAATTCCGACATCACCTTACTGGATCCCTTCTTCGCGGTCACCACGGGTCAGACAGGCTCAGCGTATCCGGTTTCCCTTGGAGCTCTACCCCTTCTTCCCTCCCCACCAACCCTTCCCAATCTATCCTTCCTAAAATATCAGCCTCCCGCATTTCGACTATAAGCCACACCGTCCCACTTCATAACATATTTTTACCATTAGAAGAAACTTATCTTCCACAATCGTTGAAACACCAGGATACTGTCTGCCCAAGGACTAAGGTGAAAACCAAGGTAAAAGATTACTCTTCTGAAATGTTTGCTCTGCCTAATTTTTCGTATAGTAATGCGGAAACTTTAAATGCGGGTAAGATTATTCAGCTGGAGAAGTTAGCTCAAGGAATTAGGACCTCAATAGTAGTGGTAACAGAGGTTTATAGGCAAAACCCGGATATACTCAGTTTGTCCGGTTATAATAAAATGATAAGGCTACGCCCAGATTACCACTCGCTTGCGAAAAAAGGAGGCGGCCTCGTAATTTATATTAACAAGGAAATCCCGGCTGTTAAGATAAAGGTACCTGTGAGTAGAGGTCTAAGTTATACTTTGATCGCGCCCCTAGGAATTCCCATGCTATTTGCTCGCGCCCCTAGGAATTCCCATGCTATTTGCTTGGGGCCATAGGAACCACGATCTATAGAAGTCCTAGGAGCCACTGAAATGTATCAAGTTGAATGAACTTTATCTAGGCCATCCCTTAGGGCACTTTTCACCTTTTCAAAGAGAGTAAGTATTTTGAGGAGATTACGTTCCTTGGCACCTTTGGAGAAAAAGGGTTAAAGTGATTAGCAATTACGAGCGGGGATTCCCCGCTGGTTTTTTAAAATCGAAAACTAGAGATTATCAAATTGCGTATTTAGGAACTGTTTTGATTGACATTTTTGCAAAAAGGGATAAGGAATTCGCAAATTGGACACTATGAACGATATTAATTAATGTTTTGAATAATAGAAGTGTGATTGATAGAATATTTTAAGACGGGCTTTGTTATTTAAAAAATCGGATGCTAAACTCAGACAAACAAAAGGATTGTAACACCTGATTGGTTCGTTTATTTTGCATGATATTTCTAAAGTTAATTAAGATGAAGAAATGTCGGAGTGTAGGTTTTACATCACCAGGCACGTGCGATGGAAATTTTTTGTTGGTGGGAGGGCTTAAAAAGACAAAAATGGGTGAACTACATTATTTTATAAGACGGATCATGAAAATCCCAAGGTTTTGTGTACCAAGAATGGACCGGAGGTAGCCTCCTCTACATACACGAGTGGATATCGCTAGAATATTTTAAGACGGGCATTGTTATTTAAAAAATCGGATGCTAAACTCAGAAAAACAAAAGGATTGTAACACCTGATTGGTTCGTTTGTTTTGCATGATATTTCTAAAGTTAATTAAGATGAAGAAATGTCGGAGTGTAGGTTTTACATCACCAGGCACGTGCGATGGAAATTTTTTGTTGGTGGGAGGGCTTAAAAAGACAAAAATGGGTGAACTACATTATTTTATAAGACGGATCGTGAAAATCCCAAGGTTTTGTGTACCAAGAATGGACCGGAGGTATCCTCCTCTACATACACGAATGGATATCACTAGAATATTTTAAGACGGGCATTGTTATTTAAAAAATTGGATGCTAAACTCAGACAAACAAAAGGATTGTAACACCTGATTGGTTCGTTTATTTTGCATGATATTTCTAAAGTCAATTAAGATGAAGAAATGTCGGAGTGTAGGTTTTACATCACCAAGCACGTGCGAGGGAAATTTTTTGTTGGTGAGGGGGCTTAAAAAGACAAAATGGGTGAACTACATTAGTTTATAAGACGGATCGTGAAAATCCCAAGGTTTTGTGTACCAAGAATGGACCGGAGGTAGCCTCCTCTACATACACGAATGGATATCGCTAGAATATTTTTAGACGGGCTTTGTTATTTAAAAAATTGGATGCTAAACTCAGACAAACAAAAGGATTGTAACACCTGATTGGTTCGTTTATTTTGCATGATATTTCTAAAGTCAATTAAGATGAAGAAATGTTGGAGTGTAGGTTTTACATCACCAGGCACTTGCGAGGGAAATTTTTTGTTGGAGGGGGGGGGGGGGGCTTAAAAAGACAAAAATGGGTGAACTACATTAGTTTATAAGACGGATCGTGAAAATCCCAAGGTTTTGTGTACCAAGAATGGACCGGAGGTAGCCTCCTCTACATACACGAATGGATATCGCTAGAATATTTTAAGACGGGCTTTGTTATTTAAAAAATCGGATGCTAAACTCAGACAAACAAAAGGATTGTAACACCTGATTGGTTCGTTTATTTTGCATGATATTTCTAAAGTCAATTAAGATGAAGAAATGTGGGAGTGTAGGTTTTACATCACCAGGCCCGTGCGAGGGAAATTTTTTGTTGGTGAGTGGGCTTAAAAAGACAAAAATGGGTGAACTACATTAGTTTATAAGACGAATCGTGAAAATCCCAAGGTTTTGTGTACCAAGAAATAGTGTGCTATAATTGTGATAAAACTTTCCTAAAAAAAAAGCCGAGCTGCTAGCGAAAACTCCGTGTGGATGAGTTGAAATAAAAAATTTTAACAAGAAATAGCTGAAAAGTGTTTTGGGGGAGATGGGTTGATTGTGTACTGTATAATAAACAACTGATGTTTGGACAGTGTTGTTAATTTAAAATAGATTAACGTTATACTATTCGAAGAAGTTGATACTAAGAGGGGTGTAGATGACAAGAAAAGAATTGTAATAATAGATAGCTTTACTTCTTCAATGTGTTCCGTATAATACACAAGTGGTGGGGTGATGGCAGAAGGATAGTTTCTCTTTGGGCTGTTTGAGTCTTTTTAGTCTGTTTGTGTCTCTTTGGGCTGTTTGAGTCTTTTTGGTCTGTGTTTGTCTCTTTGGACTGTTTGTGTCTCTTTGGGCTGTTTGTGTTTCTTTGGGCTATGTCTGTCTCTTGGGGCTGTTTGAATCTTTTTGGTCTGTATGTGTCTGGATGGGCGTTTTTTGTCTCTTTGGGCTGTGTGTGTCTCTTTGGGCTTTATATGTCTCTTCGGGCTGTTTGAGTCTTTTTGGTCTGTTTGTGTCTCTTTGGGCTGTTTGAGTCTTTTTGGTCTGTGTTTGTCTCTTTGGGCTGTTTGTGTCTCTTTGGGCTGTTTGTGTTTCTTTGAGGTGTGTGTGTCTCTTTGGGCTGTGTGTCTCTTTGGGCTGTATGAGTAATTTTGGTCTGTTTTTGTGTCTCTTTAGGGCTGTTTTGAGTCTTTTTAGTCTGTGTTTGTCTCTTTGGGCTGTTTGTGTTTCTTTGGGCTATGTGTGTCTCTTTGGGCTGTTTTGAGTCATTTCGGTCTGTGTATGTTTCTTTTGGCTGTTTGTGTCTCTTTAGGCTGTGTGTCTCTTTAGGGCAGTTTGAATCTTTTTGGTCTGTGTGTGTCTCTTTTGGCTGTTTGTGTCGTTTTGGGCTTTGTGTGTCTCTGTTGGATGTGTGCGTCTCTCTTTGGGCCGTGGGTTTACCTTGTCACAGTTACATTCTCTTGATTTTTCAAAAGTTCATTTTTGGATTTCTTTCGTTGAAATGCAAGAGTTGGAATATTTCAGTAGTGTTTTGTTATGGTTTACCTTGTCAAAGTTACATTCTCTTGATTTTTCAAAGTTCATTTTGGATTTTTTGCTTGAAATGCAAGAGTTGGAATATTTCAGTAGTGTTTTGTCATGGTTTACCTTGTCACAGTTAAATTCGCTTGATTTTTCAAAGTTCATTTTGGATTTTTACATTCTCTTGATTTTTTCAAAGTTCATTTTGAATTTCTTTCGTGAAATGCAAGAGTTGGAATATTTCAGTAGTGTATTGTCGTGGTTTACCTTGTCACAGTTACATTCTCTTGATTTTTCAAAGCTCATTTTGGATTTCTTTCCTTGAAATGCAAGAGTTGGAATATTTCAGTAGTGTTTTGTCGTGGTTTACCTTGTCACAGTTACATTCTCTTGATTTTTCAAAGTTCATTTTGAATTTTTACATTTTTTTGATTTTTCAAAGTTCATTTTGAATTTCGTTCGTGAAAGGCAAGAGTTGGAATATTTCAATAGTGTTTTATCGTGGTTTACCTTGTCACAGTTACATTCTCTTGATTTTTCAAAGCTCATTTTGGATTTCTTTCCTTGAAATGCAAGAGTTGGAATATTTCAGTAGTGTTTTGTCGTGGTTTACTTTGTCATAGTTACATTCTCTTGGTTTTTCAAAGTTCATTTTGGATTTCCTTCCTTGAAATGCAAGAGTTGGAATATTTCAGTAGTGTTTTGTCGGGGTTTACCTTGTCACAGTTACATTTTCTTGATTTTTCAAAGTTCCTTTTTGGATTTCTTTCGTTGAAATGCAAGAGTTGGAATATTTCAGTAGTATTTTGTTATGGTTTACCTTGTCACAGTTACATTCTCTTGATTTTTCAAAGTTCATTTTGGATTTCTTTCATTGAAATGCAAGAGTTGGAATATTTCAGTAGTGTTTTGTCTTGGTTTACCTTGTCACAGTTACATCCTCTTGATTTTTCAAAGTTCATATTGGATTTAAACATTCTCTTGATTTTTCAAAGTTCATTTTGAATTTCTTTCGTGAAATGCAAGAGTTGGAATATTTCAGTATTGTTTTGTCGTGGTTTACCATCTCACAGTTGCATTCTCTTGATTTTTCAAAGTTCGTTTTGAATTTCTTTCGTGAAATGCAAGAGTTGGAATATTTCAATAGTGTTTTATCGTGGTTTACCTTGTCACAGTTACATTCTCTTGATTTTTCAAAGTTCATTTTGGATTTCTTTCCTTGAAATGTAAGAGTTGGAATATTTCAGTAGTGTTTTGTCATGGTTTACCTTGTCACAGTTACATTCTCTTGATTTTTCAAAGTTCATTTTTTGGGTTTCTTTCCTTGAAATGCAAGAGTTAGAATATTTCAGTAGTGTTTTGTCGTGGTTTACCTCGTTACAGTTACATTCTCTTGATTTTCAAAGTTCATTTTGGATTTTTACATTCTCATGATTTTTCAAAGTTTATTTTGAATTTCTTTCGTTGAAATGCAAGAGTTGGAATATTTCAGTAGTGTCTTGTTATGCTTTACCTTGTCACTGTTACATTCTCTTGATTTTTCAAAGTTCATTTTGGATTTCTTTCGTTGAAATGCAAGAGTTGGAATATTTCAGTAGTGTTTTGTTGTGCTTTACCTTGTCACAGTTACATTCTCTTGATTTTTCAAAGTTCATTTTGAATTTCTTTCGCGAAATACAAGAGTTGGAATATTTCAGTAGTGTTTTGTCGTGGTTTACCTTGTCACAGTTACATTCTCTTGATCTTTCAAAGTTCTTTTTGGATTTCTTTCCTTGAAATGCAAAAGTTGGAATATTTCAATACCGTTTTGTCGTGGTTTACCTTATCAGAGTTACATTCTCTTGATTTTTCAAAGTTTATTTTGGATTTCTTTCCTTGAAATGCAAGAGTTGGAATATTTCAGTAGTGTTTTGTCATGGTTTACCTTGCCACAGTTACATTCTCTTGATTTTTCAAAGTTCATTTTTGGATTTCTATCATTGAAATGCAAGAGTTGGAATATTTCAGTAGTGTTTTGTTATGGTTTACCTTGTCACAGTTACATTCTCTTGATTTTTCAAAGTTCATTTTGAATTTCTTTCATTGAAATGCAAGAGTTGGAATATTTCAGTAGTGTTTTGTCATGGTTTACCTTGTCACAGTTACATTCTCTTGATTTTTCAAAGTTCATATTGAATTTCTTTCATTGAAATGCAAGAGTTGGAATATTTCAGTAGTGTTTTGTCGTGGTTTACCATGTCACAGTTACATTCTCTTGATTTTTCAAAGTTCATTTTGGATTTCTTTCGCTGAAATGCAAGAGTTGGAATATATCAGTAGTGTTTTGTCATGGTTTACCATGTCACAATTACATTCTCTTGATTTTTCAAAGTTCATTTTGAATTTCTTTCATTGAAAAGCAAGAGCTGGATTATTTCAGTAGTGTTTTGTCTTGGTTTACCTTGTCATAGTTACATTCTCTTAATTTTTCAAAGTTCATTTTGAATTTCTTTCGTTGAAATGCAAGAGTAGGAATATTTCAGTAGTGTTTTGTCGTGGTTTACCTTGTCACAGTTACATTCTCATGATTTTTCAAAGTTCATTTTGAATTTCTTTCGTTGAAATGCAAGAGTTGGAATATTTCAGTAGTGTTTTGTCGTGGTTTACCTTGTCACAGTTACATTCTCTTGATTTTTCGAGTTTTAGTTTAGTTTAGTTTTAGTTAAGAGTTTTAGCTTAGAGTCTTAGCTTAGAGTTTTAGTTAGATTTGAAGTTTAGTTTAGTAATAGTTAAGAGTTTAAAGTTTTAAGCTTAGAGTCTTAGCTTAGAGTTTTTGTTGAAGTTCTAGTTTAGTTTAGTTTTAGTTAAGAGTTTAGAGTTTTAGCTTAGAGTTTTAGTTAGAGTTGAAGTTTAGTTTAGTAATAGTTAAGAGTTTAGAGTCTTAGCTTAGAGTCTTAGCATAGAGTTTTTGTTAGAGTTCTAGTTTAGTTTAGTTTTAGTTAAGAGTTTAGAGTTTTACCATAAAGTCTTAGCTTAGAGTTATAGTTAGAGTTGAAGTTTAGTTTAGTTATAGTTAAGAATTTAGAGTTTTAGTACACAATACAGAAATTTAATTCAGTAAATTATGAAAAAAAAAATTACTGAATTAAATTTATGTATTGTGGACTAAAACTCTAAATTCTTAACTATAACTAAACTAAACTTCAACTCTAACTATAACTCTAAGCTAAGACTTTATGGTAAAACTCTAAACTCTTAACTAAAACTAAACTAAACTAGAACTCTAACAAAAACTCTAAGCTAAGACTCTAAGCTAAAACTCTAAACTCTTAACTATTACTAAACTAAACTTCAACTCTAACTAAAACTCTAAGCTAAGACTCTAAGCTAAAACTCTAAACTCTTAACTAAAACTAAACTAAACTAGAACTTCAACAAAAATTCTAAGCTAAGACTCTAAGCTTAAAACTTTAAACTCTTAACTATTACTAAACTAAACTTCAACTCTAACTAAAACTCTAAGCTAAGACTCTAGGCTAAAACTCTAAACTCTTAACTAAAACTAAACTAAACTAGAACTTCAACAAAAACTCTAAGCTAAGACTCTAAGCTAAAAACTCTAAACTCTTAACTAAAACTAAACTAGAACTCTAACAAAAACTCTAAGCTAAGACTCTAAGCTAAAACTCTTAACTAAAACTAAACTAAACTAAAACTCGAAAAATCAAGAGAATGTAACTGTGACATGGTAAACCATGACAAAACATTACTGAAATAATCCAACTCTTGCATTTCAATGAAAGAAATTCAAAATGAACTTTGAAAAATCATGAGAATGTAACTGTGACAAGGTAAACCACGACAAAACACTACTGAAATATTCCAACTCTTGCATTTCAACGAAAGAAATTCAAAATGAACTTTGAAAAATTAAGAGAATGTAACTGTGACAAGGTAAACCAAGACAAAACACTACTGAAATAATCCAACTCTTGCTTTTCAATGAAAGAAATTCTAAATGAACTTTGAAAAATCAACAGAATGTAATTGTGACATGGTAAACATGACAAAACACTACTGAAATATTCCAACTCTTGCATTTCAACAAAATAAATCCAAAATGAACTTTGAAAAATCAAGAGAATGTAACTGTGGCAAGGTAAACCATGACAAAACACTACTGAAATATTCCAACTCTTGCATTTCAATGAAAGAAATTCAAAATGAACTTTGAAAAATTAAGAGAATGTAACTGTGACAAGGTAAACCATAACAAAACACTACTGAAATATTCCAACTCTTGCATTTCAATGATAGAAATCCAAAAATGAACCTTGAAAAATCAAGAGAATGTAACTGTGGCAAGGTAAACCACGACAAAACACTAGTGAAATATTCCAACTCTTGCATTTCAAGGAATGAAATCCGAAATAAACTGAAAAATCAAGAGAATGTAACTCTGATAAGGTAAACCACGACAAAACGGTATTGAAATATTCCAACTCTTGCATTTCAAGGAAAGAAATCCAAAAAGAACTTTGAAAGATCAAGAGAATGTAACTGTGAAAAGGTAAACCACGACAAAACACTACTGAAATATTCCAACTCTTGCATTTCGCGAAAGAAATTCAAAATGAACTTTGAAAAATCAAGAGAATGTAACTGTGACACGGTAAAGCACAACAAAACACTACTGAAATATTCCAACTCTTGCATTTCAACGAAAGAAATCCAAAATGAACTTTGAAAAATCAAGAGAATGTAACTGTGACAAGGTAAACCACGATAAAACACTATTGAAATATTCCAACTCTTGCATTTCACGAAAGAAATTCAAAATGAACTTTGAAAAATCATGAGAATGTAAAAATCCAAAATGAACTTTGAAAAATCAAGAGAATGTAACTGTGACAAGGTAAACCACGACAAAACACTACTGAAATATTCCAACTCTTGCATTTCAAGGAAAGAAATCCAAAAAATGAACTTTGAAAAATCAAGAGAATGTAACTGTGACAAGGTAAACCATGAAAAAACACTACTGAAATATTCCAACTCTTACATTTCAAGGAAAGAAATCCAAAATGAACTTTGAAAAATCAAGAGAATGTAACTGTGACAAGGTAAACCACGATAATACACTACTGAAATATTCCAACTCTTGCATTTCAAGGAAAGAAATACAAAATGAACTTTTAAAAATCAAGAGAATGTAACTGTGACAAGGTAAACCACGATAAAACACTATTGAAATATTCCAACTCTTGCATTTCACGAAAGAAATTCAAAGTGAACTTTGAAAAATCAAGAGAATGTAACTGTGAGATGGTAAACCACGACGAAACACTACTGAAATATTCCAACTCTTGCGTTTCACGAAAGAAATTCAAAATGAACTTTGAAAAATCAAGAGAATGTAAAAATCCAAAATGAACTTTGAAAAATCAAGAGGATGTAACTGTGACAAGGTAAACCAAGACAAAACACTACTGAAATATTCCAACTCTTGCATTTCAATGAAAGAAATCCAAAATGAACTTTGAAAAATCAAGAGAATGTAACTGTGACAAGGTAAACCATAACAAAACACTACTGAAATATTCCAACTCTTGCATTTTAATGAAAGAAATCCAAAAATGAACTTTGAAAAATCAAGAAAATGTAACTGTGACAAGGTAAACCACGACAAAACACTACTGAAATATTCCAACTCTTGCATTTCAAGGAAGGAAATCCAAAATGAACTTTGAAAAACCAAGAGAATGTAACTAAGACAAGGTAAACCACGACAAAACACTACTGAAATATTCCAACTCTTGCATTTCAAGGAAAGAAATCCAAAATGAGCTTTGAAAAATCAAGAGAATGTAACTGTGACAAGGTAAACCTCGATAAAACACTATTGAAATATTCCAACTCTTGCATTTCACGAAAGAAATTCAAAATGAACTTTGAAAAATCAAGAGAATTTAACTGTGACAAGGTAAACCATGACAAAACACTACTGAAATATTCCAACTCTTGCATTTCAAGGAAAAAAATCCAAAATGAACTTTGAAAAATCAAGAGAATGTAACTGTGACATGGTAAACCACGACAATACACTACTGAAATATTCCAACTCTTGCATTTCACGAAAGAAATTCAAAATGAACTTTGAAAAAATCAAGAGAATGTAACTGTGACAAGGTAAACCATAACAAAACACTACTGAAATATTCCAACTCTTGCATTTCAACGAAAGAAATCCAAAAATGAACTTTTGAAAAATCAAGAGAATGTAACTGTGACAAGGTAAACCCACGGCCCAAAGAGAGACGCACACATCCAACAGAGACACACAAAGCCCAAAACGACACAAACAGCCAAAAGAGATACACACAGACCAAAAAGATTCAAACTGCCCTAAAGAGATACACAGCCTAAAGAGACACAAACAGCCAAAAGAAACACACACAGACCAAAATGACTCAAAACAGCCCAAAGAGACAAACATAGCCCAAAGAAACACAAACAGCCCAAAGAGACAAACACAGACTAAAAAGACTCAAAACAGCCCTAAAGAGACACAAAAACAGACCAAAATGACTCATACAGCCGAAAGAGACATACATTCCAAAGAGACACACACACCTCAATGAAACACAAACAGCCCAAAGAGACACAAACAGCCCAAAGAGACAAACACAGACTAAAAAGACTCAAACAGCCCAAAGAGACACAAACAGACCAAAAGGACTCAAACAGCCCGAAGAGACATATAAAGCCCAAAGAGACACACACAGCCCAAAGAGACAAAAAATGCCCATCCAGACACATACAGACCAAAAAGATTCAAACAGCCCAAAGAGACAGACATAGCCCAAAGACACACACACGGCTCTAAGAGACACAAACAGCCAAAAGAAACACAAACAGACCAAAATTACTCAAACAGCCCAAAGAGACACACATAGCCCAAATAGACACAAACAGTCCAAAGAGACAAACACAGACCAAAAAGACTCAAACAGCCCAAAGAGACACAAACAGACCAAAAAGACTCAAACAGCCCAAAGAGACACTATCCTTCTGCCATCACCCCACAACTTCTGTATTATACGGAACACATTGAAGAAGTAAAGCTATCCATTATTACAATTCTTTTCTTGTCATCTACACCCCTCTTAGTATCAACTTCCTCGTATAGTATAATGTTAATCTATTTTAAATTGACAACACTGTTCAAACATCACTTGTGTATTATACAGTACACAATCAACCCATCTCCCCCAAAACACTTTTCAGCCATTTCTTGTTAAAATTTTTTATTTCAACTCATCCACACGGAGTTTTCGCTAGCAGCTCGGCTTTTCTTTGAGGAAAGTTTTATCACAATTATAGCACACTATTTCTTGGTACACAAAACCTTGGGATTTTCACGATTCGTCTTATAAACTAATGTAGTTCACCCATTTTTGTCTTTTTAAGCCCCCTCACCAACAAAAAATTTCCCTCGCACGTGCCTGGTGATGTAAAACCTACACTCCGACATTTCTTCATCTTAATTGACTTTAGAAATATCATGCAAAATAAACGAACCAATCAGGTGTTACAATCCTTTTGTTTGTCTGAGTTTAGCATCCGATTTTTTAAATAACAAAGCCCGTCTTAAAATATTCTAGCGATATCCATTCGTGTATGTAGAGGTGGCTACCTCCGGTCCATTCTTGGTACACAAAACCTTGGGATTTTCATGATCCGTCTTATAAACTAATGTAGTTCACCCATTTTTGTCTTTTTAAGCCCCCCCCCCACCAACAAAATATTTCCCTCGCAAGTGCCTGGTGATGTAAAACCTACACTCCGACATTTCTTCATCTTAATTGACTTTAGAAATATCATGCAAAATAAACGAACCAATCAGGTGTTACAATCCTTTTGTTTGTCTGAGTTTAGCATCCGATTTTTTAAATAACAAAGCCCGTCTTAAAATATTCTAGCGATATCCATTCGTGTATGTAGAGGAGGCTACCTCCGGTCCATTCTTGGTACACAAAACCTTGGGATTTTCACGATCTGTCTTACAAACTAATGTAGTTCACCCATTTTTGTCTTTTTAAGCCCCCTCACCAACAAAAACTTTCCCTCGCACGTGCCTGGTGATGTAAAACCTACACTCCGACATTTCTTCATCTTAATTGACTTTAGAAATATCATGCAAAATAAACGAACCAATCAGGTGTTACAATCCTTTTGTTTGTCTGAGTTTAGCATCCGATTTTTTATATAACAAAGCCCGTCTTAAAATATTCTAGCGATATCCATTCGTGTATGTAGAGGAGGCTACCTCCGGTCCATTCTCGGTACACAAAACCTTGGGATTTTCATGATCCGTCTTATAAACTAATGTAGTTCACCCATTTGTGTCTTTTTAAGCCCCCCACCAACAAAAAATTTCCCTCGCACGTGCCTGGTGATGTAAAACCTACACTCCGACATTTCTTCATCTTAATTGACTTTAGAAATATCATGCAAAATAAACGAACCAATCAGGTGTTACAATCCTTTTGTTTGTCTGAGTTTAGCATCCGATTTTTTAAATAACAAAGCCCGTCTTAAAATATTCTATCAATCACACTCCTATTATTCAAAACATTAATTAATATCGTTCATAGTGTCCAATTTGCGAGTTCCTTATCCCTTTTTGCAAAAATGTCAATCAAAACAATTCCTAAATCCGCAATTTGACAATCTCTAGTTTTCGATTAAAAAAAACCAGCAGGGAATCCCCGCTCGTAATTGCTAATTACTTTAACCCTTTTTCTCCAAAGGTGCCAAGGAACGTAATCTCCTCAAAATACTCACTCTCTTTGAAAAGGTGAAAAGTGCCCTAAGGGATGGCCTAGATAAAGTTCATTCAACTTGATACATTTCAGTGGCTCCTAGGACCTCTATAGAACGTGGTTCCTATGGCCCCAAGCAAATAGCATGGGAATTCCTAGGGGCGCGAGCAAATAGCATGGAAATTCCTAGGGGCGCGAGGAAAGTATAACTTAGACCTCTACTCCTGTGCTTGATGACTATGACGAGATTCTTTGGGTGTTTGCAAAGCACAAACGACTGCCCTCCCATTATAATGGCATTGCTGTTTGTGTATTTTATTAATCGCCAGGACAATATGTCAGTTCTCAAAAAGTTTTTTGGGAAAAACTTCAATTAAGCGCTAATTACGTACAGGGTAAATACCCAAGGGTGGTATGTTCTTGCTACACCGCTAACGAACTACGACTAGAATCTTTGGAAGCAGGGTTAGGTTTAAAACAGTTAGTTAACTGCCCGACAACAAAAGGTGAAATGGCTCTGGACCGCATAGCTACTTACATATCTCAGTTATATCGGAAACCCTCACCAAGCTCCCCAATAGGAGAAAGCTAGCACTTTACCCTTAAGCTACACCCTACAAGCAAAGTCCGGGCCACGTACACTACAAAAACAATTACGAGTTGGCCAATCACAAATGGCGGATTGTTTTGTTTCGGCAATTGGCTCACGACTAAAAACTGGGACGGGATAAATTCTACGGCCAATACTGATGAAAGGGCCCCTGCTTTTGAAGAAAAGCTTCTCGGCAAGTACCGTTTTTATTTCCCTGAAAAAGTTAAAAAATGTTTTTCAGCAGACCGTCCATATGTTACAAAATTAATCAAAGCACTAAGCAGGAAAATGAGACAACTTTTCAGGGGAAAAACACAAAGAAGTGACTACCCTGAAGAACAAAATCAGAGGAATGACACGCCAGGCAGCGGCAGTGCACTACCAAAAGGAAGTACCTCATTTATTGGATTCTAAGCCTGGACAGTGGTACAAAATGATAAAACAAATGACAGGTAAAAAGCAGACTGGATTGGATTTTGGCTAGATGAGCCGGATAAAGAAACTGCAGATCGCCTAAACACTCACCTGCAAGGGCGTCACTAGCCTTTTACCTTTGGGGGGGGGGGTTGAAAATTTGCCGACGAAATTGGGTACGTGCCTACGACAGCGAACATTTTTACCTTGTTTGTATTGTGTTAAAATAATGTTTATTATTTGCGGAGGATTTTCATATATTGTAGAGAAAAACTCAAGTATAAAAGTAAAACCAAGACAAAGAAAACAAGCTAAACTTTAAGTCTGCGCGGCTTTTCAACTTCCCACTTTTCTACAAGTAGTTTAAGGTCAATTTTTCCCAGTAGGCCGTTTTCTGACATCATGAACATGAGATGGTCAAGTCAATCATTTCCCATAGTTGACTTCAATCTACTCTTGACGATTTTCTTCTTGCTAAATATTCGTTCACCTTTGGCCAATGTCATGGCTAT
Organism: Artemia sinica; assembly: GCA_027921565.1. NCBI lineage: Eukaryota > Metazoa > Arthropoda > Branchiopoda > Anostraca > Artemiidae > Artemia > Artemia sinica. The sequence continues at coordinate 42,488,469 of CM051258.1, forward strand.
AATTTTTGCAAAAGTGAATGCTCTGTAGCTAAAGGCAACCCTCGTTTGTTATTTTTCGCTAGAGAGAATAATTCGGCAAACTCAATGATTCTTCCAGCCCTTTTGCGAGTCTCTGCAAAAAGAAGGATAATGTTCCCTCTGTGGGCTAGGCATCTGAGATATTGAACATTTCTTCCTAACTTCTTGGAAATGTGAGCGTGTGTTCCCCCGAAGCTCATGTTACTTGCAAAATCGTAACATTAAAATGCTTGTGTTTCTTCATTGATACAAGCCTTCCGCCAAACTCGTGGAATTTATTTTGCAAAATCGGCTCCTTTCTTTGACTCAGAATCCTTAATGACGAGTAAACGCTATTTAGCGGCTCCCTCTCTATCAATGCACCATACACCTACAGCTAAACACTCTTCATGGCTGACAGCGGGTGTTTCGTCTGTAAAGACGCCAAAAAATTTCATTAACCTCTGCTATGATTTTTTGAACTGGCTCTGTTCTGACAATCGCAATTAATTAATTTTGACTACTACCCGACAGATAGCTGGTGAAATTCGGCTTGTTCTGTGTTTTTTTTTTTTTTTTTTTTCATCCCTTGGCCCATTTCGATGTTGTATCTCAAAAGAAGATTGGCTAGCTCAACGTGATTTTTACCGTCATAAATCTTCCCATGAAAAGCCAGCCCTTGTTTACCTAGAGTGGTGGTAACATCTAGCAACATGTATATAATGCGACACCCCTAATTCGATTTCTTTTTTTGACTCGGTATTTTTCATTAGTTTATCCGTGTTAACCAAACTTCGCACTGTCTTAGCGCTCTCTATAAAACTAATAAGTCCTACAGAAGCTTTGTGACCTTTTGATTTGACGAGAGTGATGATCATTCCAGCCTTGGCGCCCTTGCTTTGTATTTTGGGCCAGTTCCTAGTTCCTGTTATAAATGAAGAATCTATGTTTCTGTATTCGGGGTCAGGGCCAGTTGGAAACGACCAACAGGCAAAGCAGTAGCCTAAATCTTTCTTGACACTATACTGTAGGAAGTGGATATTCATTGTACCAGTTTCTAAGAAAACCGCAATTGGTGTTTGGAACTCTAGGCTTGGATTTTTTCGTTTATTGAAAAATTGATTTTGGCTGAAATGGTCCTATTTTGATAGGCTTCAGCTTTTCTGAGTCTGATTTTTTTTTTTTTTTTTTTTTGAGTCTGGGATTGTGCTCGACTTTTACGATCCCAGCTTGCTATGAACTTTTGGCTTCAGATTCTACTTCTTCCATTCTTGACACTTTCTGAGAAAGGAATTTCTCTAACTGACTAATAAGCCTAGTTCTATATTCGCTGATTGATCGTTCTAGATTGATATGTCTAGCGCTTGTACTACAGCATCTAATTTGTTAGTGATTCAATCCAACTTTAAGTCAAGTGTCACTTTTTTTGCCGCCTTGGTACAGTCAATAATGCAAGAAAGAAGGGCGAAGATATTGCTGATTACTACTGTTTCTTTGTAATCAATATCTAAACAGTGAACTTATTCTGATGTTTTTTCTTACACGAGGTTCCACAGTGTCAGACCTGAGAGGATAAGTAATTTTGATTTTTTCAACCGCATTTTCTTCTATTCAGACTCCCACATTTGTCAAGGATGAACCAGGACGGACTTCATCAAGAGATGTCTGAAATATTAGTTCGATTATACCACAGTTGTTTGCCTGTATTTATTTCACGCATTTGAAAAAACTGAAAAACTCGAAACAAATTCAAAAACTTTTATAAGGCAACCTGGCCATAACCTATTAAACTTGAAAGGTAAGTTCAAAACCATATTTCTCTTTGCTTCTTGCAGGCAATTTGGTACACTTTAGTGCAGTTCAGTTCAGCTCTATTCTAAAGCAAACCTCAAAAGAAAAGAGAGTAAGAACCCCAAAAGTAGAGAGCAAGCTTAAACGTGTAGAGATCCGCTACATAGTAATACCGCTATTTTGTATATATATAATTACGTATAATCCAATATCTCTAAAACTCACGCGGCTTCAATACTCCATTCCTGTATGAAAGACCTCTAACTCACAAAAACAAAATTACATTAGGTAAAAATACAAAAAGTTTACATATTAAGAGGACATGTTCGCCGCTTTTTCAGGATGCTCATCTTTTTATTATTTATAATTAAAAATTAAGGATAGATTTTTTTCAATATCCCTAATCTTATTATCATTTCCTTGTTTATCAGTTAATAATTATTGAGTATTTCAGTCAAATTTTTTAAAGTTTACTGCCCTATTATAAACAAACACTCGTTGATAAAATTTCCCCTTTAAAGAAGATTCTGACCAGACTTTGGGAGTCAATCTTATCAAATCGTGTACTTGCAACTAGGACATCTGCTGAACTTTTGTGAGAAACATCGTTGGCAGTCTCAGAATGCGAGACGCGAGGTGGCTGCAACTGCGAAGCACTAAAGCTAGAGGCCCCACTGAAGACCGACTCTAAGCTTTCTGTTGACTCAAATTGCACTAAGCTACCTTGAACCTCGAGATAAGGTTCGCTTGTAACAGGACCTTCTACAGTTTTTTTGGAGCTTCCTAGCTGTAACCATTTTGGGATATAAAATAGAGTGATCTTTTGCATACTCTTTGGCCTATTCTTCCCTTCGGAACCGTATTTCAGTTCTTCACTATGATGCTTTTGAATATGGGTAGCTCGATGATCAGAGTCAAATTCATATCTTTCATCTTTCTTTTGAAGCAAACTTCTCACCAAGCTTTATTTTAGTTCTGGATCTTTTCCTTTGTTCTGCAAACATTTTCATGCACTGATGATCTAAACAAATAACATAGTTCTCCCAGCGTCCTTTTAGGTTCAAATCTTGCCAATATAAATTGTAACTCCTAGATCACTGAGGAACTTGCATCCCTGTAGACTTTCCTCAATCTCGACAAGCCGGTTAAGTTTGAATTTATTTCGACGTGTATGTATTACAGAATTTCCTTTCGGAGTAGCAGTACAACCCAGGATACTAAGCTTCCTTCCTTTTTTTTAACTTTTTATTAAATAAAGTCTTGAAATAAGTTTAATGTCGCAAAGCAGCAAAATTTTAGAATCTTAAATTTTAAAAATCATTTCTTTCCCTTGTATTTTTAATTCTTTATACCCTCGATTATATGATGTGTTATAGGGTTTTTGAGAATAAGAGAAAGAGGTCTAGCTCTAAATGAGCTTAGTTGAGCCTTGCAATTTTATGGGCAATTCATGTATTAGAAAAATAAGTCAGCTCTTTCCAATATTTTGGAAAGAAACAACAATATTTCCCAACATGTTTTTTCTTAGTCGAGCCACTGGTATTGTCCCGGCTAACCGACACGTTGAAATACATCAAGTTTTGCAAGGCCCCACCCGACAAGTTGTTTTCTAGGCGGCCAATTGGTTTCTGTAAGCTTTGTGCAGATGGAGCAGTCAATATCGTCGTCTTTGCCCAACGGTAATCTTTTATGACATAATAAGTGACCGACAAAATATTCAAGTTTTTGTCGACTTCGCGCAGATGAAGCAGTAAGCTTTGTAGTCCTTCACCTGCCGGAAGTCTTTAATGACATTATATAAGACCGACAAAATACCAAGTTGTGTAGGGCTCGGCTCAACAAGTCGTTTTCTAGGGGAACAATTGGTTTCTGTTTACTTTGTGCAGATGAAACAGTAAATTTTTTGTTCTTCGCCCAACGGATGTTTTTTATGACATTACATTGGACCGACAAAATACCAAGTCTTGTAGGGCTCTGCGGGACTAGTCGTTTCTTAGAATCCAATGAGTTTCTGTAGACTTCGCGCACATGAAGTAGTAAGTTTCATCGGGTTTCGCCCGACTGAAATCCTTCCAGACTTCACTTTGCGCCGAAGGATAGTGACTTTTGTCGGGCTCCGCCCGACTAAAGTCCCTTCTGAGGACCTTTAGGGGAGTGAGTTCCCCCTAACCCCCCTTGGTGATGCTCCTGCTCACTTGGAAGGGATTGTTCAGTCACTTCCACCACTAAACTTGGAAGATTTTCCGTATCCATCTCTAGATCTGATGGATTTCCCGATCATTACGAAATCCCACATTCGCCTCAAACTGAAGAGGACCAGTATTACACCACTCGATATTCCTGTTGACCTCATCAAGACTTTTCTGAATTTTGGAGGGCTCCGTTGACTTTGATATTCAACAAGATTGCAATATCAGGCCAGTAATCCATAAAACTGGAAAAAAAGGATTCATAGCCCCTATCCCCAAAAAAGAAGCCACATGTGATTTTCTGGTGTGCGGACTATTGCGATGACCTCTATTTTTAGCAAGATCTATGGAAGTTTCATCGCTGAGTGGCTGAAAACTTTTATTCTGAATAGAATTGACCCTCAAGAATTCGGTAATATTCCCAAAAGTTCGACAAACCATTACTTAGTTAGTTTGCTTGATAACATTTTAAAGCATCTAGATGAACCGGAGCGCTAGCTCAACCTCATCGCGATTGACCTAAAGAAAGTATTCGATTTGATCTGCCATAGAACCCTTATCCACAAGCTATTGAAAAATTATTGAAATTGAAATAAATTTGGTAAGAATAGTTACAAATTTTCTTTCAGGTCGAAGTAAAAAAAAGTAAGTACAAATCAGCCTATTCTGATCCCCTGTCAATTCTCTGTGGAGCTCCCCAGGGAAAAATTTTAGGCCCTCTCCTTTTTTGGTTATGGTAAACGAGTTGGCAAATGATGAGTCGGATCGCTTTAAGTTCATTGATTACTTATCCGTACTTGAGCTGCGTGAATAAGAGTGTTTCAAGCGAGGCAGATAGAATAATGACGGATTTATCACGCCAAGCTGAGGAGGGTAAAATGATCCTCAGTCACAAAAAATTGCTCGTATTAAATCTTTCTTTCGAGGGACAACTCATCCTTTGTTTTACAGAATGTTTCAGGTTGCAGCATCATGAACATCAAACTCTTATGAATATATCTCACAGATGACCTGAAGTGGGAAAAACAGACACAGGAGATGATCAAACCGGCAAACCTTGGGTATCCTTTCTTTAAAACTCATTGCTCGTCATGGTGTCCCAAACCCCAGTTATTACGTATCTTCCTTACGTTTACCAAACCGCTGGTAGAATATGCTTGTCCCGTTTGGCATTACAGCCTAACTTTGGACCAGAAGGACCGCCTGGAAATGATCCAATACCAAGCTCTTCTGGTAGTCTCTAAATCTCCCAAAGTCCCTTACTGCTCCCTTTTAAAACAATTTTGCCTTACAACTCTTTCGGCACGTCGTTATGAATTGTGTTTCAAATTTGGTGTTGGTATTTTAGCAAATCCGCAGCTTCGTGAATCCCCCCCCCCTCTGAGCATCTCCCTTCGCACCAACGGCTCCCGTGATAAGTACCTGAACCGGTAGCTAAAATTCAGCCGGTACCAGCACGACATATACGTTCCACAAATAGTTTTGTTCCCTCGTTTGTCAAGATTTTTAATACTACACTCACTTGTCAATAATTGTACAGATTTATTTTTTTTAGTTCATTATTCTTTTTATTCGTTGTTGACTTTAAAGGTATTTTTTCTTTTTGAAATTTGGACTTGGATTTATTTTATTTGTTTTTTACACATAGCATGATATTTCAATGTCTTAGGTTTCAGTTTGACTCTGTTTGTGATATTTCGAGTCAACATATAAATTTGTATGACGAGGGCTGTGCCTGTGATTTTTATATGTTTAGTTACCTTATCTTTATTTATGAAAAGGTTTGAACAAGAAACAACAACTATTGGTACCAGCGGGTTCATCAGTTGTCCCTATTACAACTGACAAGTATATCCAACGACACCCCTACGGTAAAGAGGGGACTTTAAGGGTAAAATTCTTTCCGATTTTCTACTAATTTCCAACAATCCTGCTGCTACTCAGCATCTGCTTGCTTCCTGCATTTTGCTTGGTTTCTGTATTCTGCTATGCTTTGCTCATATTGCTTCTTTGAAATGTCTACCAGGATCCAATCTGCTGCTGCTAATTCTAGGCATGCTAACCCAAGTAATCCTGCTATTGCTACGCCTGAGATTCAGACAGATATTACTAATTTCAAGAATATGGCAAAGTCCATTGAAGAAAATGTCTTTAAGTCCCTGCTTACTACTGTTACAAAGAGCATTCAGTCACAAGTTCAATCCCTTGGTCTGCCTATGAAAGGTAACAAAGTTGACCTTAATTTGGCAGTAAAGGACCTGATGTCAGGGTCCATCCAGGAAGACATTAAACAGATGGTTAGTACACAGCTTCAAGAAATGGACTTTTCTGGTAAAATTGTAGACATTGAAAAAAAGTTTGCTGATCATGTTGCTGCTCAAACTGATCTAATTAAGCAGCAAGAATTAAAAAATCAACTCATTGTGTTTGGATTACAAGAGGATACTACACTTGACAACCCTGAACCTAAGTTTTTGTCACTTTGCCAAGATACGTTTCCTGGCATTAGTCTTTTGAACAGTGACAATGTGTTTGTGAAAGGTATTGGAAAACAAGTTGGTAATAAAAATCGACCAGTTATTATTGAGTTCTGCAACCTGAGAGCACGTTTCTTGCTTCTCAAAAATAAAAAGGACCTGAAAGGATCTGGCTTGGTCATTAATGAGCCTTTTACTAAACCTAGGCTTGCCTTACTTTCACAAGCTAAAGCTCATTGTGGCAGGAATAATGCATGGGCTGTGAATGGTAATATTTTTGTTAAAAGTGGAAGTAGTGTACTCAAAATATCATCCATTGGTGACATTAATGCCCTTCCTGTTTTGCAAGAATCTTTTGCCAGTATTGTTTCAGAATGACTAGTGCTGCTTAACATAACTCTTCTCTTTACAACAAAATTTCATCTGCTCGGTTATTTTTTTGCCAATTTTTTTTTCTTTGGCTTGTTTTTTTTCCCTTGTCATCAAAATTATTACATGCAGTTTGTTTTTTTTAACTTATTTTCCATGCTATATTCTTCCTGTCCACACTAATTTAGCTTTATCTGTTTCACCACTTTTCCTAATATTGGATAATGAAAATGGATGATACTCAAGATTCTTTTTGTTTCCTAACTAAACTTTCTCTTCTTGATTCAGTGTGTTTCTAGTGATGATAGTGAAAATGATTGTTGGGAGAGGGTGAAGATGACTGGTCTTCGCCGCTGAAATTGGGGGAAAAACCTCTAATGCCACCAGAGTAATCTAGCGGTACCCCAAAAGCCAGTGTAACTTCTACGCGCCCCGGATTTCTGCTTTTCCCGTCTCTGGCGGTTTAAACAACCGTCAGGGTTCTCTGGCAAGTATACTTGCCCCGTGGTTTCAGTGTACCACACTTTTTGGCCTCAGGTACCATAAAGATCGAACTCCCCAATTCCCCCTCAAGGAAAGATCTCTGGCTTAGTATACGATTCTTTTTCTATACCAAGCTAATCTAATCTCAGTCTCGCTGTAGGTTGCCGACCCTACCTAGGCCAAGTAAAATAGGTTAAAGATATAATGAAAGATTTCTTATCTGTATTCACAACCACATATATCAGACTCAAAAACGGAACTAAAACCAAATAACTCCTACAATTAATAAAACACTTTGAGACGCGCCCATGCCTGCACACCTCTGACCAAAGGCGATGAAAGGCCGAATCAAATTAAATTCCCAGCATCCTTTGAAGCTCTTCAAGCTGTAAATTTAAGCTATATGAGTCATCGCTCACCTGGCTTTTTCAAACACTAGCTAGTTAATGGATTCTTCAGATGTATCGTCATAGAAGCTTTCCCGGGATTTAGATATTTAACACAAATGAAGTTCAATTTATAAAAAGGACATTTTTATGAAACAAAAGGGGCCAAAAGTCCCAACACCTCCCTTCTAAGAAAAATGAACGCCATCACGCCATGGATCAGAGCACAAAAAAGAAAACATAAAATAAATAACACCAACTTCAAAATCACCAAACTTGTTTATCTTCTCTTCTTTCTTCTACCAGTGTCTGTGCTCCCACCACTTGGCTCAGAACCTGTCGTCATCTACCCGTCTCTACTGTAGAACCACCATGGTCTCTATCGTATGCCATCCGCATTTGGTTTTGAAAATTGAAGTTCCCAAGATTCATAGAAAATGGTCGTGCGCAGCACAATCAAAAATATAAATTTTCTCGCTCTCCCGAATTTACATTTGAGAGGAGCAGAGAATCAGTTTCTTGCACATGTGATGATGCCAGCCATCGTGAAAAATTGGCTGCACTAGCCTCTTAATTTCCATCTGTGGAAACAACCCCACATCTCAATTAAACTGTAAATTGCCCCTTGGCATAATTTAAAATAATCTAAGGCCGAAAATACAAAGGCCGGTGAAAACGATAGGGGTTCAGGAAAATGAAGTAAAAATATGAGCGAACCTTGAGTCGCTTTTTTCTGGGTCTTGTCCCCTAAAATAATCGAATGAATAATGCTCGGCGATGAAGGATGAAGATAATATTGAAGACTGGAAAGACAAGGCTTCAGTAAAGGGATCACAACTTGTCCACCAGTTGTGCATTGAGGAAAAGGGCTATCTTTCGCGTCTTCCCGCAGGGGATCTTCCCCAAGGGATTCCTCCCCCTCATAAAGGAACAAACCCTCTTTTGAGTTGATAATACCAGTCTCAGATTCCTTTCCAAGTTTTTCCAATCCGACTCGACATTCAATATCTCCCAACTTTCCCCCAACCCGTTGTAAGTCATTCATCTCTATTTTGTAATCATCTTGTTTTATTCCCGATGGATCTTGGACCTCTTTTTCCCCCCTATTATTTATGTTATCAAGGCACAGCCCATCCAACTTTTTTTTATTTTTCGCCACTGAAGGCTGAATCTCCAAATTTTGTCTTTTTTTGCATTTATTTGTTCTTTTTCACTTTTTTCAATTTTTTCCATGGCGCAAAATAATAAATCATCGTTAAATCTGATTTGGACTCCAGTGTCCACTATCTTTGACTGCATTACTTCATTGTAGCTCCGTTTAATATCTCTTTTCTCCCTCTCAGTTTTCTTTTCTTTTGTAGTAGCATTAAATAAATCGCCATGAGATTTAAATTGGACTCCAGTGTCCACCTTTGACTGCCTTTCTTTATTGTAGTTTCGCTTTGCATCTTTTTTCTCTCTTTTATTTCTCTTTACTTTTACTGCATAAATAAATATTTCGTTATCAAATGGGAACTGCCTTCCGACATTTGGTTTTTCATATTGTACTAAAATTTCTCGAACTTTCCGAGGAAAAGCCTGTACATTAAATTTCGTCTCCTTATTCTCTGGTACAATCAGTGTTTCATTTTGGCCTGTACTTGTTAGAGTCTCATATTCATTAAAAGTGTTCTCAAGTTTTCTATTTTCTGCAAATTTTCCTGAAAAATCATTTTCGCGCGTCTTATTTTCAATATTATGGTGTCATTTACTTCTGCATCCTATTTCTGTGGATTATCAATATTTCGAACACGTGTATCAAGCATTTCGTTTTTCCGACAGGGCGGCGCAGCCTCCCAATTTGTTTTATGGGCCGGTCCACCTCCCCCCGTAGTTAACGAAGTTGTATATTTTTCTGTCTTAGCATTTAATGTCTGGTAATTTCCATTTTCTCGCGATTGATTCTTAGACAAATTATTATGGCTATCTGACAGCCTAGAAGTTAGTTGTGATAAAACCTCACTCTCTGGAATTCCCCAGCGGGCTTCTATTAGGCCTATCGTGGTTCTTTCAAACCCTTGGTCATATATTTCTTCTTTCTCTCTAGCTATTTTATCATTCTCCTTTTTCCGTTCTCTGGCTATTTTATCAGCCTCTTCCTTTCGTACTCTGTCTATTCTATCAGCCTCTTCTTTTTGTTCTCTAGCTATCCTCTCTTTCTTTCATAAAATTTAATATATATTGTGTCATATCTACATGACTACTTTTTCACGAGCCCCTGCTGGATCTCGATTCAACACTGCGCCTTCTATTCGGACTACTTTGATTCCATCTGTCATTATTTCTTCTTAATTCATTTTCTGAATCTGTTCGTTCTCTATCCGTATTTTCTTTTACCCGTAACTCCCCTTCATTTGGCACAGCCTCTGAGGGGTGAGTTCGTCTTGTTTTTTCATATATTATATCTTCCTTGTTTATTTCGTACCCCTTTATTTTACCGCATATACTCCTTCCCGATTATATTATCTCTTAATTAATTGTTCAATCGTGGTAAACTCAAAAACTGCCACGCAAAAATTATGGTACGCAATTACTATTGTCAATTATCAGCTCCGTGTAATAATATTCAACAAATTTTCAAGTAACCGAAATATCTAGACTTCATTGGTAATTAACGACTTCTTTTACAACAAACAGTTTTACGCGAGTGAAATATATCTCTGATAAACGAATTAACAGGGGTTGAACAAGAAAGTAAACTGAAAAACCGCGCGAATATTCCATTAGTGAATTAGCTGGACTTAACTCAAACAGGGGAACTACCCTATAAAACAAACCACGTATCATCCCTGGATATTTTTACTCCAAATATAATCTTCTCCTAGGAAGATTACTCAATAGGACAGGTGCCTCCCACCTTCCTTGTCCAATGTGCGCATTAACTGACAAATCCTCCTAATTTGCCGTCTTCAATGCTCTTATAACCTTCGTCACTGAAGAATATATGTAAGTCCGCCAATTCACTCAAATAATAACCCAACTTTAAACGTTTTCTTAGCTGTCCTTAAACCTGTAATACTTTTCAATACGGAGATTCCCCCACTGTAAACTCAACTCAATTAATTTCACGTTATTCTTTTTTATATTTGTCTAACAAGGCACATCCTATTATAGACCTTCATAATTCTATTAATTGATTACGTATTTTTGTCTCTTTATACGTAATCACAATAGGCTACTCTGTAGGCTAAATTAACTTGTCTCTTAGAAAACGCAAAATTCTTTCACTATCAGTGCTGTTGATAGCTCCTTTTCTTGCTGCCACCAGTATTGGGGGGGGGGTGACGATGAGTGGTCTTCGCCACTGAAATTGGGGGAAAAACCTCTAATGCCACCAGAGTAATCTAGCGGTACCCCAAAAGCCAGTGTAACTTCTACGCGCCACGGATTTCTGCTTTTCCCCTCTCTGGCGGTTTAAAAAACCGTCAGGGTTCTCTGGCAAGTATACTTTCCCCGTGGTTTCAATGTGCCACACTTTTTGGCCTAAGGTACCATAAAGATCGAACTCCCCAATTCCCCCTCAAGGAAAGATCTCTGGCTTAGTATACGATTCTTTTTCTATACCAAGCTAATCTAATCTCAGTCTCGCTGTAGGTTGCCGACCCTACTTAGGCCAAGTAAAATAGGTCAAAGATATAAAGAAAGATTTCTTATCTGTATTTACAACCACATATATCAGACTCAAAAACGGAACTAAAACCAAAAACTCTTACAATTAATAAAACACTTTGAGTTGTGCCCTTGCGCGCGCACCTCTGACCAAAGGCGATGAATGGCCGAATCAAATTAAATTCCCAGCATCCTTTGAAGCTTTTCAAGCTGTAAATTTAAGCTATATGAGTCATCGCTCACCTGGCTTTTCAAACACTAGGTAATTAATGGACTCTTCAGATGTATCGTAATAGAAGCTTTCCCGGGATTTAGATATTTAACATAAATGAAGTTAAATTTCTAAAAAGGACATTTTTCTGAAACAAAAGGGGCCGAAGGTCCCAACAATGATCCTCTGTTAAAATCTCTTCATCAGTCTGATTGTTGTTACCATTCTTATCAACATTACTTTGAAAAAGTGCTGCCCTCAATGTCTTCTGTTAAAAGCTTTAATGTGTTTGCTTTGAATGTGCAAGGTTTAAGGTACAAATGGGATAATGTTCTGCAATATATTGGTGGTATCAATTGCCCTTATGATGTAGTAGGTCGCACAGAAACCTGGCTGTCTTCAAGTGCTGATATGTCTGTGTATAACGTATCATGTTTTACTGCATACCACTCAACTAGATCTCTAACTAAGTGCTCTGGTGGTATATCCCTTTTTGTCAGAAGTAATGTTAATGTTGTGAGACTTCAGACCTTGGCAAGATTTTTGATCCAGTTGTAAATAATAGAAGTGTGTATGCTTTGATTGTTGACCTGTCATGTGACACAGTAAGTTGTGACACTATTTGTTTATTTTATAAGCCTCCACCTTTCCCAATAGCGAAATTTTCTGAATTAATTGATGAGCTGTACTCAGTTGATAAGCTTGCTTCAAGAAATGTTTTTATGCTTGGAGACTTTAACTGCAATTTGTTGAAAATTGGGTGTGATAATGAGTCTGACCGTTTTTTTTAATCTATATCTTCCTCTGGCCTTCTTCCTTGCATTTTCTTTTCTACTCGTGTTGATCCAGTCAGATCTTCTGCAACTCTGATTGACAACATTTTTCTGTCTTCTAAAAATGATATTAAATTTTCCTCTGGTATTATTTTCTCTGATCTTTCTGACTATTTTCCAATTTATAATTCTGTTCCCAAATTAAAAATGCTGAGCCACGAGGATACCAGAGGTGAGTCTTATTCGAGAATTTATAGTCGGAGCAATGTTCATAACCTTATCTCTGATCTTAGTGCTAGTGATTGGTGTTCAGTATTGAATTGTGAAGATGTTAATAGGGCTTCAGCCTCATTAATGAGTCAGGTGCAAATACTAATCGAAAAAAATTTTCCACTAGCAAAATCTTCTAGTAAATATAAACCCAAGATGCCTTGGATTCCTCCTAATCTTGTGAAATCAACAATGCAGAAGTCAGAGCTTTTTAAGCTGGCTTGAAAAAGCCTTGATCCTGATGATTTATCAAAGTATAAGCATTATAAGAATGTATTAACACCAACAATTAGACTAGCTAAGAAGAATTATTTTTGGTTGAAAATTCAGGAATGCAAAGGTAATTTACAGAAAGTTTGGAGTGTAGTTAATGAAGCTTTATCTCGTAGGAAACAATCAAAGAAACAGCCTACCACCTTCAAGAATGCAGATAGTTCAACTATTGAAAAAGCAGCTGTACCTAGTGCCTTCAACTCTTACTTTACCACCCTACCAACTGTTAAGTCCCCCTCCTTTCCTAAACTAGGTAAATCTTCACCAGCTGAGAAAAGTATTTTTCTAATTCCTTGTTCAAGCATAGAGATCTGTGATTTTATTTCTTCTTTAAGTAGCAGTAACACAGCTGATGCGCTTGGACTAACAAACCATGTGCTTAAGTCTGTTTCTTCTTATGTTGTTGAACCTCTTACCCATATTTTTAATCTATCTATTTCAAAAGGTGTATACCCTGATTTGTTTAAAATTGCAAAAATACTCCCTCTTTTTAAGAAGGGTGACCCCAGCTTAGTGTCAAATTTTAGACCTATATCACTTCTCCCAATTTTCTCGAAATTACTTGAAAAAGTTGTGCATAAGAGGTTTTTTTTCATTCCTGTCTACTGGTGCTTCAACTGGAAGCGGTTCTGTTCTGTCTGATCACCAGTATGGCTTCCAACCTAAACTCTCTACTGCATGTGCTCTAGTTGACGTTACAGAATTCGTAAGTGTTAACATAGACAAGGGTCGTTGTGTTCCAGGACTATTTCTTGATTTTTATAAAGCTTTCGACATGGTAGATCATTTTGTCTTACTGGGAAAACTGTCTCTACTTGGAGTTCGGGGAATTGCATTTTAATCGTTTAAATCTTACCTGTCTAATAAATCACAGTTTGTGTGTTACGATGGTAAATATTCTGATCTAGCCTCGGTTTCCAAAGGGGTACCTCAAGGCTCAGTTTTGGGACCACTCCTCTTTCTTATTTATATTATTGACCTTCCTCCATCTCCCGACCTTGATACCCACACTGTTTTGTTTGCAGACGATAGTAATTTTTTTTGGTTTCTAATGATCTGCCCTCTGCTGTTGCTACGGCTCAGCTCCTGCTCAACCATGTGCGTGATTGGTGTGAGCAGGACGGGATGCTGCTGAATAGCTCTAAGAGTAGCATTATTCATTTTCGAACCTCATACCACATGTCTGAACCTTCCCCAACAATCTTTGTTTTTTATGGTACTGATATAATTCCCCAGTGCTCGTGTGTTAAACTTCTTGGTGTGCACGTTGATTGTTTTCTTTCTTTCAAAACTCATATTTCCTATACAAATTCTATAATTTCTCGTCAAGTGTCTATGCTTCATCGTGCCAATCAATTTCTTCCTCCCGACGTAAAGCTTTCTCTTTACTATGCATTTGTCCTTCCTTATCTTTCTCATTGCTGCACTGTATGGGGCAATATTCACTATTCTTCCCTTCGGCAACTCCGAACAGCACAGAAAAGAGCGGTGAAGGCAACTTTTCGCCTTCCCCGACTCTATCCTACAGCTGATCTTTACAGCGATACAGGTCTAGATGCCTTAGATGTGGTTATCAAGAAGCAGAACCTAAAACTAGCTCATCGAGCCTTCAATTTCTCGCTTCCTCCAAACATCTTATCCTACTTTGATCTAGAATCAACACGTAAGTGCCAGACTTTGCTTCGAAGCTCTGTTCACCAATTTCGGCCGCCTAAAAGGGTATCCTCAGCAGCTCAGAGGTCACCAATTTATAGAGCAATTGCTCTTTGGAACTCTGTTCCCAGTGAACTTTCTCTTATCGAAAACTCTTCATCCCTTTCCAGAAAAATATTCTCTAAGGCTTGAAGTAATTTGTATGTTTTTCTTTATTTGTTTATTCATTTTGCTTTATCTATTGTTTTCCGCTTGACTTTATCTAGTTTTATTCTTATTATGTTGGATCAGATTAGAACCCCGTTGTGTATTATTATTATTTACGGTTTGGAATCTATTTAAATTACAGGAAATTTTCAGTTTGAAGAAATTTAAATAAAAGGTTATTGTGTAGCAGTTTTTTTTTCTCTGGTATTGTGGTTATATTTTCGAGGTATGGTTGTGTTTTTTTTGTTCTTTCCTGATTCATCCTGTTTTGTAAGGATTTTATGTTTCAAATGAGGTCCTCCACAAGCTATGCTTCTTGGGATTTCTAGCGCTTAAGTCTATTTATGTAATTATTGCAGTATTGAATAAATTGAATTAAATAAATTGATCTGCATGACCATGTAAGGCATTTGACAATAAAATCATTTGAGTTTGAAGTTTTTTCTTTTTGTTTTCTTTTCGATTTTTGCTATTTTTATAGTGTTGTTTCAGCATGATCAAGATATCTTTCTTTTACTTCTTATCTCCTGCAGTATTTCCTGGTCAATTTTCAGTTTAACTCCCAAAGGGTTGAATTTTCGCAGGATTTAGCCATCATTTTCATAAAATTTGTCTAAGGAATCCTAAAACAGTTCTACGGGAGAGAAGCGAAGACACTCAATAACTGCGACCATAATCTTTGGCTTAGAAACCAGTTTACTGACTATTGATTAGCCCAGTTAATTTCAATTTTAACATTTTGATTATTTTTAAGAATACTGTTCCTGTAGGATACGTAGTCATAATGTTGGAGAATTAGAAATTCTGACGCCTTCTGTTCCAAGGACTTTCAAAAACTACTATAAGCATTACTTTTCCAGACTTTCGAATTACGATATAAGGGATGAGATTTTAATCAGCACAGCTAGAAATACTCCAATAAAGAGTTCAAATGCTAGGGCAAGAATAAAAATTTCTTATCTTAATGCGTCAATTTGATTTTTCAGTATAACAACAAAAATTGGCTTACTAACATATATCAGGCCAATTTTAGAAATTGCTTGTCTTCTATAGATTCCTCAATTCAATAACTTGGGTTATTGACCAGCTTGTCATTACTGAAAAGAACTGTCAAAATAATCATGTGCGATGTTTACATAGGCTATGAATCGGCCTTATCTACCTTCCCTTTACAAGCGTCGCTTTATTTTGGTCTCTAATTTGGCCAATTTCTTCTCAGCAGTGATAAAATAGAAACATAGTACCATTATCTATGACAAAAAAAAATAATACAAGATCAAAACAAAAGATAGATTAGAACCGTCAACGGAACGCACGAGGCACTTCCGAACTCCATTTTTACCTTAATATAAGTTAGAGTTTAGTAAGTACTAGTCCACCGTTTTTTTTAAGTATAAGTAAAATTTAGTTGTTTATTTTATTCTTGACTACGACAATCGGTTCTAATAAAATGATTTTTACTCTAATGATGTAACTGTTATGCATACTGGAATTTAATTTTTCTATAACTATATACCTTAATAGACCTATTAGATGAAAAACTAAGTCTTAAAATGTCAACTAAGTAATGTTGTAAATCTTTTATTTTAGATGTCACTATTTTTTTTGTTTTTTCTTCTTTTTACTCTTTTTTGGTTGAGAAGAATCCATCTGTTCCTCTTGATTTTCATTCGAAATTCCTTCCTCTGAATACATAGAACACGGTTCCGAAAGTCGACGTGATTCAAATCGCTGTCTCACTAAAACAGAGAAAAAAATGACAAAGAAACCCCTACGGAAAACATTCTTGCCATGGGAAAGCAGTGACTAAATTGAAAAAAAAACAAAACAATAAAATTTACTGTAATAAGAACTGCATTGTAGTGAGCAACAGCATAATTGAAAGAACAGCAGAGAACTTGAGCGTCATTAAAACAAGCACAGCGATGATTACTTATTGTTTTTAATAGTGATTTTGAATTCCAAATGTGGATTTTTCATTTGTTTATTTATTTTATTATTAAAATCAAGTTACCATCTCAAGGAAGGCACAAAGCAATACCGGATAGGCATGTTTTCAGGAACGGGGGAGGGGATAAAAGTGTCAAAACATTAATAACAGTTATTAAGGTTCATTTTATGACCATTATTCAAGACAAAAAAGATAAAAGTGTGGCTGAACGGGTATCTTACTCTAGCTTAAGTATTTTAAGTAAGTTGCCAATGACAATTACGCCCATAAAATACGGCAGTACTCTACTTTCCAATTTTTGGGACCTTTTTTTATTGCCACCTACAGTGACTGCTACAAAGAATTCTATGCTTTTATTTAAAAAAAAAAGGAGAACACATAGGGGCCACATCGTTCTTTATTCAGTCCCCACAACTAGTGGCATTTGAAAAGCATCTCAAATAACAATTCCATAGAGGATTGAGGCCTCACGAAAATGTTTTAAAACTAGTTTTATAAAACCAGTAAAGTGTTTTTGATCAACATAAGAGCTACTTCAAGTTGGATTTCATCTAATAAATCTACAGACAGAATTTCGTAAAGCAAAATACAAGGAAAACTTCTTTTACTGAATGGTACATCATTCATATAATCTTAGCCTTTTATTAACATTTGTGACTTCAGTGTGGCACTAATCTTCTTTTGGACCAATTTAGAATTCATATTAAAAATAAGATAATTATTAAGGGATTTTCAGAAAAAAGAATCAGTAGACAGAAGTTGAAAAAGCAAAATACAACGAAAAATTCTTTTACTGAATGGCATCAAAAATGCAATAAAGTTGATTGTTCTTAGTTTGTAACACAAACTAAGAAAATAATGGGGCATTACAAGGAGAAAGCCTTTTCGAGAAATCGTGTTCCAGCTGAAATAAAATTGCATGAATTGATGTACAGCATAAAATATACCGTGGGTAGGAGTTTTCAAGTTTGTACCTTTCCTACTTTTCAAGTTCTAGCCGTTTTTATACTTTGTCAAACGAAAGCAAACACATAAACTTTAAAAATACTGAGAACAAAAACAGCCTTGAACGGGAGAGAGCTGCCGTCCCCCCAATCCCCATCCCCACTCTTAGCGATAAAGTGTTCCCTATGTTGTACTAGAGCAATACATATATATTTTCTGTTA
Organism: Artemia sinica; assembly: GCA_027921565.1. Classification (NCBI taxonomy): domain Eukaryota; kingdom Metazoa; phylum Arthropoda; class Branchiopoda; order Anostraca; family Artemiidae; genus Artemia; species Artemia sinica. Next base: position 42,506,314 of record CM051258.1, read on the forward strand.
GAAATCGATAACAAAACTACAATTATCAACTGTTTATCGGTTGTATTGTGGTAACTTTCAAATTAAGCAAACAGTTTTAACGTCACTGTTCATTCCTAATTAGAAACAGAAAATGTTTGTGTCTGTTGTTTTTTTCTTTTTTTGTTTTTGTTTTTTTAATTTGATTTTCATCCGCTTTATTAATTTTCATATAAATATGACTTTTTTATTTCACCATAGCTAATTGGACTCCCCTCATTTATGGGGGTTCGATCCTTCATTTCCAACACAAAATGGTCATTATTCGCTTTACTGATAATTGGGCACAATATTAACTATTTTAGAAAACACAGTTATTATTTTTCTATGCTCAGAAAACATAGTAGAAAATTCTACAAAATAAAGATACTTCAACCAGAGGCCTTACGTCTTACAGTATAAACTTAAGAGTAATATAGTTATTTAATCATTTAGACATTACAAGAGCCATCTTAAATCTGCGAGGTAATAAGAGAAATTCAATTTATCAAACATAGGGGGCAAAGGAGCTAAAATCACCATTATTATGACCGTTCAAACATCAAACAATGACATTCAATGGAATAGCGTTGACTCTCTATGCATTTTTTTTCCAACATCAGCCTAAAGAATGGAGGATTATAGAAAGTTAAGAGCTGAATTAAGTGTTAACTGTCATAAGAGTTAATCAATTTGCCATCGATCCACGGCTAATTGAAAAAAAAAAGCCAAGACCGATAGTCTGAGTGAGAGGCACAGCTGGCATAAGCCTTTTTCACGAATGTATAAAAATGATATCATTTTCACTTGTTGGTAGAATTCTTAAATGATTATATGACTGTACTCGATTGCAAATTTGAAGCTCTAGAGCTATCTATAGGGGACTAAGCCCAAATCTCCTTTATCCCCCCCAGGCATATCTACATTCTCACACGGATCAAATCAATATTTCAAGATGACCAATTTTTTTTGAATGGTCTAAAGGTAAAAAAAAAAAAATAGAACAAATGAACCTCAAGAGGTGGCAGGATCCACAAGCTGCATGGGCACAAAATTATGCAATTGACTATTTTAAAACGCTTCATATATATAGTTAAAATATAAATGGACATATTATATCGTAATGGAATCAGGATCGTGCAAAACATTTTTGCCCACAAGTTGAAATTTAACGGTTTTGAAGCCATTCATTTCAAATATGAGGCCAACACACCCAGGGCAAGGGTCCGAAGTTATTCAAATAGCCCACTTCAAAACAAAGCTCTCATAGAACTTTTTTTTAAGAACGGTGGGTCCACAACAGGACCCTGAGGCCTAAACATTCTACGACCCCCATCCCCCCACTAACATAAGTATAGATATATACTGCACATCTTTCAACCCATAAGCATTCAGTCATTGTTTCATGAATATAAATTCTAAAATGATTATGTGACTGTATTTACCCAAACCATAGTAAGTACAAACTTAACCCATGTCGTTTTATCGTGTGTCTGAACCGAAGAATCGATATTTGGTATTTATTAAATATAAAAAAAAATACATTTTTTCAACTGAAAGTACGGAGTAACGTTAAAACTTATAACAAACAGAAATTATGTCGTACATGAAAGGGGTTGGCCCTAACTTGATACCCTGCTCTGCACACTTAAGTTTTTTAGTACCTTTAAAAAAGATTCTGATAATATTTAAACGGATCCTGAATATTCTTAAAGAAAATTCTTAAAGAACTGGGATACAAGGTAAACTTTAGCGAAAAGAGCTGGGTATCGAGGAGGGGCAACCCCTTTCATATACGAAATAATTTCTGTTCGTTTTAATTTTTAACCTTGCTCTTATTTTCAGTAGAAAAAATATGCTTTTTATGTTTAATTTCTGATCGTTTTCAAATAATATCGGGAAATCCTCCTCACCCTCCATGAAAAGTCCCCCTCCCCCGGAAACTTCAATCCTCACTGCCAATTCCCCCAGAAATTTTCTTTCGGACGATTCCGCCGGAAAGCTTCTCCTTAGCATACTTCCATTTGAAAAAAAGACTTGCTTTTTATTCTGTTTCTGATCCTTTTCCAAGTCATGCCAAAACCCCCTATGTAAATAATTCCCCTCGAGAATCCCCCCCCCCCAAATGAAAAGTTTCTTCATGGAGGATTTCTCCGGGGGACAACAGGCTTAGTTATTGGACCTTTCAACTACGGTGAACAAAATGGCTATCTCAAAATTTTGATCAAATGACTTTGAGGAAAAATGGCGTTGGAGGGGGGCTAGTTGCCCTCCAATATTTTTGGTCACTTAAAAAGGGCACTAGAACTTTCAATTTTCATTCAAATGAATCCTCTCTCGATCTTCTAGATACGGCCCTCCCTGGGAAGAAAGAAAGAAAGAAAAAAAAAAACAAAAAAAACACGCATCCGAAAAATACAAAGATTTTTTTTCCAGATGAGAGCTTGAAACCTCTACAGTAGGGTTCTCTGATGCACTGAATCTGACGGTGCGATATATTTGGAATCAGCATTAAAAGTGAATTCTTTATATGTATCTATTGTTATCCAGATTCTGTTTTTTAAGAGTTAAGTTACCATTGGGTTGAGTCGCTCCTTAATCATAGTTCGCTACGACAAACTGTTTGATAATATGATTGCTTGAATCTGAGCCTTGCCCTCCCCTTCCAGGTTTGGGTATATAGACACATTAAACCTCTTTCGATTCATGATCGTCCAGGGACAATTTAGGGAACAATCTTCGGTACTTGCTGATTAAATGAAACACCCAAGAAGTGAAGTTAGATTAATCCTAATGAAATATAGCCTTCATATAACCTTTAGTTTATACAACAATATAATTTGGGCTATATATTTGCACATTGCGGGTGGGGGTAAAGTATTTGGACAGCGCCCCTAACCTGACCCAACATAACCTAACTCTCACCCCCCTATGTGCAAATATGTATCCCTAATTATAAAAGTCCAATCCATTCTATCGCCCATCACTTGTCTTTGTGGCTATGAAACTGGGTTTCTGAGATCGAAACTAAGCGTAATTCTTGAGTGTGTTTCGTTTCATTAACAAGTACCCAATCTTCAATGAAACTGCCCTAAAAAAATAATAATAAGCACCTGTTTTACATATGGTCTTTGATTTCAACAAAAGTGGGCTTATTTGAGCATTTCTGACAGAACAAACTTTGAATATGGAACTAAAATTACAAAATGAGTGTCAACAACAAAACCGAGCATGTAGCTTACAAATTCAGTAAACTGCTTCCAATTTCCCTAAAGTATTTGTAGAAGGATTCTTTGGTCTTACAAGGTTAGATCCGTCCAATTGGAGGGCTCAAAGCAGGACCCTGGAGTGCGAGCTCTCCAACATCTAGGCACACCTCAAAAAAAAAAAAAAAAAAAAATGCATATATATTGCAAGTCTTTGGAGCAAAAGACAGTATGTATATGTGTACACACTCGTCCATTTGTTTAAACCAAATTTGGTGAAAAAAAAAAAAAAAAAAAAAAAAAAAAAAAAAAAAAAAAAAAAAAAAAAAAAAAAAAAAAAAACAAAACAGCTTCTAGTCTATATTCTCCATAAACAGTTTGCATTTTCCACACCGGATTGTATCGAAAGGCACCTAAAGCTGGATTTCGGAACAAGTCCCTTCCATGTGCCCGCAAATTCGTAAATTATGACATATACGATATATAACCTCAAAAAGCAAAACAGAGTGTGGCATATGTCTTGCACAAAAGGTGTTTGATTTCCAACAATGGCGGTATTCAATTAGTTTTTAAGGCACTAATTAAAAATGTGGAGCAAAATTGCAATACAAGCATGTTGAACAAAACACAATGTAGCCTAAATTTTCCCTAATTGGCTTCAAGTTTCCACTGTAGCTTAAATCCAGGTAGTGGCTTTAATCCTTCAACTATCCATTTAAAGGCTAGAGGGTTATTTCAACCTCAATAAAAACGTAATACATTTTGACAGATTTCCCTTTTTTTTATTTTCGTCAGCAATCACTTTCCGGACAACTTTCTTTAATATTTTAAAGAGAGTAGCAGAACTAGGTGAATATGGTTTTCGAAATCAACTGAAATATTGAATGCTGAAAAACATCTGAAATTTTATTCACCTAGCTCACCTATTTATCTTTGAAATATTATAGAAAATTTGATTAGAAAGCAACTGTCTGCCCTGCAATATGTAAAAAAGTTGAAAACGCTGCTGAAACTTCCAGAAAAAAAAAATTGATCGGAATATTTGTGGCAATTGATTTAGTTTAACTAGTCTAACGTGGCACAAATTTTCATCAGTGTTGTTGTCCTTTAAAGCAATTCCCTCCTAGATCCCTCAGTTCCTTCTAGACTCAAGGTTGTTTTTTGTATTTTACCAAAAAACAAGATTAAAATTAAATAGTTCCTTGTTTTTTTCTCAGTCGTTCCTAAGACTTTCAAATACTAAAGTCAAAATATTGCTCACATTTCCAAAATAAGTTTGTTTTTCTATCAGTATATCTATAACAATCAGTTTTGTTTTAGAGCATAACATTTCACAAATTTCCATTCTTGTGTAGACAATCCATTGGGCTCAATCACAGTAGCAACAATTGTATATTGTTTTTTTTCTTGGTTTTAGATTTTATTTGGTTTTGGGTTAGTTTGTCTTTTTCTTTGTTTTTAGTGTTGAAGATGCCTTGTTTTATACAGGCGAAATATCCGTGTCGTTTTAGTTTGTTTTTTTCTTCTTTTGGCCATAGTCCCGTTGGTTTTCTTCATCTTGACCTTTCTTTTTCTCTTTGTTTTTGTTACGGCTGGCCAGTTCGACTTTAGATTCTTTATTCTGGTCACTGGGGTTTCATTTCTCCATTCAAAATCATTTTCATTAGCTTCAGGTTTTAATGTGGCTCTTTAACTTATGCTGAAAAACTTGGTATGCTTAATTTAAGTCTCTTAATACGACCAAAGGGAAGAATATCTAACCCGCTTTTTACACCAGCCTTAATGAAGCCGCGGTATTGCACCCGCCCCCGAGTCCTAATAAACTCCACTAACTTCGGAGAGTTCATCCGATATTTTCATTTTTCGCGTTTTAATAATCTTGAGTTATGAAAATGGGACAAAAAAAAAAAAAAAAAAAAAAAAAAAAGAAAAAAAAAGACACTAACTCTTGAATGAGCCCTCAATTATTACCCTAAAACCGATCATCTAGTAAGTCTCTGGTCCCAGTGACAGAGAAACGGAGAAAGTAAGTACACCCATCAGTGCTAACATACATAGGAAAATTTTCTTTTTAATCATGATTGCAGCGTATCTAAATTAGTTTTAATAGTAAAATTTTATTTTGTAAACGAATTTAAGGGAATTTCAAAAAATAGCCTGAAACCTTTAGGAATTGGGGTCAGATCGAAACAAAAATTACACCATTGGAATCCCCATGGAAAACCTTATACAGGGAACTTACAGCCCCCGGGCTTGAACAACAAGGAAAATCCCAATTTTCCATGGGCAGCACTGACGTGTCTTTTTTCTATTTTCTCCATTGTTAGCAAGGCGCTGGAACATCACAGAGAGCTGTTTAAGGGCTCATTTTAAAGAAAATTTCTGTATCTATTTCCTTTTATAACTAACAGGACAGTATTTAAAATAAAATAAATTTTTTGACAAAAACTGCATCTTCGTATAGAAGAAAATGAATGACGTCATTATCGTAGATTAAAACTATTAATAATGTTATATTAAAATATAGTAAACGACACAGCATTCGCACGGGATTCTGACTAATGGACAATTCTTCTGGGATTGGTATGTTTTGATGGGCGTCTTTGGGCTGAAAAACCTCTTCCTAGCTAATTTATCTATTACGGGTTGCCTCCCCGTAGTAGCATAATATTTGTAGGCATGAATATATAATGAGTCGGAGGTAATAGGCTTGAGATTGTCTGTGCAGGATTTCGACTCTTGTTGATAGAAGAGCATCGCCAAGCGCTGAAAACCATGTTGTGACCAAGATGGGCCCAGGATTGCACAAAGCCTCCATTCATGGAGGTCCCAGGGACTTCTTGCTGTCCGGTTCTAAGCCGGCTTAAGCACTTCGGTGTAGACTTGAGAAGATATGTGATCCCCGTCCTGCACTGGTATCCGGGATCATTGCTTTTCCTGAGGCGAAAAAAATTTCAATGATTTAAAGAACATGAAAATTGGAACTTGGAATGTTACGACATTAAAAAATGACTATCGTATCGACATTTTGACTGACGAATTCAGACGATTCGAACTGGATCTATTAGGAGTTTCAGAAACTCATATCCCAGGGGTAGGAAGCATGAAATTAGGTGATATAGAATTTGTTTACTCAGGCAGGAAGGACGGGTTACATAGACAGGGAGTAGGGCTCATGATGAATAAGGAAGCTGCTAAGTCTTGTTTAGGCTGGGAAGGTATTAATAATAGAATACTAATTGCTCATTTTATGACTAGAAAGTTCAAGGTATCAGTTATAGTAGTATACGCCCCTGTAGAACCGACTGATGGAGATACTAATGACTCAGATGAATTTTACTTACAGTTACAGGAGCAAATAGACAAGGTCCCAGGTAGAAATATGATGTTATTGCTGGGAGATTTTAACGCCCAGGTTGGTAGAAATATGGATAGATGGTATCCCAGCTTAGGTAAATTTGGTGTAGGAAAAGAAAACAGTAATGGATACAGACTTTTGCAATTTTGTAGGTATAACAATCTAGTTATAACCAATACGGTGTTTGGTCATAAAATGGCTCATAAGCTAACATGGTATTCACGTGATGGTAAGACAGCAAACCTTATTGATTATGTTATAGTAAATCGAAGACTGGCAGGATCAATACAAGATACTAGGGTATATAGGAGTGCTGTTATTGATGTTAAAAGTAAAGATCACCATCTAGTAGTGTCAAGGGTTAATTTAAAGCTGAAATATCGGAAGGGTAATTACCTCCCGGGAAGTTATGATGTTAGTAGACTCCAGGATGAGAATTTGAGAGAAACTTTCCAGGAACAGTTGAATACTAAACTTGAGAGCTTAAAATTTGATAATGTGGAAGATGGTTGGAATAATTTTAGAAAAATAATTTGTGAAGTTGCTGAAGGTGTATTAGGGAAGAAAGCTAGAACTGCAGCTAAGAATATTAGTGAAAAAGCTTTAAGTTTAATAGAAAGGAGAAAGGACTTGTACAAGAATTATCTGAGTGATAGATCACATGAAAACAAAAGAAATGTAAAGAAAGTGGAGAAAGCATTGAAATATGAACTAAGGAGGTGTGAAGTGGAGGCCATGGATAAAATTGCCGAGGATTTAGAAGATGCAGCTAGACGGCATAATAGTAAAATATTGTACTGGCACGTTAACAAATTGAGAGGTAGTAGTCAATCCGGACTTGTCCCAGTTAAAGATAGGAATGGGGTGGCAATTAGCGATAAGACAAAAGCTAAAGCGAGATGGGCCGAACATTTTGAGAATTTGCTTAACCGAGATAGAGTTGCAGGAAAAAATATAGAGGAAAATGAAAAAGTTTGTGATACCTTGGATGTGAAGGAAGATTTGTTTTGTGAGGAGGAATTAGAAACAGTACTAAAAGGATTAAAGAATAATAAGGCTCCAGGTGCTGATAGGGTAGTAAATGAGTTTCTTAAATATGGTGGCTCTGAGGTTAGAAATAAGTTATTGGAGATTATGAATATGATTTTTGAAAAAGGGGAAGTACCTAATGATTTTAGGAAAACCTTAATTAAGCCACTTTATAAGAAAGGTGATAAAAGTGAGTGTGGTAATTATCGAGGCATTAGTCTGGTCTCTGTAGGTAGCAAATTGCTTAGTAATATGATACTTTTTAGACTGAGAGATGCCGTAGACAAAGTTTTAAGAGAAGAGCAGTGCGGTTTTAGAAAAGGTAGAGGATGTGTTGACCAAATTTTCACTCTTAGGTTAATAATTGAGAAGTGCCTAAGTTTTCAAACACCTTTGGTCCTTAGTTTTATAGATTATGAGCAAGCGTTCGATTCTGTTGATAGAGGAGCTTTAGTAAAGGTTTTATCCTTGTATGGTATACCAGACAAATACATTAAAGTGATTAGTGCTATGTACGAGAATAACACTGCTGCGGTTAAGGTAGGAAATGAGGTTAGCAGCTGGTTTTGTATTAAATCAGGAGTTAAGCAGGGTTGTGTTCTATCCCCCTTTATATGGATTATTTTGATGGACTTTGTTTTAAGGAGCACAGGAAAGGCAATGGGAGACCACGGAATCAAATGGGGAGGAAAAAGTCTCCTGGACTTGGATTATGCTGATGATTTAAGCATCCTAGATGAAAGTGTGAGCAAAATGAATGAAGTTTTAGAGGTTTTGCGAGTTCAGGGTGCTAGTATTGGTTTGAAAATTAATGTTAGGAAGACCAAGTCACTAAGGCTAGGAATAAGTGAAGATGAAAAGGTGACGTTGGGTAATGAAAAGATTGATCAGGTGGGCAGTTTCACTTACCTTGGTAGTATTATTAGTAAAGATGGTGGGAGCAGTGAAGATGTTAAAAATAGAATAGCCAAGGCTCAGGGTGTTTTTTCACAGTTAAAAAAAGTCTGGAAGAATAGGAAGATAAGTCTGCAAACCAAGATTAGAATCTTAGAAGCTACAGTGATGACAGTGGTCAAATATGGCTCTGAAGCATGGACGCTCCGAAAAGCGGATGAAGATTTGCTAGATGTTTTCCAGAGAAATTGCTTAAGGATTGTTCTGGGTACCCGGCTGACTGACCGTATTTCAAACAATAGGCTATACGAAAAATGTGGTTCAATACCACTTTCTAGGTCTATAATGAAAGAAAGGTTGAGGTGGTTAGGGCATGTTGTTCGGATGAAGGATGACAGATTGCCGAAGATTGTTCTTTTCGGCCAACCATCTAGGGCTAAACGGAAAGCAGGTCGTCCCCGTCTGGGTTGGGAGGACGTCATAAAGAAAGATTTAAAGGAAATGGGAAGTTCGTGGGCGGGTGTAAAAAGGGAGGCTTTGAATAGATTGGGGTGGAGGAGGAGCGTGCGTAGCTGTGTTGGCCTCAGGCGGCTTGGTGCTGCGACGAGTTGTTGTTAGTTAGTTAGTTAGTATATTAAAACTATATGATGACGTCAGTTACAATAACTTCAATACCAATATGAAAGGTTGAAACAATGATAATAGTTTTTGAACAGAGACAATTCCAAGGCCCAATTTAATCCTTTCGATCTGAAGTCATTTCGAGGGATTCCATGCTCATATTCGAAATACTTGGAAATCTATTTTTTGGTTACTCTACATAAAGAACATGAATCTAGGTAATAATTACCATTTCTGAATAAGTAAAAACCGAGAAAGACTGCCGTACAAACTAATTATTACAAATACATTTGAACATTTTTGTAGCATGGGGTCATGGTTCACTATTTACTATATAGTGTCAAATATTTTCAAATATGAAAATATGGGGGGGAGGGGAGGGCAAAAATAGTTGGGGACGGTTTTATTGTTTTAAAAGTGTCCCCGATATGCAATATACTTCCTTCTTTTTTCAGTAAATCCGTCAAATAAGCAAAAAAAAACCTTTTTATAACAGTAGGCCAGCCAGTAGGCTACATTAGTACTAAGTTCTGGTCCAATTTTGCTTGTAAGATATTTTTTTATGAAGTAAAAAAACAACAAAAAAACATAATAAATAGCCAGCGTTAAACTTTTGCTTTTCTTTGACACTGAAGTTTCCTGACGGCATTAACACGTGGGCGTGGAATCAGCGTCGCCTTTCGACTCAAATCAGTTTAACGCAAATTTTGTTGTCATAAATAATCCACGCGTTTGGTGAGATACCCTTTGTCCAGGAATATTTTTAGGGTTCAAAATTGTGTTACGATTAAAGAAGAGGGGGTAATCAATTTCATCACAGGAGTGAAAAATTATTCTTCGTTAAGTGAATGGAAATAATGGAAATCTTACCTTTGTCACTCTCTCGACAGTCCCAGACTTTAAAAGAGCAGTCCTTTCTGTCTCCCCCAAAAGCAAATGCCCATGGCACATCAGGACAGCAACCTATTGTATATACAGATCCTATTTTGACAGATTTTTCAAAGATCATCTGAGGAGCATTAGCGGCAATGTCCCAAATTTTAACAGAATTATCAATTGATCCAGTGAGCAGCAAACCAGGTACTTGGGTACTTAAACTTAACGCTAAAAGGTAGAAAACAATTTTGACGATTAATAAAAAGTTAACTAATAATTCAACAATTAATCTTAGAAACTTTTTAGAGTTTTAGTATACCAACTTCATGTTTGTCTACAAAAATTGGAGCTCTTTTTGATTATTTTTTTAAGCCTTTCATCAAAAGTCAAATTTTTATAAGTATACCTTTTCAATTTTCCATGTGACTTTTTAAAATAAAAAATCCCCTACTATTCTTACAATTGGATTTTCTTCTGTTAGAAGACGTCAAAAGAAACTAATCTAAAAGGATAATAAAGATAATCAAACAAATCCCTAAAAGTATATTGGTACTTATAAAAAAGAGAAAAACACACACACAGTCGAACTAAAGTTCGATAGCTTTGCAAAATTTGTTAGTTATTACCTACTAACTCTACTTAACGTTAGAAAAAAACATCTCCAAAATGGATTCTTTTTAATGAATAGTTCCAGAGATATGAGCAATTTAAGTCCAGATTTTTATGCAAATATATGATTTTCCAATAAATTTTTTTTTTGTTTTTTCTTCTTCCATCCATTGTAATATTTATTGTAAGCAGCACATATATCGCTGGAAATGCAATTTAAAAAGAATATCGTGCATGTTATAACACACTTGACATGTATTTTAAACGGATTCAATAATTAGGAATGCAATTACAGCGGAAAAGGAAGCTCATGTTCCATTCTCCAGTTTCGGGCCATTACATATGTTCAAATGCTTTCATTTGATAAGTTCTTAGGGATACTGTAGTCAGAATTATCCAGATGATTCTTAATTAAAAAAGATGACAAATAAACTACTGCAAATAGATGTCAGAGACCTGTACAGCTTTAAGCAATGAAACCCTATTGCATACATGAAACATCCCAAACTTCAAATACGTATATTTGTTTTACACGAGTTTGTACAGCTAGTGGTACAAAAGCTCACCGAGTGACAATTTTTCTGAGTTATCTAGGACACACTTTAAATGGTAAAAGCATATTATTACATTAACGACAGGGTAACCTGTAATATAAGAGACAGTGGGTAAATTGTCAACCCTTTTGCAATTAAGGTTCTGTTTCACTGAAAGCCACTAACACCAGTTAAAAGATGTCAGACAAAAATCAGTCGTCTCTTCGAATTGTGACTATAAAACACTGAAGACAAAAAAAAAAAAAAAAAAAAAAAAATTAATCTACAGGTAATAAGCGTTACTTTCTACCAAGAACTTCCGAAGGCTTTCAAATGGATACAGACCAATGAAGTAGTCACTAAGTATGCATTTCCGTGCTGGCTGTTTTTACATTGTTACAATATCTTAAAAGGCAACTGCAACAAAAGACTGGCGTGCTGGTATTCGGTAATGTTAATTTTTCAAAAATTTGTTTTTTCAAATGAAAGTAAAGAGAAATATCGCAACTCAAAACGAACAGATTGTCCTGTATAAAAACGGAATGCCAAACCCTCATTTTCCCACCGTCTGCACTAAAATTAGACCAATGCAACAAATATAGCTAGTTTGTTATTTCAAGAACTGTATTTACCGATGGTTTTTAAACACTTGAACTAAAATCTGTATTGTTTAAAGCAAACGCGAACAAATAATCCGTTTCATTACCAAGACATTGGTAATAAAAAAAAAGAAAAAAAGAAGTCCTTATCACATTGCTCTTGGTTTAAAGCATACGTTCTTCAAGCATTAGAGAATGAAGTCAAAACTTACCGTGAAGAGCAGAGTGTTCAGAACAGTCTTCCTCATATACAAAGGTTCAAGAAGAAAGGCTCATTTAGGTTTTATTTTATTTTTAAAATTACATAGTTTTCCCGGTTCTAGCCGTTTACCCCCTTCCCCGGACCCCCCCCCCCCCCGTGTAAAATAAGGCTTTCCAAACTTGAGAATTTGATTTTTTTTTAATTTCCGTAGGGCGAAGGAATTTTGGTACTTGTGTATTACGCGCCACTCACTCAAGTTTACGCTGTGTAAAATTCGAGAACACACCATTTTTTTGTTAGTTTCAAACTGTTCAAATACTTTACCCCCCGGTCAATACCCCCTCCCCCTCCGTGGAAAAGAAGGCTTTCCAAATTTGAGAATTTTATTTGAGTTTTTTTTTTCATAGGGGGAAGGAGTTTTGGTACTTGTGTATTATGGGCAACTCACTCAAGTTTACGCTGTGTAAAACTCGAGAACAAAACCAGTTTCTTCATTAATTTTTTTCAGCTTAGCGCGAGACAAGACAAAGACAAGTGACAGAATATATGGGAAATGTATAATTTGGGCTATATATTTGAAATAGGGGGGGGGGGTAAAGTATTTGTATAGTTTGAAGTCAGAAAACGATTCTTTCTAGGTATTAATAAAAAAACTTTATGCACAAAATAAGTTTTTCAAAAAAAAAAAGTCAAGACCTTCATTAAACCAAAAATGAACACAAATAGAATCAAATAATCTACCAAGCATACAACTACCACAAATCAGTATCAATAAATAAATGAAACCAAAAACAAACAAAAATTAATATAAGTCAAACTCAAAACGAGCAGAAATTAATATGTGTTGGGTTCTAAGCCCCTATGCTTTCTAAAAGCCAGAATATAATTTGTACTTTCCTGAAAAAAATTCAAATGAATTTACTGAAAAAATGTGCATTGTCAGTTTAATATACATATGCTGATATTTATTCCTTAATACCTTAATTAATTTTTGATTTCTTAAAGTTATAAAAGTGAAAACATTTAAAAGAGTTTTTTCAGGAAAGCACAAATTATATTTTGGTTTTTAGAAAGCATAGGGTTTAGAACCCTACTAAGATCAATTTCTGCTCGTTTTGAGTTTGATTTATTTTAATTTCTGTTTGTTTTGGGTTTCATTTATTTATTGATACTGATTTGTGGTAGTTGTATGCTTGGTACATTATTTGATTCTATTTTTGTTCATTCTTGGTTTAATGAAGTTCTTAACTTTTTTTTGAAAAACTTATTTTGTGCAAAAAGTTTTTTTAATTAGTTTCTGCTCGTTTTATATTGACATAGTCTTTTTCAGAGAGAAAGACTGAGCCTCTTCTGAAGTTAAACAACCATCCCTGCCATAAGAACCTTTAATACCCCCTGGGTATAACTTACAACCCTTGTCCCTAATCTCTGGGGTTTGTTTCAACCCCAAAAGCCTTGTTATATGATATTTAGACTATTTTGAATAGAATGGCTATCTCAAAATTTCTATTAGACACGTTTCGGGATAATATGACGTGTGTGTAGGGGGAGAAGCTAGCTGCCCTCTGATCACTTTGACTTTTAAAAAGAGCACTAGAGCGTCTGATTACCAATCCAATAAGCCACCTTTGAAGTTTATATGACCACACTTTCTATAAAAACCCTATATGTCCCCAGAACATAACTTATAACCCTTGCCCTGAGGGCTGAGGGAATTTCTTATCCTCAAAGACATAATTTCCAGACCTTTCTCACAGGCTAACAAAATGGTTATATCAAATTTTGATTGGAAGTGTTTGGGGAAATGATAGGCGTGGAAGGAGATATTTGCCCTCTGATCACTTTCGACTAATAAAAAAGGCACTAGTCCTCTCAATTTTCAATCGAATGAGCCCTTTTTGAAGCTTCTACAACGAAACTTTCTATAAAAACGTTATATGCACCAAGGGCATAACTTACGACCCTTGTCCTGAGGGCTATGGGGGGAGGGTTGGCATCCTCGAAGACATAATTTCCAGATCTTTCAACTACGTTGAACAAAATGGCCATATCAAAATGTTGATCGGAAATGTTTGGGGAAATGATAGACGTGGGGGGGGGGGAATTCTCCCTCTGATTACTTTCGACTATTAAAAAGGACAATAGCCCTCTCAATTTCCAATCGAAAGAGTCCTTGTTGAAGTTTTTACGACAGCACTTTCTATATGATATTATATGCCCCCACGGCATAACCTATAACCTTAGCCCTGAGGGCTGTGGGTTTTCATACTCAAAAACACAATTTCCGGACCCTTCAACTACGTTCAACAAAATTGCTACATCAAAATGTTGATCGGAAGTGTTTGGGGAAATGATGGGTATGGGGGGAAATTCACCCTCCGATCGCTTTTGACTATTAATAAGGGCACTAGCCCTCTCAATTCCCAATTAAATCAGTCCTTTTTGAAGTTTCTAAGACAACGTTGGCAAAGACCTAATTTCCAGAACTTTCAACTACGTTGAACAAAATGTCTATCTTTAAATTTTGATTGGATGTGTTTGGGGAAATGGTGGGTGTGAGAGGGGCGTTAGTTTCCCTCCGATCACTTTCGACTATTAAATAGATCACTTGCGCTTTCAATTTCCAATCGAATGAGCCCTTTTTGAAGTCTATACGACAACCTCAAAGACCTAGTTTCCAGAACTTTCAACTTCGTCAAACAAAATGGCTATCTAAAATTTTGATTGTATGTGTTTGGGGAAATGGTGGGTGTGAGAGGGGGGCCGACAAAGCTTTCAATAAAAACCTTATATGCCCCCAGGGCATAACTTATAACCCTTGCCCTGAGGGCTGTGGTGGGGGGGGGGGTGTCATCCTAGTTTCCGGAACTTTCAACTACGTTGAACAAAATGGCTATCTCAAAATTTTGATTGGATATATTTGGGGAAAAGGTGGGCGTAAGAGGGGGTTACTTTCCCTCCAATCACTTTCAACTATTATAAAGAGCACTAGCCCTTTGAATTTCCAATTGAATGAGCCCTTTTTGAAGTTTCTACGACAACTCCTTCGATATGAAGTGCTCTGGTATGAAAAAAAAAATAATACACTGCGCCAACATCATTCTTTACTTAGGCAGCGTTACTGCGCTGCCTATGATATGGCCACTGCAAAAGTACAGAAGAATAGCGAGGTACCTGAAAATTTTGTTAACCTAAAAAAAAAAAAAAAAAAAAAAAAAAAAAAAAAAAAAAAAAAACATATTTAAGTTTTTTTTCCAAGTGTTAATTTTTCTTTTTAATGACCGTTTTTCCAAGTATTAAGTACTGTTATTAGGTTAATGTAGTCTTTCACTTAAGTGTTTTATGAGGATCGCTGACCAAAGTTTATGTTATTTGTGCCTTTCATTTATGTTATTTTACTGTGTTCATGGCCGTATATTTAAGTACTGTTATTAGGTTAATGTAGTCTTTCACTTAAGTGTTTTATGAGGATCGCTGACCAAAGTTTATGTTATTTGTGCCTTTCATTTATGTTATTTTACTGTGTTCATGGCCGTATATTTGGCTTCAAAATACACTTATTTTCTATCTATCTAATATGCAGAATAATTTGTATGCAGACACGCTATACTTTACCCCCCCCCCCACCCTAATGTGCAAGTCTATAACCCAAATTTATTTATAAAGTAACGAAGAAACTAACGAAAAAACCGGTGTGTTCTCGAATTTTACACAGCGTTAACTTGATTGAGTGGCGCATAATACACAAATACCAAAATTCCTTCCCCCTACGGAAGTAAAAAAAAAACTCAAATAAAATCCTCAAATTTGGAAAGCCTTATTTTCCACGGGGGGTGTTTTACGGGGAGGGGGGGGGGTAAATGCCGGCCACCAGTTTTCCCAGTAGGAGGATATAGGACCGCTCTTGCGCTTTGATAGACTTTTGGTATTCAAACTTATATTGTGACACGCTTTGGCAGAACTGTAGCTTGATCATTTAGATAAATTCTTTAAAAATTAACATTAAAAAAATTACATCCATGGACATTTCCATCCAAAAAAGGCTCTATCGCCAATAAAGACACCCAGAATAACCTATACGAGGAAATTGCACCGAAAAAAAAACAATTTAAAGTTCTATTATAAAAAATGAGAAATTATACAAAAAAGATATTGCTTTTAGTAAAACAATGGCAAAAATACAGTTTTTCTACAATTGACAATCTCCCTCTTCACCCCTCCCGAAATAGAAACTTAATTACACCTCCGATTAACCAGATGGAAGCAAAACAAATCTTCCATGCAATATTAGTTTCGGTTAACTTATTAGATCCAAAAAAGAAGAAAAATGGAATACAGTATTTACCTGTACACGGTTGTGAATGAGCACGGAGTTGCCATAATTGTTTATCTGTCCTAGTGTCAAAATAGTACACCATCCCAGAGTCTGTGCTAACCTAAAAACAAATCAATAAAAAAAGAAAAAGAAAAAAAAACCGTTAAATATAAATTTAGCCATACAAGATATGATTTTAAATATAGTGTATTTTTTCTCTTGGAATAGCGATAGAACCTTTCATCTTTGAAATGATTTACGTTTTTTGAAAACTTCTATCTGATCAAATAGTCGAGATGGAGTAGATGCCTCTCCCACGAATGACTGAATATCATGACATCGTCTAGGTACTTCGTCATCATTCTCTCTATAATTTCCCTTAATCATTGAAAGCTAGTAGGGGAGGTTTTTAAGCCAAAATGCATTACAGCAAATTTGCAAAGACCCTAAGCTGTCTGGAAAGTCACTTAGGAACAGTTTTCGGGAATCAAACGAATATACAAATATTCCCTAGTTAGGTCTCCTAACGAGAGATATTCACTCTTCCTGATGGAATGGCTACAAGCCCTCCAATCACTTGCAACCCTTAAAAAGGACACTAGAACTTCCAATTTTCAATCCAATAAGCCTTGTTCGAGAATTCTGTGACAACCCCTTATACACAAAGCTGTCGAAAAGAAAATAACACACGGGGAGCATATGACTATTTCCTTACATAATGCAAGAGAGTTGTCTCTAATATGGACATTGGCATTTTCCCAGAAGGTTAATAGTTGATTCTCAAGGATGAGTAGCATTTATGCTGAACAGCAACTAAAAAGGGTTGAATCCAATTGCAGCATGTTTCACAATATGCTAAAAGAGCAATAGGCATACACCGATCATCCTTTAGGGCCATGCATAATAAGCTTCTGCAAAAGATTTACGATAGACACGTTTAAACGTTTCATCATTCCAACAAACAATGGATGATGAACCGTTTTATTGGTTCAGTCCCAAGGACCTGATGCACATTTTTAGGCATTAAGTCCTGATTTACGAATACCTCTTTAAGTTTTCTAACAGGAATAAACCATTTTGGTAAGATTTCTGAAAAAAAAACCTGTTTAACATTGATACTGCACATAGGAAATGCCTAGAAATATCTTGTTCAATTATCAGAGATTAAAGAGGGCCACATACAGTCATTTCCCGAATAGCCTGTCGATCAATAATAACTTTTCAAACAGTAAATCACAATTGAACACTAGCAATTGGTATCAGTTTTTTCGTAGGATAATGAGGAACTTGAAGCCTTAAAAAAGTGTGCTAAAATGTTTTAATTGTACTTCTTTTCGTGAGAGTTCCTTCATATCAATATGGAGGGGGATAACCCTCTTAACTCACTTCACTTGGAAGAATATATTTCGACAAGGCATGCAATATAGATGCTGAGGAATTCATAGCTCTCCTCTCACTGCGGGAACATTTTTATTATGAAATATAAGATCACATTCATACGTTTACCTCAATAAAAGCGGCAGAGACGACCCACCCCTCTTTGAATATTTAGAAACCAAGATTTGAAAATCATTTACTGTGTTCCAGACACTCCCATCCCACCCTTAAAAAGAATTAGAGGAAGCACCTTTTCCATTGTATTGTTTTCATTTTCGTAGCATTATTGTGCAAAAACTAATCTTTAGCGTAAAGAGTAATAGGGTGGCAGCTGCCCCCCCCCCCCTCATATAGAATAACACTGAATCCAATTGTTCAGGGTAATGGACGATAAGTAAAACGACGACCCTCGTCAATAGAATCTGAAACTCTAAGAAACAGGCTTCCGGTAGCAAGACCCTATACGGGGGGAGGGGGTTTGAACCCCCCGTAACATTTGCCCGACCCATAAAAACGTAATAAAACTACATATAAACAAATTTTTGATGCGTTTTTGAAAGGTTTTTTGTACCCCCCTACCTTGAACAGAAATCCTGGATATTGCCATGTTAAGTATCACCATATACATGATGAAATCTATACATGTGGTACAGTTGTCCCTGAACATATATATCTGTTATAAGACGTTGCATAATTATGTATCAGCTACTAAAGATCAAATTAAATGAACTCTTATTTTCGAGGCATTGTTATATGGGGGATAAGCTTTAGTATAGTTAAAAGTTCAACGTCCAGCTCAAAAGAAGAAACTGAATATGAAACTAAAAGCGAACAGAAATTAAATGAAAACAAACAGTCTTTTTCAAACAAAAGTAAAGAGTTACATTTAAATTAAAAGTGGACAACAATTGCTGTCTCCTCCCACTCTTTACGCTACAGTATTTTCTCTTCCCTATTGCTTCACGAATGAATTTTCTAGAATAAAAGTAATGTGATTAAAAGCTTGAACTTTATATCAAAACGCTTTGAGCATGAAAGAACGGATTAGTTCGTATTTGATTAAAAACAATGAAATATTCTGTCCGTGTATTTTGAAAGACAATCAATACATTAACACTTGAAAGCACCAACTGGATATATTTGCTGCACTCTAGAACGGTTCAGAAAAAAAAGCTTGTCAAACTTTAACAGGGGGAGGAGGGTCAAGGGGGCACCACCTCATGTAATATTTGTAAGATAAAATTTATCCATTAAGCTTTTATTCCGCTTTTTACTTTCATTTCAAAAAGGCTTTTTATTTCCTAACAAAAGAAATGACAGAGTACAACAACACAGACATTATGCAGAATAGCATAATAGTTTTAGCTGGATTAGTCGTTTTGGCTGGTGAAGAAATTGCTAAGTAATTTTTTTTAATGAATATAAAAAGTAATATTAACATCTAAAACGATTCGAAAATACTCTATGCTCTAGGGGTATGTCCTCCCTGCCTCAGGCCAGGACTCTTTACCGGCTACAATTGCTGTTCTCTTAGATATTTTCAGGAAAGAACTAGTCAAACTTTAGTGCAGAAAGTTCGGGGATAGATGGGAAGTTAGCCTCTTCATCAGTAGGATTTGCTTCGCTTATTTTAAAGTTTTAGTGTCGCTCTTTACTTTCATTTGAAAAAAAAACTATTACTAATCAATTTAATTACCAGCTTAAAAGATTCGTCTAAAGAAGCCCCGGAAAGATTGTAGGGTAATTATGCTATATCATACAGAAATTTGGTGTTCAATCCATAATCTAATTTACGTTTGTTATACAGGTTTTATGTTCCTCTTCCTTTCTTTGTTTCTTGTCGTTGGCATAGCGTTAACTTCACTTACTTATGTTAAAAAAACTAACTATTTGAATACTTGATAAGGGCTATGGTGACCAACAACGTTTGACAAATCAATCGATAATTCAAAAGCTGACACCCAATGAGGGCCAGCTGAAGATCTTCGCCCCCAAGAAAACTACGAAAACTAGTTGTAACGTATAAAATCTTATTTATCTAACCAAGCAGACGTCTGTTTGATTCTGCTCCTTTTTCCAACAAGTCCCTTCCAAACAAAATCCGCTGATTCTCTCATCCGATGTTTGGATTTTGTACATGCGTGGCTAAAGATCTTCCATAGTGTACAGAATGGAATATTTTTATCCAAATAATTTGATTTGTACAACAATAAAGAAAGTTGTTTCAAAATTTGGCTATACCTTACAGGTTAGTTAGAAAACTAATACTTTTCCCAAGATTCCCGTAAGTCGATGACAAGAAAATACAGAAGACGTAATTCTTGACGTACGTTTTCACGACCTGATAACTGTTAGTTCACTCACTAATTAGATCAATTTCAACTTGTATGCAGATCAGAAATGCATTTCTATTTTACCAACATGCATTAGATGCTGGCAAAGCTTGCAATTCGAACAAAGATGCAATCAGCTACTTTCAGGAAAACAGAAGATACGACCTAAATCTAAAAGTTGAAGAGAAAAATGAAGTAAGACTTACTAGGTACCAATTAGGGTTAAAATGATCATACTGGATGCGTTCAACATCTGAATCAACTTGCCAGCTTTTTACCAAATCGGGTTGTCGAGAGTCAAATTCCCGGACAAACCTGAAAGAAGACAACCGTAGGTTATGTAACTGTTCACTGCGAGAAACTATCTCCTGAATTAAAGGTGAAAATTGGAGATACTTTTTTTCAGCAAAAGTAATGAAACGAGTACATTTTACCCATGCCCACCGCACTATTACATCCCATCGAGTTTGGTTGGGAGCCAACGTCTCCTTCTTGTAGACATGTTAAATGGCAAGAATGTAGGGCCTCCTTCCCTTGCTCCCCATACGAGTGAGAGAGAGCCTGGACTTCCAAGGAGCATAATTATGCCACCAGTTCTTACTCCCCACTGATTGTGATTGAAAGCCAACGAACTTCAAGACAAATATCTTGATGAAAATTGGATTTACCCAATCCTTTCCGAATAATCGGCCACTAACTTTCGAGAGGCATCGAATGTTACTTCTGAAAGTCTTACAAAGATCTAAAAACCCTTCTGCTTATTGTTCTGATGAAATGTCTGAAAAAACAATATTGTTCTTCAAAACCCAGAAGAGGTATCACAAAGAACACTACCTTCTTGCAATGAGATAGGGTATGTTCATCAGATTTTCAGCCTCATTCGGTATGAATAAAAAGTTAGGTTAGATTTGTTTTTCTTTTTTCGTGCTTTTTTTTTTATTAAGTACGCATTATTGATTAAACAGGCAATATATTCCCGATACATTTTTGTTTTCTTATAATAAGTTCACTGTCCTAAAGTCCCATTTCATAGTTGTATATCTGGTCTACTATTTTTAGTATCGTCATCGCTGGTAAGTCTGATCTTAGAATTTTTAAGAAAAAAAAAGAAGAAAAAAATACCAATTAAAAAAACACACCTGATATTTGACATATTGATAAAATACTAATTTTCTTACAAGCACTGACCTTTACTGACCAGCTTACAGCAGAGATTTGACTAAAACAGTTTCATTATGTATATTCAGACAAACAAGTTTGGCCCATTTCATAGCTAACGCAACATGAAAACAAGACACTAGTAAATATGATCCTCTCTGTGAAACCAAAATTCAATGTGCAATACAATGCAGCGTTTTTTTTATTTGAATTTTACAGTTGCATGGAAGATATGTTTATATGAAAGAAGGTTATTTTAAAATTCTTTTGACAAAATTGTGTCTTAAAAATAGGAAAAACTAAATATGACATTTGGCTTAAGCTAGAATATTCACTTTTGTTTCACGATTAAGAAATAAAATCACTCTGTGTTGGCCATTTTCAAGGGCATAAACAAGCCACTTCTGAATAAAACTGAAGAAATGTCTAATTCTACAGCAAAGCTATAACAACTTAAATTGGCGAAGATGAAGAAAAACATATGCGCTCAGAAGGGATAGTTTCATTTGGACCTTGAAAAAGATACCATCATTCGACATTGTGTTGCCATCCCAGAAAAACAGTTCTTCTCCCCATACAGTGCTAGCGAGCTGTTCTCTATCAAACTGCTAGTTACTGCATTAATTCGCAATACTTAAAAAAACATATTTAGTAATGCTTAGAAAAAATCTTATAATTCAATTATAGTAGGCCACAGCGAATCAAAAAGAAATGCACTTTGAAAAAAAGAATAGCAAAAGAAGAATAGACGAAAAAGAAAAGAAAAACGACATGATAAAAATAAAGCCAAGCATGGGGTCTAAAAACAGAATAACAGAAGAAAAAACTGTAAAAATCATGAGAATTAGAATGGGTGGGGGGGGGGGGGGAAGTACGCATTCAAAGGCCGTCTCAAACTTGCACACTCGGCCTAATTCATTGCCGTGTCAGCTGTTGAAAGTTTGTCTAAATTTACTATACACCTGCTTTATAAAAGCAAAGCTAAGAGTAAAATTTCGTAAAATTTGGAATTGTGGCAGATTCAAGCTTTGAGCATATTTTACTTAAATTTGTATTCACCCATCAAGCAAAAAAAAACCAACACACACAAGAGTGGGGGGGGGCGTTGCCCCCTCTTCAACACCTCGCTCTTTGCGCTAAAATTTTTTTTTTGCACTTTTTAAAAGGATTCATATTGTTCTAATTAAACGACCTTTCTGTTCAAGAGTCGTTCTTAAAGAATTCGGACAAAATTCGAGCTTTAGCGTAAAGACCGAGGTGATGAGGAGGGGACAACCCCCCCCCCGCCATATACGAAATAATTTCTGCTTGTTTTAAGTTTTCATGTTTCTCCTTACTTTCAGTTGAAAAAACTTGTTCTTTTTTATTTAATTTCCGATCGTTCCATAAATAATGCCAGAAGATCTGGCACCACCTCCACGAAAAAATCCCCCCTCCCCACGGAAATATCCTCTAAAAAATTTAATCCCGTTGAAAATTAACCTCGGACAATTACCCTTAACGTCTCCACGCGTAAAATTGAGTCGGCAAAGAGAAAACAAGACATATAAAAAAAAATTCGTATAGGAATTCTGGCAAATTTTCCCAGTGTAAAATTTCCCTGAAAAGTTCACCCCCTGGAAACTTCCCTCCCCATGGAAAATTCTCCCCTTGGAAAATCCCCCTAACGGAAAATTCACCTCCCCCTACCCGACAAATGTATACATACTAAATAACAAATAGCCTACTATAAGTAGGCTAAACAATGGACAAATTTTATAGCTTAAAGTCGTTTCCCAAGGGGCTGTGGGGGGGGGGGAGGGGTCATGTTATCTCCAAAGGCATAGTTATTGGGCCCTTCAACTATGCTGAACAGAAGGGCTATCTCAAATTTTTGATCGGACGATTTCGGGAAAAGAGGCGTGGGAGGGGGTCTAGCCCCCCCCCCCCCCCAATTTCTTTTTCTAGCCCCCCCCCCCTCTAATCACTTAAAAAGGGCACCTGAACTTTTAATTTCCGTTCAAATGAGCTCTCTCCCAATATTCTAGGACCACTGGGTCGATACGATCACCCCTGGAAAAAAAAACAACAACAAAAAAACAAAGAAACAGATAAACAAAAACCCGTGATCTTTCTTCTGGCAAAAAATACAAGATTCCACATTTTTGCAGATAGGTTTGAAGCCTACTATAGATGCTTGAAGTCACTACAGTAGGGTTCTCCGATACGCAGAACCTGATGGTGTAATTTTCATTAAGATTCTTTGAATCTTAAGGTGTCTTTTCCCCCTTTTTGGAAAATCTAGCAAATTTTGTCCGGCTCGTGACCTTTGATGGGTAACACTAAACTTAATAAATTTATATATTTGGAACCAGCATAATAAGCCGATTCTTTTGATATTGGTGTCAAAATTCCGTTTTTTAGAGTTTTGAGAGTTAGAGTTCGTTACTATTGATCCGCGTCACTCCTTACTTACAGTTCGCTACCACGAATTGTTTGATGAACTAGTTTTTGGATTTAATTGCACATCCTGTAAGTACCGGTTCGTCTCTTAATTATTATTCATTTAGCCTCATATGTGGTATCAAGACGCTGTATCTGGAGTACTGCTTTGGCTAAATCAAGATTCGCTTTATAACTCTAGTGCCGAAGCATATTGCTGGCGCATTCTAAGGTAGGCCTTTGCAATTTTAGTAGGGAACCTTAAATAGAATTATGAACGATCAATTAGAGGTAAATCAATTAATATTGGCGAAATTGGAAAATGTGGAAGAAAAGATAAAAGCTCTCAATCCGATGTCTCTCAAAGCTGATAATTTATTGAAAGATTCCCAAAGCCTGACAACACATCTTTCTGATGAAATTAGTGAAGTACGAGTTGAAAACGAATTGAAGGTATTAGCAGGGAACTAGTATAGGGATTATTACGATTTGTGCGATGTATATCCCTCCAGAATACCCTGAGAAATACGCTTATTTCTTAAAGAAGTCCTCCGAACTGGTCTCCTATCTGTCTCCTACAAAAAGGAAACACAGCCATTTTAAAATCTTAATGGACAATTAGTGGCACAACCAGCCGTCGATAGAACAAATAAATGTTTAAAAGTACAATTTCACACTGCCTTACTTTACGCTAATTAAATTACAAAAACACAATAATGGCTATAAAAACATAACATTGATGAGGTAGATTGCCATCTTTAAGCTTGTGACCCCTTCCCCCCCACTCTTATTTTTAACATTTATGGTTGGCCAGTTCACGTCATGTTCATTTACAAGCTTTTATGGCACTAATTTCATTTAGTTATTTCGACAAGTCCTCCCCCTACCCCAGTGTAAACAGAAATGAAATAATGTTCTATTACAAGTCAAATTTCAAACCCGAGCTTAGAAAAACATATCGTCTTTCCAAAAACAAAAGGGCATATCTAGCATGTTTTAAATTTTATATGAGAACGCAAAATGCGAAAATCTCCAAGAACTATTATTTTCTGCTTAGTAAATGCGAAAATCTCCAAAAACTATTATTTTCTGCTTAGTAATGCAGTTTAATATTTATGCAGCAATGACATATACAATTATGTTAGGTTGTTTCAGATAAAACGGCACTGAAATATTTTTGTATCCAAATCATACTGACCCCCCCCCCCCCCCCCCCCCGACCTTGTATTGTGCGCGATGGTATAATGTATTAAACTCATTTCTTATGCTATTTACTATTTAGTTTAAGAATCCGCATGTAAGTAATAAGAATAAAATTTGCAAAAAAAAAGAAACAAAGTGATTTTTTATTTTGAACTTTTGACTGGCACAACTTATCTTTTATCTCTCATCTTCAGTTTCGTTAAAAATTTGCAACTACATTCCCCACAAGAGGAGGAATTTTTTCAGTATGCTTTATTCCAAGCGGTCAATCTTAAAATTTGATTAAGCACTGGACCTATTGTACTCCAACAACTTTGGGGGGATAAAATTTGTCAAGGTTTTTAATTTTGACCAGATACCTTGAGGAGAAGGGGGGGGAGGGCGCGGAAGGGGGACTGGTTTTCCACCGATCATTTTTGACTCCTAAAAAAGGATCTAGAGGTTTCAATTTTCAATCCAATGAGCCCCCTCCAAAATTTCTACGGCAGCTCCTTTCATACGAAGTGGCTCGGTGAAGAAAACAATACTTGAACTCACGTCACTCTTTACTTAGGCAGCGCAATTATGCGTTGCCAATGATAATAATGCTGCGGTCTATACACAATTATGTTAGGCTGTCTTAGAGCTAGATGCGCTGAAATATTTTAGTATCCAAATCATAGCCATCCTCTCCGTTCCCCCACTTATGAAATATATGCCTCATAAAACATGACCAGTAAAATAGTATCTACTAACAGTGTTTCTCACTTTCTGACTAACCTTCGAAAGGTCTAGGAGATACCCCTTAATTTTGCGCACGATATTACTTGTAGTTCATTTCTATGCTGATAAAAACTGTAAATTCCGTTTATTCTAAGAATCTACATGAAAGTAACAGGTACAAAAATAAAAAAAAAGGTTTTAAACCGATTTTATTTTCCAGCTTAACGGACACACCTTTTTTTCCAATCGTCTTCTAGAATTTCGGTAAAATTAGAGAATTACAGTTCTCAGTGTATGAGAACATACACTGAGAAACAACTTTCTCAGTATATGTTTTATTCCAAACGCTCAATCATAGAATTTGATTTATTGTTGAACTTACTGTATTCCAACTTATTTTTTTGGGGAGGGCAAGAAATAAATTTGTCAGGGATTTTAATGTGTAATTTGTCAATGGGAAATATAATTTCCAAATATAAATTCAATTTAATGGCTTTTTCCTTCACTTTCAAACAAAAGTTCATCGATTGGGGTCACAAAAAAATTAAACTGAAAAAAAAAGTCAACCCTAATGACTAAAGAGTCATACTTATCAGACGATCCTGTTAGAAGTCTTTGCATCTCAATAGGGTGAAACTGAAGAGACTGAACATCATCTTTAAAAACATTGACTGACTGTAGAACTTCCCCTTTCTCCAAATCCCATACTATTGCTGACTTGTCTGCTGAACCACTTGCCAAGATATTTCTAGAATAAAATCAACGTTGAGTACTCAATAGATAGAGCGGAAAATATAAGTTTTAACACTCCTACACACTCGAATATGCTGTATCAACCTTGCCAGTTTTATATCCACAAGAAAATAACCCATGAGGTTAGCCACCTCGCCATCAAGGGAGTTATACCTTATTTTAACGGCAAAGTCTAAAGGCAAACTTAAACAGCTGTTACTCGCTAATTGAAGTGAAGGTGAAAAAAAATCAGGCCTGATGGCACGTTGATGGTAACTCAACGTGACCTTTGGCGCAATCGAAAAATCCACAACTAGAAACAACGATAGATATATCACTATGGTAGGTCAAAATTAAGCTTGGGTCTACAACATTTCCTGAGACGCGTAAAATAGCCATTTATCAATATTTTGAACATCTTTTTAAATCAAAGCTACAGCTCAAGACCTTAGTACTAATTACAGAAACATGTTTCTTTTCATAAGTCATCATTACAAATCAATTTTTTCGAATGGAACTATAGAGTAAAGTTGAATCGTAAAATCGGAAAAAATTATTACGTCACAGCTAATGCAACATCTATCTATAAAACTACCTCAAACAAACCGACTCACGATACTTTCGCATATTAGCAGAATTTTTGAAAAACTATTCCTTTACTAAAAACGTACAAATCATGAAAAAGAATAAGATGTTACTATAGAAGTAGGAAAGTCCTGAAATAGCCAGCAGAAAATGAAAGACTAGTTTGTTAGGCTCTCAACTTACACTGACGATGCTAATGATAGCTTTTAGTTTACAATTCTAATCCTCTAAAAAATACTCATATAAACAAAAACTGTTTTTCCAATTGAAAATTCATGAAGCAGCATAGAAAAATGAAAGACTGCTTTACAAGGCAGCCCACTGGTCTCCCCTGCCGAACTATAAATAGCTAGTAAGATATTTTTTATGGTTAAAATGCCCATTAATATTATTCCAAGTTAAGAGCTAATAAACCCTAATATAAACTCCGGAAATCCTGTTATTTCTGCCCACATCACGGATAATTTCAAGCTATTGTACGAATTTCTGACGGCAATCTCAAATCCTAACACTACTCAGATACCTTCACTTGAATTTTGTCTACAAAAGAATAATCGAAAAGTCGTACCAATATAAGTGAAACTCCCCGGTCTGAGCAGTCTTTTATGTTTGGGTTGTTTTTCTCGTCAGTGGTGGCTGTCACTTTGTTGTATAACTTATGATTTTTCGTGTTTTGTTCTTTTCTCTTTATTACTCCTCTAGTGCATTATTGTTTTAACGCAGAGAAAAAGGGTAACAAATGTGTATGTGTGGGTATATATTTATGTATATATGTGTATGTATGTATATAGTAAGGAGAAGTATGCCCCAAGATTGCCGAGTTGTCAACGTCAACGTGACATTGCTAGTCATCAATAGCAAAAAAAGCCTCTAATTTCTCATCTCGTTGTTTTTTAATGTATATTTTATAAGCCATAGGATTTATTCTGTGAGGCATACGATTTATTTGCCATTTGATGACCGATGTAGGAATTTATCAGACTTACTGTTTAACCTTTATGATATATGGATGGGTGGACCGCTAGGTCCGGTATCTTAGTGTTGATTTAAGTTCCTCACAGTTGATTTAAGTTTCCACTTGTTTGTCATTTTTTCTCGTAAGACATGTTGGTACTGTATTCGTTAACTATTTTGTGTTTCTTTTCTCTTTTTTTTTCTCTCTTTGTTTGTACTCCTCTAGTGCATTTTTAATGTATCGATAGAGGGCAAAAATAAATTATTATTATTATAACGCTATATAGTAACATCCTAAAATACTTTATTTACTAACTGTAAAAACATAATAAAGCCATAATAAAACACATAAATTGTTTCTACTTTACAAAAGTTATATATTATTTTCTTCGCTCTTTACTTCCGTTTGAAAAAACTTGTTTTCTTTTTATTCAAAATCAATTTTTATTCAAATAGTGTACTAAACAAGTTTTGCCTCTCCAAAACTTATCTATAAAATTTGCACGAATCAATTATCATAGAAAATCGATCAATTATCAAGAAAAATCAATTATACATGAAAAATCGTCTTTGAATAACTTTATAGTTGCATGCAAGATGTAAAGTTCACTCATTCAGTCTACAGTATCAGGAAAACTTGCGGAGAAAGTGCCACTTATATTTATGTTTGCGTTCCTGAATTTCTGACACAGACTTCCATCAAATCATGTATTCTATTTCTTCCAAGACATGTCTAATTTTGCTTTTTAGGATTATTAAGTAAGTCCTTTACCAGGCAAATACACATGGGGGGGGGGGGAGCAAATTGGCAAAAAACAGGCATAGTCCATACAAAAGCAAAAAACCGGTCCCTGTGCGTACAGTATCTATCCGTTATTTAAAGAATTAGAAAAAAGAATAATAGGTCCAGACGAACAATAGTTTCGGGACTTAGCCGAAACATCAATTCCTGAAAATCTCTGTGGAAGTTCCATCTCCCTAGCTGTACTATCCTCTTTAAAATACTGAACACAATTTGTATGAAAAGCAATTTGCACTTATTTTGAATAAGGGACTTTATTTTATCAATTTTATCAGAAGATTTTTTTTTATAAGGTTTGACTGTCGATATTTGCAACAGAAAGGATTATTTTATTAGAATAGAGTATCGAATGTCGAATTGAATGTTGTGTTTATTAGTTAGCTATTCCTTTATGGACCCTTATCATCTCATACCCCCCCCTCCCCCAAAGAACCGTTTGTGCATGTGTGTATACTAAAAATGAAACTCCTAAACATATGAAAACAACAAAGTTTGTCCAGTTCATAAAAGTTCAGTGACCTTTGGAGGGTTAGGGGTGGAGGTACATTCTTTGAAAAAATGAACAGCGGGTTGGGGAGCATTGCCTAAAGCACTCATAGAAGAAAAGATTATAGAACAGAACCTAAAAAAATTGTTTCTTAGGGGGAAGGGATTTTATATACAGATTTCAAGGTTCTCGAAAGATTGGCTGTCCCTGAAGCTTCACTCACAAGTATTTTGGCCGAAATGACAATTTTGTGGCAGAAAAGAGCACTTTGTTGTGGTGTGATCTCTTCCTTGACTGAGAAAAGGGTCACAGGAACTTGAAACTTTCGTTCAATGAGATCCATCATGATTACCTACGACAACTGGATTGGTAGGAACACCCCTTGAAAGGCTTTTAATTCAGCTATCCGGTTGTAAAAAAATGAAGCAAACACGCTTAAAATATGGACATAATTTCCGATGATGTCAGCTTGCAGATAAAATCAGCAGGCTTTTGATCATAAACTATTTGTGATTGGTCCGGAAAAGAACAACTTGCATTACAATGGTAGACCTGTTGATTGATTGAATAATGAAATAAACATAACGTCCTCGAACCAAATATCAACAGGGACTTTTTAGATCTCAAAAGGTATGGGAGAGAAAGTGATGGCATGGATAGACAAGAATGCCCATAGGGTTAAAGTGTCATCAGGTTGTGGCCTGTATTCTTCAAACATCTAAGACTAACAAAACGAGTGGAAAGGTATTGGGCAAAAACTTTAGTATTCATAGAAGTTTATAACCCTTACTGCAGTTCTATCTTCTTTAGTTCTACCCTAGGGTAAAAGACTATAATGAAGAAGTGAAAACTATCATTTCGTATGCAACGTATGGGAGAAGTAGCAATTACTACCCTTGGATTGAAAAAATACAGTTAGGTGAAAATATTCTGCCTCGGGAAGTTTCGACAAAGTATCTAGGGGTGATTGTTGATGAGTGCCTTAACTTCAAAGAGCACATTTCATGTGTTAGTGGCAAAGTCGCCAGAAATGTTGGGATGATGAGGAAACTGAAGCACTTTTTTCCGAAAGACATTATGAGATTGCTTTATTTTTCCTTTGTTCACCCATACCTTCTATATGGTTGTCTTGTGTGGTCAAGCACGTTTTTAATTCACCTTCGTCCCCTTAGAAGTGTACAAAATAATGCCCTACGTGTTTTAACTGGAGATAATCATAATATGTCTGTTAGACATAGATATAATCAAGTAAATATATTACCGATGGCTGGATTATTCCGTTTTTATAATGCTCTTTTTATGTTTAAATATACACACGCGTTATTACCTGAGTGTTTTAGGGAAATGTTTACAAGTGGTGTTAATTTTCATAATCACTCGACTAGAACATCAACACTAGTTCGGCGACCTCAGGTTATTACAAAGCGATCCGTTTTTTCCATAAGACATGTTGGCCCTCGGGTATGGGAACCATTAACGCAGGCAATTTCAACAATTGATGAGCTAAATGAATTTCGCAGTAAATTAAAAGGACAGTGTTTGTCTACATATGAGTTTTAATCCTTGCTGGGCGAATTTCCTCTCAAGTGATTGTGACACTTTTTTTTGGGAGGGCGACGAGGAGGTAGAATAGAATGAATGATTTTTAGTTTTGCGTCTTCGGTATCCAATTAGGTCGTGAAATTATTAGAAATCAATTTATTTCGTTTATTTTTATTTATTTATTTTATTATTATTATTTTTTGTCCTTTTTTTTGGGGGGGGGGTCTAAGGCTGGCTGGTAGTAATTGTGTATGTAGGGTTTTGTAAAGGGTGATGTGTACCCATACAAGTTTAATAAACTTCGGGTTTTGTTGTTAATGTGT
The DNA here is from genome assembly GCA_027921565.1 of Artemia sinica. Lineage (NCBI taxonomy): Eukaryota > Metazoa > Arthropoda > Branchiopoda > Anostraca > Artemiidae > Artemia > Artemia sinica. Next base: position 42,537,172 of record CM051258.1, read on the forward strand.
TATAATTTTTTTAATAGAACCTTTTTCTCTCTCTCTTTTCTCTCTCTCAACGCTGATACAGCTATGCCAGCTTTGTCGTTCACAGAGACCATTAGTCTTGCTTTACTCTAATTATGCTTTCAAGTCTTCGATCACTTTGACCAAATTTTTCACTTGAACCTGACCGTTTTTTAAACAAATTTTTGGAGCATTTTTTGGGGGGTGGCTTGATATTGTCTAGCTAAAGACTTCAGTCTATTAAAACTTCGACCCGATCGGAGATATTTTTTTTTTTTTTACTTAAAAAAAGTCAGATCCGCTCTCTGAGGAAAAATTTCTTTTTCTCTGATCAATCTAAAATTTTAATACGATGTACTCTTTAGTCTAGGAATACCTAGTAGTAAAAAAGAAAATGAATAAATATTTTTTAGGGACTTCATCAAATAGTCCCTATATTAGCCAATATTAGAAAATAGTCCATATGTTAGCAAATAGGGCTAAAATAGTTCTGTTACAAAAAGGTTACAATTCTGCAAATTTCTGCTACAAAAAGGTTACAAAAGGGTATTATATTTGAGGGCGATATTACAAAAAGGTTATAAAAGGGTATTACGACAGTAATACGGGTATTCGACTAAAGGATAATAAAGGGTATTCGACTCGTTAGTTATACATTTTAAGGCTAGTTTTGTAACATAGAAGTCCAGAATAATTGGGTGGCAAACTATACAACAAATATTACTGTCACATTCCTATATTTAATTTACATGATGCATCTACTAACAGCACGTACTAATCAGCCAATACTGCAACTAAAATTGTAGATAATACTTCAAAGCCACAAGCAACGTGGCTACAAAAAAAACTCCTACAGTTAACATTATATACAAAACTACGTCAGTTAAGAAAACCCAACAGAAAATAAATCTAAAAAACTCCAACAAATATGGGTAGTGCTACCACCCCAGATATCCCTAAAAGGCAAGAACCTCTTTATCGTTTTAATAGAAAGAAACATGTTTTTTATATAATTTTTCTGTTTTCAAGGTAATATTACAAAATTAAATACTGATTACAAGGATCCTTTTTTCGTTAACAATATATGTGTAACAATCAATTCAGTTTTATTAGCTCAGTATGAAATAAGCTTTCAGCAAGGGTTTCTTCTTTTTAAACTTATTCCGTTCAAGTAATCAGCTGGCTACACCCAGAAGCCGTTTATTTAGTTTTTAATAAAGCTAACATTACTCTCTAGCCTTACGAGGGGTTCCAGCAAGGGGGAGGGACATCCCATTTATTTACGTCTATTTTTGTTTCTTATAGGTTCGACATATATCTATTTTCGGCGGATTTTAAGTTTTAAATTCACTGTTTACTTTGACATAAAAAAATCTGGTTTATCACATTTAATCAAGCACAAAGGCAAAAGAGACCTTGCATTTTTATTCCAAGATAAAGAAAGGATGGCATCTTTGTGTCCATATCCAGGAATCTTCTTCTTTTTCTTAGCTTTCTTGCCCAAGCTTAGTGCAGGTTCTAGGCAACCAACTATGTCCAAGTCCCATATATCAATGACCGGAGAAATGGTGCCAATCGCAGCTAAATTCCCTTTAAAAAGCAGACGATTAATAACAAATCTAAATAAAGAAAATATATTCAGGGGTTCTCTAAAAACGTATCATACCATTTATTTCTTTTATTAATACTCTGCTTCCAATTTTGTGGCGATTCAAAAATAAACATACATGCCGAGTCATACCTTGGCCCCCAGTTGCAGAATCGCAGTTACTACTTGGAATTAGCTCGTTTTCGCATTAACTCAAGACTTAGATTGCTGTTACAATGAGTTAGGACTTAGTCTTCTCAACGTGTTAGGAATTGGTATATGTTTGTACAGTCAGGCAAGGCTCGCTTTCCCACCAATATTGCAAATTTTTGCTTGAATACGGCGCAGCATATGGTTCACTTTTCTGTTAAAAAGTTCGCGGAGGAGGGAGTTATCCGAGCTCAATTTAGACCTTCAGTCCTAAATGACCTTAAGATTCGTTGCACGATTCCGGTTTTATCCCCCCCCCCTTTTTTTTTACTAAAATTCATAGGTAAAGAAAGGTTCAGTTGCATAATTTAATGCTGCACGGATTCCTTTCCCCTTTTAAGTGTTTTTTTTTTTTACCTTTTGACCATTCTGAGTGAAATGTTTATCTCAAAATTTTGAGATAGTTTTTTTTAACTCATTTTTTATTAGAAACGTACTTGTACTTGCTGCGGGAAAAGACGTGAACGCCTCACCCAGCATCTGGAAAACTCCGTATGGGTGACTCCCATTAATCATGGTCTTGCGCCAGCTTTTCAATAAACCTGAGCCAGCAGCTCTCCCACTTTCTGTCAAACTGTCGAAATTCACCAATGGCATCGAGGTCGTTTTTGACAGTTGCTCAGCAATTCTTCAATTGACCGCCAGGACATCTGTGCCAATCTAAAGGAGCAGCTAGAAGCACCTGCTTGACGATGCGGTCATTGGGTCTTCACAGGACACGACCAAGCTAACGCAGTCTTCTTTGTTTGACAATCATGTCTGTGGGCTCAATGTTACACCAGCGATGACGCATATCAACATTTGTGATTCTTTCGGAGCATTCCACAAACGACGACTGTGTTGAGAGACGACGGTTTGGGCTTTGTTGATTCTGTTCTGTACGTCAACGTCACAGCCTCCACAACAGTCTATTAGCAAGCCAAGATAAGTGAAGCTATCGACTTTTTCCAATTCCTTTCCATAAAGCACAAGCTCATAATCCGACTGTATATTTCGGTCCATTATTTTAGTTTTGATCGCGTTGACCTTCATACCCATTAGCTCAGAAAAATATACTATTTCATTTAGCATTGCTTGGGGAGTTGCTGGATCAGCAGCAAGAACAACAATGCCATCTGCATAGTCTAGGTCAAGCACGTTAATACCAATTCCAATAAAGACACCATAAAAACTCGAGAGTGCTCTTTCTAGAATTCAATCTATACGGTAGTTAAAATGGGGGACAATACGCACCCCTGTTTTACACCGCTAATGTGGGTGGTAAGAATACCCACCCACTTTTCAAGTGTTTTTCTTTCTTTTCCTTGATTGCCGCTAAAACAGAATGCCTTACTTTCCATAAAAACAAAACGAAAAAAAATAACAGTGACCAACACAAAGCCCACATATTTAGACACGTCTCTTCCACTACCAAACAGAGCATTAATAACTGAATTCTGTACAAACGTAACACTAACTACTAGCAACAACGAAGCAGCAAAACTTACCCGGAGATGATGCTGACGGGTCATAGTCGAGCCATTCAATACATATAGGAGCACCAGGTAGCAAAATTTCATGATGTACATAAAGTGCCTCTTCGTCGGCGTTATAAACTAAAATGGATAAACAGTAAAGAAGAATAGAAAAAGTTGCATAACACTGTTGCCATGTGTATATCTCGCTTACGGCAATTTTGACAAAAGGGACTAGCAATTTAAAATTTTTAAAGCAGTGTCAAATGGTGCTCCAAAAATCATCATTTGATGACAGATGAAGAACATCTTACTAAAAGACAAAACAGTATTTTTTAAATAACAGAAATATCGTTTGATACGTATTGTACTAACGTATTGATTATGAAGTTTTTTTTGTATATATATTAATGTTCATGACGACATATGTATATTATAAACTTTCAATTTGTTATTTTTATTTGGTTAATCAATCATGGTCAACTTTGGCAATCGTCTTTGGATAAAAAAGTGAATTTTAAGGAAACTTTTTTTTTATTTTCCAAACAAGCAAGTGCGCCTAAGGGGAAAGTCTTCTGGATTCTTGGGCTACTTGGAAGCTTATAAACTGATTCTCCTGGACTTAATAAGATGATTGAACAAAAACAAATTAGCTGAATCAAAGGCCATTTAATCGAAAATATTATTCCTATTATCGACAGGAAAAAATATTGTTCGAATTTATTTTGAATTCCTGAAAATGTTCTGCAATGTTTTTTTATATATATTAGGGTTAGTTTTGAACGTCTACGGAGCATTAACAAAAAAAAGGAAAAAAAAAAGAGAAGTAATCTCAAAATTTTCGGCTTTAATTGAAAAATGAATGAAAAGACACAGGAAATAGATCCAAGAATGAAAAGAATCATGATCTTAACTAGCAAAACCGAAAAAAAAATTATACTTGTGTTATTACAATCATATGTAATTTTTTTTTCATTGAACGCCTCATAAAGGAACTCATAACACCCACAATGGAAGATTTCCGACCACTATATATAATATTTTTTTTTTTTTCATTTTTAAATACTATTAGAAATTTATTACGACATGGGAACATTTTCTCCTCGTGTTCAGCATCCTATCTAATATGGGAGTCTGAGGAGTATCGAATATTTTCCCAGGGGGAGGGGGAGGGGGAGAAGTCGCAATCACACATCTGTATTTTGAGGTACAAACCTTTCAAATATATATATATATATATATATATATATATATATATATATATATATATATATATATATATATATATATATATATATATATATATATATATATATATATATATATATATATATATATATATATATTATATATATATATATATATATATATATATTAATTATCAATACATTATTAAAATATATCATTATTTAAAATACACTTCTATAAATAAAGTAGGTTTGGGTACTTGTATGATAAACCCCCTACCCCTCAAGTTGTTCAGTCATTGACGCATTATAGAACCGTTTTTTTTTTCGTTAGTTTCTTCAATCTTAGCGTGAGACAAGACAATGAGAAGTGACAGAATAGATTGAAATATATAACTTGGGCTATATATTTGCACATTTTGTGGGGAGGGGGGGTGTTGATAAAGTATTTGGACAGTGTGAAGTTAGAGAACAATTCTTACTACATACTATGCAGAATAATTATACCTAACATATTAGTCGTGCCGACCCACTATACTTTACCCCCACCCCACCCCCCTAATTTGCAAATATATAGCCCAAATTCTTTTCTAAAGTATTATATTTTTATCTTAATTTGGTATATTTCATTAGGATTGAGCGTCAGAAGAACATTAGGTAGGGGGCATATCATATAAGTACCCAGGTTTGTTATGGATATAGCACAATAGAGTGCATCATAATTAAATAAAAAATTTATCCCACGAGCTTCAGCTAGGAGATGGCAGAAAACATTCAACAGTGTACGGCCAACTTTCCGTATAGAGAAGAACACGCAATTCCACAAGAATTTATTCAAATTGGAGGGATGAAACTTATCAAAAACCAAAAGCGTAGGCAAATTGTAAAACAAACAGGAAAAATGTAGAAAAACTTAAGAATCTCGGTAATTCAGAGAAGGAGTAAGCCCTTCCCCCCATCAGTGAACACATACCTCCGGCTCATAGCTAAGTGTTATTCTAGGAAGATTAGACTTTTGAAGCCGAACATTTGCTAGTATTTCAATTCTGATATTTACACTATTTCGGTATGAGCATATTACAACATTTTTTGCAGGAGGAGGGAGTACTAAGGCCTTCCCTTAAATAGTTTCGCTACTTACAAAACAAAGAAAATTTTGCCCATCCCCCTAGCGAAGTAGAGATTAAAGGCTAGTAGCTAGTCAATTTTTTCCTTTAATTCTCTATTATTGTCTGTTACAAGGCTTATTGTTACAGTGTTTTATTTATAGCTGCCAAACTATAGTTGTTAGCTTTTGTAAAAGACATCATTAGATATGCACAAATATATATATCCACATAACCTTTCACTGAACAAATCTAACTACTCAAAAACGTAATTGAAAAGGTTTATCTTGAACTTTTAATAAATAGATATAGCAGCTGACATTGGAAAACGTAAAAACTTAAGTTACATCTTTATAATGCTGACCATTTACAACGTCAGATAGGCAAAAAATAAAAGCAACCATAAAGGAAGTACCTGGATATACCCAAAATTACCGTGATTGTTTTCAAAATAATTGATTTTTGAAAAAAAAACATCTCGAACAATCACCATCTTTGCGAAATCACCAAAGGTTCTTTCGTCACCAATTCTCCTAAACGATTTTATCCTTTTTTAAATTTTGGTCATTAAAAGTATTATGATAATGCAATTCGTGTTGACTTGTGATAATATTTTTTTAATTTTTTTTTAGCCAAGTAATTACCTCTAAAACATTATATATTTTCTTCGTAATCCACACAGTATTCCTCGGTAATGCTTCGTAACAATGTTCCATTAAATCCTAATATTTATAAAAAATGTTAATGAATTAGAATAAATTTATGACTACAAACCATACTTTAGCGTGGATGGGTATCTTTTCTATTTCTTTTTTTTTTCTATGTAGTAGGGTATAGGCAAGTCGTTGAGAGAAGATCAACGGTCACCGCAAAATCTAGTGTTTACATGTTCGCGCTTTTTATAAATTGGTACTGATAAGAACGAGGCAAAAGAGCCAAGCTGATAGGAGCCAGGCAGAAGCTGATTAGACCGTCCTTAAGGGTGGTCAAGTTAAGGGGCATTTCTGAAATATATATGAACACGTAACAGGCTAGTAACAGGCTTGTTAGACCCTACTTGAATTATCTTATGGCAGTATTATCTTATTTGAATAGGAAAGTGATCAGCTTCTCCGGTGCTGCTTCGAAGTGCCATTTGCGGCCATTTTGTGCAACGAAATAATGAATCAAAATTTACATTTAGCTATTTCATTAGTTCAATTGGATTAGTTGAAAAGTCCAAAAAACCTACGTCTCATGGGAAGACGGAGTATAATACTCACGTAGCAAAAGAGAAATGTCCAAAAATTATGCGAATGGACCCGATGCCCCCCCCCCCTGTACGCAAGTGAATATGTAATAATAATAATAATGTATTTCTTACCCGTCTACAAAAAGGGAATGACGGAGTACTAAATAAAAAGAAAAAAAGAACATGAGCACTAAGAACTTATTTTCACCATAAATAATCAAGTCAAATTGATATCAGGAAGATTGCTCTTCGTACACTATGCATAAGAAAACTTTCAGCAAGGGTAACAACGGATGAGTTGGTGAGTCAGCCAGGAAATTTCGAAACTTCGTTTAGTTTTTTACACTTGATGCTATAAGAGGGATGTCTCTTACTTCCACAATTTGCACATTTTATAGGGGCAGAACATGGTTGCTCACGACTGGAGGTATGTCCTCCAGAACATCTAGCACACTTTGCCGCGTTTTTACATTCGGAAGCTACATGTCCATAATGCTGGCAATTGTAGCAGCGTTTCGGAATAAACAGGAATTTCTCTATCCGAAAGCAATCATATTCGACCCGAATACCGTGTCGGATTGCAGAGGAAAGGGCACTTTCTGTCGGAAAATATATTTTGAAAGTTGACGAGCTTCCGATACAAATAGTTCTTGTGCATTCTGGTGAGGCAGTTTTAAGTCTTTTTCTGCTACACAACTAGGTATCCCTTTCACAACGCCGATGAAGACGGGCTCGGTCACTTTTGTTGTCGCAGTGTCGCTTTTCAGGTTTTTTGCAAAGTTTTCAGCCGAAACCCGGATACTTCAGGTGGATTAGCCACAACAACGTAGAAAAGTCTTTTCTCAGAAACGTTCGCTATCTCCTTGTTCGCACCTGCAGCACCTTTTACGGGTGAGTTCGTTGGCGTTTCGAATTTTATGTTCGGCGCTTCTTCCAACTTGCGTTCGATTTTTAGCAGCCGGCGCGACAAATCTGCACGTGTCTTAAAACTGGCTTCAGGGACCTCCGAAGGATCATACATTCAGAACACCGTCTCGTCTCTAATATCCTTTTCTCGAAAAACGACATAGCAGTCGTATAGCTCAATAATTAGTTCTTCCTTTGTACCATTCAGTTGCATTCAGTTACCTGAATGCATTCAACCGAGTAAGAGCTCTTCGCGCCAGGACCTATTACAAGTGAAGAATTGGTCTAGTTGAACAGTTAATATTAACCGTGATAAAATAGTCTGCTGTGAGCTGAACTTATGAACTTTGATATTTGAATTTGAATAAGTTTCTAAAGGATGGGAAAGAGAAAGAAGAAAATGGAAGAATCTCTAAACTTGTCTGCGTCTACGGCAACGAGTCAAGGTGATGAAGTTTTTATAAAGTCTTTAGCAGAAAGTATCAGTTTGATTTTAGAAACAGTTAAAGGAAATACTGCCACCTTAGAATCATTAAAATCTAACATCAAAGCAATTGAAGATAATGTAAAAAAAATTGTAAGAAATTGTTTCTGAATCGAGTAAAGAAGTGGCGCAGCTGATACCGCGTGTTCAGAATGTTGAATTAGAGACGGCAAACTTCAAAAATCAAATATCTGTGTTGGCGGAGAGAAATATAGCGCTTAAATCACATATCGACAATATGTCGCTTACTCTGATGAAATTGGAAAGTAATGAAAATGATAAACATTTAGTGATGTGGAATGTGAAAGTTCAAGATGAAATAAGAGCACAGGAATTACTGTCTAAAGTTGTTATTGAAGGCCTTGATCTCCCAGCCCCAAGCCCAGTTAAGTTGGTGGATTTCAGGGAAAATGCCAAATTCTTGAAATTTGAATTGCCATCGAGGTTAATCAGGAATGAGATTTTGAAGAACGCCAAGAAACTGAAAAACAAAAAAATTGGAGAATTCGAGAAAATATATCTGACGGATGATGCGCCGAAGTCTGTTCGTGAAGTTCGAAAGAGGTCGCTTCATGTGAAATTAAAATTGCGCGATTTTGGAATTGACTCTTGGTTGTCGAAAGGTGTACCCCCCTGCCTAGTTATCAAGCGGCGAGATGGTCCGAATGAACGACTAACAGTTATTGAAGGTTTCGCTCTAATTACTGACCTTGAAAGGAAACATGGTGGTTGAATCGCAAATATTGATACATGATTTTTTTTTAAGACTAATTTTGTTGATATGATAATGGATTAGTTTTGTTAAATAATGTGAGTATAAGTGTTCGATATTTATTTGGGTTGAAATAAAAAATGTGGTGGGTTCTGCGCGGTTTGATGTATTTGGGTGATATTATTATGATTAAGAATGTATTTAGTGTGAGTTTTAGTGTTTGTAATTTTTTGTGGGAGAGGCATGGGGGGGGGGTACTCTTTGGCGTGAGATCAGTACATGATAATGGTTAGTCAAGTTCACGAGATCCCTACATCTAGGCTGGAGGAATTGGAGAGAAATTCAGCCCTTTTTAGTAATGTATTCCAAACGCCCCTAGCCCATGATAATAATGAACTTTTAAATTCTTTTTTAGTCCCCCCAAATAAATATTTGTTTTCTCATGAAATAGTTCATAAAAACCCAAACATGAGGAGAATATCTTTTTGGAGCTGTCGTGGATGGAGGAGCGGGCAAGATGCAATTAAAAATTTTTTATTTGGATCTGGTACGGATATTGTTGGAGTGTGTGAAACATTTTTAGATGAAATTTCGGCAAAAAAAAATAATATTAGTGATTTCCAATTTTTTCAGGTAAGTAGAACTCAACAAAAGCAAGGTGGTTTAGCAATACTGGTTAAAAATTATATTCCGGCACGACTGAAAGAAGAATTTTTATATTTGAATACGGAGATGATTTTCGAAAGCTGTATTGTTGAATGTTTTCTACCAAATAATGATAAACTTTTAATTGCTATAATTCATCGTCCTCCCTCATCAAATAAGGCAGATTTTATTGATAAATTTGAAAATATGTTAAGTGTGATATCAAATCTTCGAATAGCCATTTTTAATCCTTGGGGACTTCAATATTGATTTAATGGGATGTCTCCCATCCAGACAGCAAGGAATCGACCGACATGTCCTTCAGTTTTTGGAATGTAACCTTTCTCATGGTATGAACCCAGTATGTTTTATTCCGACACGCATAACAAATTCTTCTTTTTCTCTGATTGATAAAATTTTTGCACCTTATCCATGTGAGGCTACATTCGTGGTTATGGAGGATACATCTGACCATTGTATTTTAATGTCTGATTTCAAAGCGCAAAAGATAGTCAATAAAGAAAATCATATGAAGAGGAGAAACTTTTCACAAGTAAATATGAATGAATTGAAACCTAATCTTAGCGATGTAGGATGGAGTGAAGTTATTAATGAGAACGGCCCCAACATATCTTTAGATATATTTTATCAAATTTTGAATGAAAAACTGGACCTTTATTGCCCATTTCATAACATGCATTCAAAACTACACACCGGAAAAGAACCTCACCCAAACAACCTTGGATAAGTCCATCACTTCTAAAATCTATCAAGGAAAAAAATAGACTGTATAAGATAAAAATGAAATACCCCTCAGCTCATAATGTACAACGATTCAAAAATTATAAAAATTTGCTAGTTAAAACTCTGCGAACAAGTGAAAAAATGTATTATGAAAATGCATTTAAAAAATCTGATTCACCTCGGACTACATGGAAGTTAATTAAGGAAAAAATTGGAAACAATATAAAAAACCCACACCCTGAAGTGATCATAAATGAAAATGGTGTTGAGTTGAAGGGGAAGGGTGTTGTTGCAGAATATTTTTGTCATTATTTTTCTCATATTAGTTCTACCGTTGAACTGGAATCCCCTGAATCTCCATCTCATTCATATAAAGAATATCTCCCACCATCCGAAAATTCCAGTATGTTCCTGGCCCCTGTCACTTTCGGTGAGTTCCAGAAAGTAATTATGAATCTAAAGAGTGGTAATTCTCTAGGTCTAGATGGGCTCTCCACAAATATTCTGAAAGAACTTGCATGTGTAATCCACATCCCATTGCTTCATATTTTAAATGCATCTATGTCATCAGGGATCTTTCCGGAAGTATGGAAATCTGCACGAGTTATTCCAATTCATAAGAAAGGTGATAAGACAGATATAGGTAACTATCGCCCAATAGCTATTCTTTCCCCTATATCTAAGGTTATTGAAAAAATTATTCAAAAAAGAATTGTCTCGTATTTTGATAAAAGGAATTTATTTACTAAAAATCAGTTTGGATTCAACGCTAATTTTGGAGATTAATGATTCATTAAATGATGAAAATCATGTATCTACTCTTTTCTATGATATAAAAAAGGCATTTGATACGCTAAACCATGAAATTTTATTGGAGAAAATTAATAATGCAGGTATTAGAGGTAAAGGCCTAGATCTAATAAAGTCTTACTTGCATGGTCGAAAAATTCAGGTAGAAGTAAATGGGCACCTGTCAAGCCATATTGTTATTGATGATATTGGAGTCCCCCAGGGATCAGTATTAGGGCCATTACTATTTTTGATTTATATAAATGACCTTTCGAGGTGTTTACCCCAAGATAGTAGTTTAGCAGTATTTTTTGCAGATGATACGGCGGTGACAGTAAAAGCTAAAACCCCATCTTTGTTGGCTGAGAATATGGTGACAGCAATGAATTCTTTGAATAAATGGTTTGCATGTAACTACCTGGCTCCGAACTTTTCTAAAACTGATTCATTTCGTTACCTTGGGATTATTCTTGATGAGCTTTTATCTTTCCGTAAGCAATCTGATTAATTGAGATTGAAACTTGCCCATAACTTAGGTTGCCTTCATAGAATGAAACATGTATTTCCTTTTTCCATCCTTAAAATTTTATATCATTCTCTAATTGAATCATATTTTAAATATTGCCCTGTAATATACCTCAACACGTTTATGGTCCATCTGCAACCTCTTAAGATAATTCAAAATAAGACGGTTAGAATCCTGGGTACTTTTGTTCATCGCCCAGTGAGGCTTCAAAATCTTTCAGAAACCCAAACTTTATATCTTTTTCTCAATATACTTAATCTAAAAAAACTGAAAGACATGCATACAGCAATGTGGTATTATGATATCCAATCTTCGGCAAATTATTTCCATGATCTGGGTATAATTGAGACTCCCATTTCTCCTGCCCACCACGTCCGCTCCAAGAAGTATCGCCTTCCCCCAATTAAATCTGAAAGAGCTAGATTCTCAATCAGATACCAGATTCCTCATATTGCAAATAAATTTAATTTAATAGATGTGTCCTCAAGATTCAAGAGCCGATTTTCTCTGAAAAAACATATTTCAAAAATTGTTCTTTGCCTGGATGTTGGGATTGGTGAATTTGGATTTTAGTATGAAATTTGTTGTGGTGTTCTCACGCTGGGGTGGCCTCCTCTGTTATCTCCTACCATGTGTGTCTTTTTTTCTTTTTTTTTTTCATTATTGATATGCTTTATTTGCTATTTTATGTTTTTGGCCGACACATCGAGCCCTGCTCCCCGTCGGCCAGTTTAGAAAATTATTTATTCATGTAATTTGTTTGTTAAATAAATAAATAAACTAACCGTCCTTATGGGCATTTATCTGACCACCAGCTTTAGCTAAGCATTTTCTCGAGTTCAAAATCGATCCTTTTTTGTAAAAATCGCAAGCCACAACGCACACATCTTTCTTACCAATTTCAATCTCACTGTCAATGCATCGCGAAATATAGTTCAGCAATCCATCCCAGAATACTGGCATGACGTCAGCGAACAACGGAATATAGCGAGATGTTCACTTGCCAACTTACTTCTGTGTGATATGTACTTCAGATTAGTCAACAATAAAGTGTAGCCCAAGAGAAACTTAACAAATGACTACCCTTGGCATTGAGCGGCAGCTGTCCACACATTTCCTGTTCCTCTGTGCTTTTACTGGTGACTTCGTAGCAATCCCAACCGAATAGAAATTGACAGGGAATTACGCTTAAATTTATTAAAGGATTCAAAATCATGTTAAAGAGAAAGTAAAAATTAAACAGAGCTTCTACAAATACAGTCACCTTACGAAAAAGAAACAATCAACAGAGTTTTTAGTTGGTAAAAGCAAAATAATGAATAACATTATTATATTCTTCTCTTAATCACCGGCTAAAATGTAAATTTTTAAACAGGCTATCGTGTTATTAGGAGAACACTGAAGACTACTGATCTGCGAATGGGTTTCGTTTTCTGGACTGTGATACTGGTACAGCATGGTGACTTTAGTAATACGGGCATAACTAACACGGGCTTGCTTACTAAATATTGATGCTAGTTTGAAATACATATCCTCCATATAGTTGATATGATCCAGGTTGTAATCAGGACGACGTTCTGCACCCTATGGGTAAGTTTACTCGACCTCGGAAGGACTTTTTTGGCCGAATGAATGGCCCAACAAATTTGACAAAATTATAAAGTAAAATAAAATTGCCATTGTTCTTAATTTGAGAAAGGAATGGTGGTCTTGCTGCTAATTTTCACGTTAAATATTTCAGGAGCAGTTAACCCAATACTGCTTCAAGAATCCAACTTGCCACAGTAGATTTAAAATCATTATAGTTTCTGGAACCAAATATAATGCCATTTCTAAGCTTCCGTTGTGATTATTTCCACTAGGCCCATCTTCTTTTTTAAATACTGCTTTTAAACAATCCGTAAAAAGGATATTAAAGAAAAAACAGATTTTCAGGGCAATACATGTTCAACATACTTTGATCTTCCCGATCCACATTACCCTGATGATCCCCCCAATGACAACAGCTTATTAACCGGTTTCTGGCAATTATCTTAGAAGTGTGAAAATATCAGATATAACCTTTAAGTGTTGCACAAACGATTTTTTTCCATCATTGCTAGTGTTTCAAAAGCTTCGTGATTCCCAAGTCTTGTTTCTCCCTCTTTTCCTATTTCTTCAATTTTAGCATTAAATTTTTTCTTTAGCATTCCAAGTTTCTCAATTATTACAATTCCGTATAAAAGGTAATTAATACAAACGTACCATAGACCTCTAACATGGCAGCATCTTCTTCAACATGGCCAACCAAGATTAGGTTATCAGTTTCTTTTAACACAAAGTCTTGATCATTTTCATCAGAAGAAGCATCACTCCATACTTCTGAGTCTTTGAGATTCTCTTTAGCTGCCTTAAGGATAGGATCGTCTTCATTCCTAGCATAAACAGTTAAAGTGCCAAAGTCAGAAATCATTTCTTCTGAAACAATGAAGGGAGTCAAGAAATAAAGTTTATAAATACTATTTAAATGGTTAAAAAAATACATACCCTACCCTTTTTTTACAGCATTTCCATGACAAATATAGACCATTTTCATGGCAATATTATTATAAAACACCTCAGATAATTCATTGTCATTAGAATAACAAAAAATACTGTTTAGACAACCTCTTCTAGTCTCCCCCCCCATGAAATGGCCCCTCACCCAAGATAAATTTCTGTTTATTGGACTGAAGAAGCAACATTCCCCTCATATCGCAACTACTTCAACTATTTCCGCTCTCTCTCCAACCCTTCTCAATACGGCTCTAGATACTATAGATTGAAAAAAAAATATTTACTTTAAACAATTTTTCTTTCACTTTTCTTATTATAACATTACAAAAATTAAATACTGCTCAAACCTCCAGATTTTTTTTTGTATCTGTAGCAGTACTTTTTTACGATTTAAAATGTCATAAATCTTTACCAACGAATACAAATCAGCAGGCAAAATAAAATTTTGAATTTCAGTAATATTTGTGAAAATCAATCCAACGTTAAAGCAGTCTTCTCATTAAAGCAACTAGAGCAGTCTGATTAAATTTGCACCTTTTGGTTAGTCTCGGTACGTAGATAGCTCTCAGAAGAAACTGAATAGACTGACTGCAGTAATGATGGTGATAGCAGATCAGAATTAAATGAATCCAGACCTTGACAGCCGTAGTGAGACTTCGGTACCTAGATCTAGACCCTATGAATCTATCTGCAAGACATAATTTTAATCCATTCATCACAAAGAACATAAATGTTCGATAGAGTAGCACTCTTACCATTATAGAAATGTATGAAGTTCCAGAGAATATGAAGTTTTATTGTGCCTCTTGCAAGGCTCCCTAGCTTTAGCAAAAAATCCTAATAATTAAGCACTAAAAAAGATATTCTGGAATGCTTTGTAAAGATAAACTTAAAGAAAAAAGGCAAAAAAAGAAAAACATTGGAAGTTCATTGTGATTTTCTTATACCTTCTTCATTGTCATAATCATCCATATTGTATTTTGCTTCTATATCAGCATCATCTTTGTCCATTCCATCATCCAAAGTTCGATCCTCTATTGCACCATTGTCTTCTTGTTCTTCTTCTAATTCACTAAAATTAAATAGGCCCATTAATTCCAGAAGGTAAAACAGATATATGAATTTATTCAGGCACAATCTCAACTAAAAGACAATCAGGAGGAAATAATAAATAACTCATATATGCAGCCAGAATTCTTCTAGGAGATGGGATCCAGCTTTTGAAAAATGTTTTTAGTCAATTTTCAAACCAAAGTATAATTTTTATGTGGTCTTTCGCCTTTCATGGGCGGGGGACAAACCGCTTCCCCTTGTCCATGCAACTAAACTGATGAAAAACGAAATTGAATTAGAAATTTCAAGTGAATCAAACAGTAATTGAGGATAAGTCTCAAAATCGAAAGCAGATGACAGAACATAATAAAATAAGTCTATTGAAGATACAAATCCTTTTTTTCATGTTAGTTGGCACCAGATTTGTCTCCCACTTTCAAGATTACGATTCAGGGAACAGAAAAGAGAATGGTTAATTCACCTTATAACTACGTAGCCATGGGAACGGAATATCTTAAAGGACGTTTACAATCCGATTGTATCATTTTTACTTTTTAAATAACTGAAAATGTACAAGTATCAGCTGGAAAGTCCCAGACCTAACAAAGAAAACAACATTTTTTTTGCAGAACTTTTTTATTGCTCAGCATATCTTCCACAAAGGCTAATGTACTTTTCAAACCAGTGTTCTAGTCTAATTATTAATATTATATATTAATAGGATTTGTTTAGTCACTCAAAATAGCTACTTTCACATTGACAACCAACTGTTTTGACATTAATTCGCTCTCAGGAGTATAGTGACGATTCAAGAGTCATACATAGTCTCAAAATGTCTAAAAAATCCGTTAGGATTTTTATTGTAGTATGCCAAATTCTCCTTTGAAACATTTTTTTTTTTTTATTTCAGCATATTGTTGGTCAGATGTGAACAAATGTGGCACCCATCTTGTAGAGACCTTGTTAAAGCCCAAAACATTTTTAGAACACACCCACATGTTGTTTTCATATTTTAACAGGCTCTGTTTTTTCAAGCAACTTTAATCAGCTGTAATCAACTTTAATCAGTAGGATTTGATATTTTTTTGTTTTATTTTTTTTTTAATTTCATGAGTAGTAACTTCTAGAAGGTGTTTAGAGCAAGGCTCATCACTTGTGGTTGTTTGGCTTGTTTTAAACTTAGACACACGTATATTCACCATGGAATATGATGGGCCAGAGTTTAAGAGTGTATTCTCAATTTCCACCTCAATTTGTTTTGGTGTTAAACCTTCGAAATGAAAGTGTTTGACAACTATATGTTTTCCAAATCTTCTGACTTTATACAAACACCACCTCTAGTCCAGATTAAAATACTGTCAATCAAATACTTATCAAGCTAAAACTCTTAAATTACACATTTGAGCTGTTTAGGCTTGGCATTATATGATACAAGTGCAGATTTGACCTATTGGCACCACCTCGGTTTTAGACATGGGACAATTCAGCCAACCTTTGTACTTTGCTATTTCAGAAAAGAATTAACCATTTCAGCCTTATAAGGTAACTAGCCTTACATAGAGACTGATATTCGTCACATACCTAATCACTCATGCCCCAGAAGAAAGGAAGGGCAGGAAAATTTTTTTGAATTTTCCATTAAAAAAAAGGAAAAAGAAAGAAAAGTCAATTAAAATGCCTATAAATCTGGGTATCTCCAGAAAATTCAGACTTCAGTATACTCCCTCAAGTCAGGTTCTTTATTTGGACAAAAAGGCATAATCCTTCTTAAAATTCTCAGATAATTACTAAAGTTACTAATAAAACCTACTATAGTAGACATGTTTCAAAAATAAATTTCTATTGAAGCCATCTTCTATAGTGCCATTCTACAGGTATAGCAGTGCACACACATTAAGACAGAAATGGAAGGGGCAATTTCATTTGAGACGTCTAAAGGACCCCTCCTTTCCAGAAATTGTAGCTTAAAAATTGATGCTTTCAGTATTTTTCTCCCAGCCCCTCTATCTCTCTAAGAGTTTGATCTCCGTACTCCTATTAAAAACAAAACAGAAAGGCAGTCTCGAGAGGAGAAAAAGGGAGAAAATATATAAAAAAAAAACTTACTCGATATCCCCTTGAGTGCATTTTATAATTTCTGCTAGTTCATCAGCAGATAGTTTAACCTGAAAAAAAGCGTTTGTTAGGCAAGGAAAAGAAACAAACCAAATTTTTTCTGATATTACAGTTGGATTTAAAAAAAAGACATATTTCGAGGTGTGGCTTAAAAAGGTACTGACAAGAGAAAATAGGGCAGAAAATTGACCTTGCTAAATTTTAAAATGCAAAGGACTAGCCAACAAGCACGCTTTCCTGATGTAAGCTACTCTTGCCTTGATTTGCCATTCCAATTTTAACAATCATTGATGTCACTTCCATCAAGCAAAATTTGCAAGTTTGACGCAAGCAAAATGTGTACATACAAGAGAAATATACTCCTTTTTTTTGTTTGAAGATTTGAATTCTTAAGGTTCTTTGTCTCTTGTAAATTTGGCTTAGTATGACCTATGAAATTGGAACAATAAATCATTTTTAGAAGGATAATATCTTTATTCATTTTCTTGAAAATGGGTTCAAATAATTCAAGAGCAACAGGAAAATTAACTTGAACACTATATATGAGTTTATATTTTGATTTTTAATTTCTATTGTACATATTAGTATCAAGTTACTTTGATTGAATTCAGTTATTTGTATCATAGCTAATTTTTTACTTCTGAAAGTAGCAGTGTTTCTGCCATCCCAACAAAAATGGTTTGCTAAGAACTGTGGTTTTACAAGCTAACGGAATTTTTTGCTCAATTTCTAAAAAAAAACTCTAAAGCCTTGGTTACTGACCTCTTATGCTAATTTTTATTTACTCCTTCTCATTCACTAAGTTAAATCTAGAATAAGTATTAGCTCCAGGAAAAAACTTAAATAGTTATAAAAAACACCGATTTTTCTTCAAGAGGAAGATCCCAAAATAAGAATTTAAATTTGATGCTGTTGTTAGCAACTAAAATAAACACTTAAAAAGACCAAGTTCTAACAAGCACAAACAAGAAACCAAATGAGCGAACATTTTAAGAATAATTCTAACCTTTGATAAAAAAAAAAGAAGAGCTGATATAGGATATGGTTATAGAGGTTTAAGAATAAAGTGAGTAAAAAATAAGAGGGAATGACAACAGATACATATAATAGAAGATACAAAAACAAGGTAAAATCAACAGGTTAATAAAATAAGACATGAAAAGATATGCCAATGATTAAACATGATAATAAAGATACAGATCGAAGGTGGATAAATAGAAAGAGTAAATTATAAATATAAATGAGATGAATATAAAATTGAAAAAGAAACTATAATGATAAAATGAAAGTGAATAAATAGAGGAAATATACAAAATATGATGACAATATGAATTATAAGAATATTAGGAATAAGAATATGTTTGTGATGAAGAGTACGTGGAAGAGGTATATATGTAAAAAGAAGAAAAAATGAAATTAGGTAGAATAAACAAAGAATAAACAAATAAACAATAAACAAAGTATATGATAAAGTGATAGACAATTAGAAGAGATAATAAAAGACACAGTTAAGTAGAATACAAAATAGTAATATATTTGAAGAGAAAAGAAGGAGCATAAATAGAAAATAAATATATAAAGAACAATGTAATTAATTTGTGAGAAAGTTAAGAACTGTAATAAACTTTTGATCCAATCAAACAGGGCATGACTAAAATGAAAAACAAGGGGAAAGTATGGATTAATTTTGAATTAAAATCAACTTGATAAAAGTGATGGAATCAAAAATTATATAATTTCAATTATTGATAGCTGGTCAATCATCCATCCTGGGGCAGAACAACGTTAGACTGGCATGGAGTAAAGGTAAATCAAATGGTCTATAAGTTCTGTGAACCATTTAAAGGACATATTAGTGAAGTTAGATGGAAGAAGAAGAAGAACTATGATAAACTTTTATCACACAAACTAATCTAAGTTTGTGAGGTGAATAAATTTTTGATGCAATCAAACTGGAAATGACTATGCTTAAAAAAAGACAATAATTTCACAATACGTAAGAACAGAAAAGAAACAATTAACAAATGACCCTTTGTTTCTAAACAAGTAAAGTTTTAGTTAATATACAAGGACAAATAAGGGTCAGTGAAGAGGAAGGTTGCAAAATACTAAACGAACATAGAACAAAAGTAATTCATGCAAGAAATATGACTCAAGCATACTAGTTGATTCAAACATTTCAACTATGTCATACTTATTGTACCATTTATTTGAAATTTTGAATTTTTACCTTGAATGAATTACTCACCTATCTAATTATCTATTACTATTCCAACTTATCAAGGATAACCAAGTTCCCTTATTAATTGATAAAGTTAAACAAGGATGGAAGCAATTGATATTTGGTAAGTGTAGTGTGAATCCATAGGGTTAATATGTATTAAGTATATAGCATATCAAGGGTGTAGATAGAGTGAATGAAATTAAGGGATAAAACTGAAGTATATATATTGGGGCTATAGGAATATAAGAAAAGAATAATGAAAGAAAATTTCGTCTCTTGAATTTTGGGATAGTGCCTTACTCTTTTAAGATGACGAGGATATAGTGCTCTTTTGGGAATAAAGATACGTAATAACAGGGTGCAAAAACATTCAATAAGTTTCTAAAGAAAAAGAGTGGAAACCAAGAGTCAAAAATTACATTAGAAGTCAAGCTGAAAATAGATACAAAAATAACGGAAGTTTCATGAAAAAAGAAGCAAGCATTTCTTGTAAGAATTGTAGAAGCATTTTCTTTTGAAGCTTGGAAAGGCTGGAATTGGTAAGATATAAAGAACCCACATTTTTTAATTGTTTGATTAACGTGTTTGGGGAGATTACGTTCCTTGGCTCCTTTTCAGAGCATGTACTTATGGATACCTTTCCAAGCAAGATGGTTAAACATGCTTTTACAATCGGAAATGTTTGATTAACATTTGCAAAAAGGGGTAATGGGATTTGCGAATTGGAGGAGATGGGATGATTGTGTACTGTATAATACACAAGTGATGTTTTGGAGAGTATTGTCAATTTAGAATAGTTTAGAAATAAAAAAATTAACAAGAAATGGCCGAAAAGTGTTTTGAGGGAGATGGGTTGCATGGAGGGTTGAGTTACACGAGGGTTCAGTTAAAGGGGGTACAGTAACACGGGGGTTTAGTTAAATGGGGTCGAGTTGCACGAGGGTTCAGTAGCACGAGGGTTCAGTAGCACGGGGGTTCAGTTGTACGGGGTTTCGGTTATACAGGGGTTCAGTTACATGGGGGGTTCAGTTGCACGGGGGTTTAGTTAAATGGGGCTGGAGTTGCACGGGAGTTGAGTTGCACGAGCGTTCAGTTGCACGAGGTTTCAGTTACATGCGGATTCAGTTACACGGGGTTTAGTTAAATGCGGTTGAGTTGCATAGTCTCGTTGGAGAAAATTGGAGTTCATACTTAAACAGTTCTATTAAGAGCTATTGCTATGGAAATGGCTCATTTTTGAATCGAAACTATGCTTTTCTGACTGAAGATACACATTTGAATCAGAAAATGTGAAAATGTACACAATTGAAACAGAGAAGTGTGTTTTGACAATATTTTCTATAATTTCGTCTGAAAAATAGGAGTTCACGCTTAAAAAGTTCTATTAAGAGCTATTTTTATGGAAATGGTTCATTTTTGAACCAAAACTACGCTTTTCTGAATGAAAATATACATTATAATCAGAGAATTGTGTATTGATAGTATTTTCTATAGTCTCGCTGGAAAATATTGGAGTTCATACTTAAACAGTTCTATTAAGAGCTATTGCTATGGAAATGGCTCATTTTTGAATCGAAACTATGCTTTTCTGACTGGAGATACACATTTGAATCAGAAAAAGTGGAAATGTACACAACTGAAACAGAGAAGTGTGTTTTGACCGTATTTTCTATAATTTCGTCTGAAAAATAGGAGTTCACGCTTAAAAAGTTCTATTAAGAGCTATTTTTATTGAAATGGTTCATTTTTGAACCAAAACTACGCTTTTCTGACTGAAGATATACATTACAATCAGAGAAATGTGTTTTGATAGTATTTTCTATAGTCTCATTGGACAAAATTGGAGTTCATACTTAAACAGTTCTATTGAGAGCTATTGCTATGGAAATGGTTCATTTTTTGAACCAAAACTAGGCTTTTCTGACTGAAGATATACATTATAATCAGAGAAATGTGTTTTGATAGTATTTTCTATATTTTCGTTGGAAAAAATTGGATTTCATACTTAAACAGTTCTATTAAGAGCTATTGCTATGGAAATGGCTCATTTTTGAATCGAAACTACGCTTTTCTGACTGAAGATATACATTATAATCAGAGAAATGTGTTTTGATAGTATTTTCTATATTTTCGTTGGAAAAAATTGGAGTTCATACTTAAACAGTTCTATTAAGAGCTATTGCTGTGGAAGTGGCTCATTTTTGAATCGAAACTACGCTTTTCTGACTGAAGATACACATTTGAATCAGAAAAAGTGAAAATGTACACAGCTGAAACAGAGAAGTGTGTTTTGACCGTATTTTCTATAATTTCGTCTGAAAAATAGGAGTTCACACTTAAAAAGTTCTATTAAGAGCTATTTTTATGGAAATGGTTCATTTTTGAACCAAAACTACGCTTTTCTGACTGAAGATATGCATTATAACCAGAGAAATGTGTTTTGATAGTATTTTCTATAGTCTCGTTGGAAAAAATTGGAGTTCATACTTAAACAGTTCTATTAAGAGCTATTGCTATGGAAATGGTTCATTTTTGAACCAAAACTACGCTTTTCTGACTGAAGATATACATTATAATCAGAGAAATGTGTTTAGATAGTATTTTCTATATTTTCGTCTGAAAAATAGGAGTTCACACTTAAAAAGTTCTATTAAGAGCTATTTTTATGGAAATGGTTCATTTTTGAACCAAAACTACGCTTTTCTGACTGAAGATATGCATTATAATCAGAGAAATGTGTTTTGATAGTATTTTCTATAGTCTCGTTGGAAAAAATTGGAGTTCATACTTAAACAATTCTATTAAGAGCTATTGCTATGGAAATGGCTCATTTTTGAATCGAAATTATGCTTTTCTGACTGAAGATACACATTTGAATCAGAAAATGTGAAAATGTACACAACTGAAACAGAGAAATGTGTTTTGACAGTATTTTCTATAATTTCGTCTGAAAAATAGGAGTTCACACTTAAAAAGTTCTATTAAGAGCTATTTTTATGGAAATGGTTCATTTTTGAACCAAAACTACGCTTTTCTGACTGAAGATATACATTATAATCAGAGAGAAGATCCAAGAAATGGGTTTTTGATCAAATTTTCTATAATTTCGACTGAAAAAATAGGAGTTCACACTTAAAAAGTTCTATTAAGAGCTATGAATTGCTTTCGAAAACCCAAATGAATTAGTTGAAAATAAAGTTTTAACAAGAAATGATTTCTTTCGTGAAATGCAAGAGTTGGAATATTTCAGTAGTAACTTGTTGTGCTTTACCTTGTCACAGTTACATTCTCTTGATTTTTCGAAGTTCATTTTGAATTTCTGTCGTGAAATGCAAGAGTTGGAATATTTCAGTAGTGTTTTGTTGTGCTTTACCTTGTCACAGTAACATTCTGTTGATTTTCATAGTTCATTTTGAATTTATTTCATTGAAATGCAAGAGTTGGAATATTTCAGTAGTGTTTTGTTGTGCTTTACCTTGTCACAGTTACATTCTGTTGATTTTCATAGTTCATTTTGAATTTCTTTCATTGAAATGCAAGAGTTGGAACATTTCAGTAGTGTTTTGTTGTGCTTTACCTTGTCACAGTTACATTCTCTTGATTTTTCGAAGTTCATTTTGAATTTCTGTCGTGAAATGCAAGAGTTGGAATATTTCAGTAGTGTCTTGTTGTGCTTTACCTTGTCCCTGGGCTTTATTTGTCAAGGCCTGAATGCTAAGCGACGGACATGAGCTCGATTGGGACCCCATTGTGAAAATGGAAAACAAAAATATATTGTTGGTATGTGTGTAGAGCATGGCATGGTTACCGCTAGAGCAACAGTATAACCGTTGACGGTTTTAGGTATCCATGAATAAGTTCTAAGGCAAGAATGGAAGTTGGGACAAATTTTTGGAGGTGCCCACCTCACCTGCCCAGAGTCTCAGGCAAGTGACCCTAAATTTGAAAAAGTGGAAATTGGCTCAGATTTTCTAAACTGAGCTGAGACAATAAATATATACTATTGGGAAAGTGATTGGAGACGCTGGGCATCCGTGAACAAGTGCTAAATTGAGAGGAATTTGGGACAATATTTGGGGGCGCCCACCCGCCCAGAGTCTCCGGCAGGTGACCCAAAAATTTAAAAAACACAGAGACGACAGACACAAAGAGACGAATCACACACAGAGAGGACAAACACACAGAAACGACACATGCACAGAGACGATACACACACACAGAGTCAACGCACACAGAGAGACGAGACACACACACAGAAATGACAAACACACATAGAGACGACACACACAAAGAGACGTCACACACACACAAATACGAAACACACATAGAGACGACACACACATAGAGACAACACACACACACACAGAGACAACATCCACACAGAGACGACACACACACACAGAGACGACACACTCAAAGTGACGACACACACACACAGACGACAAACACACAGAGACGACACCCATAGAGAGACGACACACACACAGAGACGACACACTCAAAGTGACGACTTACACATAGAGACGACACACACACAGAGACGACAAACACACAGAGACGACACACATAGAGAGACGACACGCACATAGAGACAACAAACATACAGAGAAGACACAAAAACAGAGACGACACACTCACATAGAGATGACACACACACACGTGTGTGTGTGTGTGTGTGTGTGTGTGTGTGTGTGTGTGTGTGTGTGTGTGGTGTGTGTGTGTCATCTCTATGTGAGTGTGTCGTCTCTGTTTTTGTGTCTTCTCTGTATGTTTGTTGTCTCTATGTGCGTGTCGTCTCTCTATGTGTGTCGTCTCTGTGTGTGTGTCGTCTCTATGTGTAAGTCGTCACTTTGAGTGTGTCGTCTCTGTGTGTGTATCGTCTCTCTATGGGTGTCGTCTCTGTGTGTTTGTCGTCTGTGTGTGTGTGTCGTCTCTATGTGTAAGTCGTCACTTTGAGTGTGTCGTCTCTGTGTGTGTGTGTCGTCTCTGTGTGGATGTTGTCTCTGTGTGTGTGTGTGTTGTCTCTATGTGTGTGTCGTCTCTATGTGTGTTTCGTATCTGTGTGTGTGTGACGTCTCTTTGTGTGTGTCGTCTCTATGTGTGTTTGTCATTTCTGTGTGTGTGTCTCGTCTCTCTGTGTGCGTTGACTCTGTGTGTGTGTATCGTCTCTGTGCATGTGTCGTCTCTATGTGTCGTTTCTGTGTGTTTGTCCTCTCTGTGTGTGATTCGTCTCTTTGTGTCTGTCGTCTCTGTGTTTTTTAAATTTTTGGGTCACCTGCCGGAGACTCTGGGCGGGTGGGCGCCCCCAAATATTGTCCCAAATTCCTCTCTCAATTTAGCACTTGTTCACGGATGCCCAGCGTCTCCAATCACTTTCCCAATAGTATCTATTCATTGTCTCAGCTCAGTTTAGAAAATCTGAGCCAATTTCCACTTTTTCAAATTTAGGGTCACTTGCCTGAGACTCTGGGCAGGTGAGGTGGGCACCTCCAAAAATTTGTCCCAACTTCCATTCTTGCCTTAGAACTTATTCATGGATACCTAAAACCGTCAACGGTTATACTGTTGCCCTAGCGGTAACCATGCCATGCTCTACACACATACCAACAATATATTTTTGTTTTTTGTTTTCCATTTTCACAATGGGGTCCCAATCGAGCTCATGTCCGTCGCTTAGCATTCAGGCCTTGACAAATAAAGCCCAGTGACAAGGTAAAGCACAACAAAACACTACTGAAATATTCCAACTCCTGCATTTCACGACAGAAATTCAAAATGAACTTCGAAAAATCAAGAGAATGTAACTGTGACAAGGTAAAGCATAACAAAACACTACTGAAATATTCCAACTCTTGCATTTCAATGAAAGAAATTCAAAATGAACTATGAAAATCAACAGAATGTAACTGTGACAAGGTAAAGCACAACAAAACACTACTGAAATATTCCAACTCTTGCATTTCAATGAAAGAAATTCAAAATGAACTATGAAAATCAACAGAATGTTACTGTGACAAGGTAAAGCACAACAAAACACTACTGAAATATTCCAACTCTTGCATTTCACGACAGAAATTCAAAATGAACTTCGAAAAATCAAGAGAATGTAACTGTGACAAGGTAAAGCACAACAAGTCACTACTGAAATATTCCAACTCTTGCATTTCACGACAGAAATACTTTTCAGACATTTCTTGTTAAAACTTTATTTTCAACTAATTCATTTGGGTTTTCGAAAGCAATTCATAGCTCTTAATAGAACTTTTTAAGTGTGAACTCCTATTTTTTCAGTTGAAATTATAGAAAATTTGATCAAAAACCCATTTCTTGGATCTTCTCTCTGATTATAATGTATATCTTCAGTCAGAAAAGCGTAGTTTTGGTTCAAAAATGAACCATTTCCATAAAAATAGCTCTTAATAGAACTTTTTAAGTGTGAACTCCTATTTTTCAGACGAAATTATAGAAAATACGGTCAAAACACACTTCTCTGTTTCAGCTGTGTACATTTTCACTTTTTCTGATTCAAATGTGTATCTTCAGTCAGAAAAGCGTAGTTTCGATTCAAAAATGAGCCATTTCCATAGCAATAGCTCTTAATAGAACTGTTTAAGTATGAACTCCAATTTTTTCCAACGAAAATATAGAAAATACTATCAAAACACATTTCTCTGATTATAATGTATATCTTCAGACAGAAAAGCGTAGTTTCGATTCAAAAATGAGCCATTTCCATAGCAATAGCTCTTAATAGAACTGTTTAAGTATCAACTCCAATTTTTTCCAACGAAAATATAGAAAATACTATCAAAACACATTTCTCTGATTATAATGTATATCTTCAGTCAGAAAAGCGTAGTTTTGGTTCAAAAAATGAACCATTTCCATAGCAATAGCTCTCAATAGAACTGTTTAAGTATGAACTCCAATTTTTTCCAATGAGACTATAGAAAATACTATCAAAACACATTTCTCTGATTGTAATGTATATCTTCAGTCAGAAAAGCGTAGTTTTGGTTCAAAAATGAACCATTTCCATAAAAATAGCTCTTAATAGAACTTTTTAAGTGTGAACTCCTATTTTTCAGACGAAATTATAGAAAATACGGTCAAAACACACTTCTCTGTTTCAGTTGTGTACATTTCCACTTTTTCTGATTCAAATGTGTATCTCCAGTCAGAAAAGCGTTGTTTCGATTCAAAAATGAGCCATTTCCATAGCAATAGCTCTTAATAGAACTGTTTAAGTATGAACTCCAATTTTTTCCAGCGAGACTATAGAAAATACTATCAATACACAATTCTCTGATTATAATGTATATTTTCAGTCAGAAAAGCGTAGTTTTGGTTCAAAAATGAACCATTTCCATAAAAATAGCTCTTAATAGAACTTTTTAAGCGTGAACTCCTATTTTTCAGACGAAAATATAGAAAAAATCGTCAAAACACACCTCTCTGTTTCAATTGTGTACATTTTCACATTTTCTGATTCAAATGTGTATCTTCAGTCAGAAAAGCATAGTTTTGATTCAAAAATGAGCCATTTCCATAGCAATAGCTCTTAATAGAACTGTTTAAGTATGAACTCCAATTTTCTCCAACGAGACTATGCAACTCAACCACATTTAACTAAACCCCGTGTAACTGAATCCGCATGTAACTGAAACCTCGTGCAACTGAACGCTCGTGCAACTCAACTCCCGTGCAACTCCAGCCCCATTTAACTAAACCCCCGTGCAACTGAACCCCCCATGTAACTGAACCCCTGTATAACCGAAACCCCATACAACTGAACCCCCGTGCTACTGAACCCTCGTGCTACTGAACCCTCGTGCAACTCGACCCCATTTAACTAAACCCCCGTATAACTGTACCCCCTTTAACTGAACCCTCGTGCAACTCAACCCTCCATGCAACCCATCTCCCTCAAAACACTTTTCGGCCATTTCTTGTTAAATTTTTTATTTCTAAACTATTCTAAATTGACAATACTCTCCAAAACATCACTTGTGTATTATACAGTACACAATCATCCCATCTCCTCCAATTCGCAAATCCCATTACCCCTTTTTGCAAATGTTAATCAAACATTTCCGATTGTAAAAGCATGTTTAACCATCTTGCTTGGAAAGGTATCCATAAGTACATGCTCTGAAAAGGTGCCAAGGAACGTAATCTCCCCAAACACGTCAATCAAACAATTAAAAAATGTGGGTTCTTTATATCATACCAGTTTTTTTTTAAGAATGTACACGTGAAGTCATGACGTACATTCATTGTGCAATTGACAACAAAAACAGAAAAAAAAACCTGTTTGACCACATTATACACTGCCAAATAACCGCTGGCTGTAGACTATGCCTTGGAAAGCTGCCATGGAACGTGCCGTATGCAAATAACATAGGAATTGCTATACAGGGTACAGAATCCAGACGAAGCATTCTACTTACATTTAAATGATAATATCTCAATTTTTTTTTATTGAAAGCAGGGATCCCAAAAAGTTATTTTTTTTAATTTAAAGCAGAGAGGACATCCTATCAAGGTGGTATCCAGAGGGAGGGGGGGGGGGGTAGTGAGCTATCATATTTAAATGATAATACCTCTTTTTTTGAAAGCAGGGGTACCAATAAGTTAATTTTTTTTTTTATTTAAAGCAGAGACGGTATCCTATCAAGATGGTATCCAGAGTGGGGGGGGGGATAGGGAGTTATTATATTTAAGTGATAGTACCTTGATTTTTTTTTATTATTGAAAGCAGGGATGCCAAAAAGTTGAAAAGTTGACAAAAATTAACAAGATTTTTATGAGTTATACTTGATACAGCACTTGCATGGTTTTATTGTCCAAAGGGAAAGGGGCATATGCATCCAGCCCGCTTTTTTCTTATTGATGAAACGGGTTTACTTTGAAAACAATCATTCTTAAGTACCAGGCAGATTCACACTAAAACGAATTGGTGTGACAAAAGCAATATCAACATCCCCACCTAACTTTGCACTCAAGTGACAATGGCGCCCTTGGTCCAGTGCCCAAGTTACATTAAAAGGCCAGGTCATAATAAAAGCTTTCAATTTGGGAGGTTCAAGAAGGAGTCTTTGACAGTCTTATGACCTTAGGGTACTAGATGTTGCAATGTTCTTACCCATCTACAGTGGTTTAAAATATTCAATCACCCCACAAATTATTACCAAAAATATGCACAAATATAACAAATGTAACATTTGGAATGTTATAACACTTTTTTCAAAGCTTTGAAGAAAAGCAAAAAAGGCTAAATACCCTTAACTACACTTGAAAGCTATTTTAAAAAGAAACTCTTTGGAGATTTCCATGGAAATGACCATAGCAGAAGCTTTGAGCCTGGGTGGGGATCATGCTACCCCTAGCGATTTATCACCAGTGACTTTCCCTGCCGAATATTACTTTGCATACCATAATTCTTCACTAATCTCTTGTTCATTAATTTTAGTCTCTTCTGTTACTTTGCATAAAAACCATACAGATGCAATATGCATTTGCAAATATTACAATATACACAGTTCTTAATATGTTGACAAAAAAAAGTATCATCTTCATGAAATGGGTTTAAATTATTTCGAATGCAGTTTCCCAATCACTATTTTTTACATCATTCATAGTCAAGAATTTTATTTTCAGGTTGAATAGAATTATAGAACGCATTCACTACTATAATGAATTCCGAGGGGGGGATAGGGAGTTATTATATTTAAGTGATAGTACCTGGATTTTTTTTTTATTATTGAAAGCAGGGATGCCAAAAAGTTGACAAAGATTAACAAGATTTTCATGATTTATACTTGATACAGCACTTGCATGGTTTTATTTTCCAAAGGGAAAGGGACATATGCGTACAACCCGTTTTTTTTCTTATTGATGAAATGGGTTTACTTTGAAAATATTCATTCATAAGTACCAGGCAGATTCACACTAAAACGAATTGGTGTGACGAAAGCAATATCGACATCCCCACCTAACGTTGCGCTCGAGTGACAATGGCGCCCTTGGTCCAGTGCCCAAGTTGCATTAAAAGGCCAGGTCATAATAAAAGCTTTCAATTTGGAAGGTTCAAGAAGGAGTCTTTGACAGTCTTATGACCTCAGGGTACTAGATGTTGCAACGTTCTTATGCATCTACAGTGGTTTAAAATATTTGATCATCCAACAAATGATTACCAAAAATATGCACAAATATAACAAATGTAACATTTGGAATATTTTAACACTTTTTTCAAAGCTTTGAAGAAAAGCAAAAAAGGCTAAATACCCCTAACTACGCTTGAAAGCTATTTTAAAAAGAAACTCTTTGGAGATTTCCATGGAAATGACCATAGCAGAAGCTTTGAGCCTGGGTGGGGATCAAAGAGGAGTCTTTGAGTATTTTGACCACAGGTGACTTATTGTTGCGACTTTCTTAAATTTGGTAATTTTTGTGAGCATTTGGAAATCAAGCTTAAACTCAATAACTGATACTAAGTGTCCTAACATTTTGCTTGGATTAAAAGTGACGAACTAGGATGAAAATCTCAACATCTTCCTGGAGCTACTTCAGTCTGCTTATTATTTCATGTAATTACATTTAAAACAGACGAGCTTTTCATTTTTTACCTAAGAAAATAGCTGGCACTTCATTTTTCTTCATACCAAATAAACCATTAAGTGTTTTTGTTTCATTGTAATTGAAGTGTTCATCATGCATTTTTCAATTTGATAAATTTACTCCTTTTAGATGCAGTTTATAATTTGACTGATATTAGGTATTTATCAGTTTATAATTTGGAATGAATCCTCAAAAGAAAAAATGAATAATATCCAAAAGAGCAGTCAAAAGCAATAAAAAAGCAGCAGTTCAGCCTTAGCCTACATGACATATAATCTATAAAGGAGCCAAAAAAAAAACTTTAAAATGTATTTTTTTAATTTGTTATTAAAAACCAGTTTTTAATACAAGAAGCTTTTTAGGAATCCAAAAGAGCAAAAAAAAAAATCAATATCAAAGTTGCCCATTTCAACTGTTTTAAAGGTGACAAAATAGATATAGGCAAAGAGTATTATGAAAAAATTAAGCTTCTAAGTTCAAAGTTATATTCAAAGTTTTTACCCAGATAACTGACGAATTTTGTGATAAGGTATTTGAAGTTTTGTATGCAGCAATGCTCATTGAAAAAAACTACTAATTTTGATAATTATTTATGTTAAGAACACATAGCTAATAGATACTTCAACTCCTCGTATTATGCAAGGGTTCTGAAACGCCACAGCCATTTCGGTTCTACCAGATTTCTACTTCTCTTGATGAATAACGAAGAAGACCAGTTTCCAGCCAGCGACTTGTGAATTTTTGAACTCATGAATAGGCTCGAATCTGTTGTAAATTTAAGCTGTGATTTGAGAAAGACTGATGAAAACATTAATGTTTGCGGTCAACATTGATCGCGCCGGCGGCGCGCCGCCAACATCATACCGGCGGCGTGCCGCCGACATCTTACCGGTGGCGCGGCGTGGCGCGCTGTTTTTTGCCCCGCCGCCGCCAGTCTTCCCTCATCGGCGCGGCGCCGGGTCTAAATATAGTAATCATTTTTGTCACAAATAAATTTTACTCCCACCCCTGTATATACCCCCCCCCTAATGTGGAAATATATATCCTGAATTGGTATATACAGGGGTGAGGGTAAAATTCATTTGTGACAAAAATGATTACTATATTTGTAAAGACCATAAAAAAAAGCATCAAGTGGTATGTTTACTTTATTTGTGAGTCAGCAATATGAACTGCAAAATATTTACCCTTTTTGCTATCTTGGGAAGTGGTTAGGTTAAGAAAATAAAACTTTGGTAAAATTCTACATGAGCCATTTTTTGCTATCTTAGAAAGGGCTTTTGTTAGGGGAAATGAAACTTTCAGGGATGGGTCTACAGACTAAAGCATGCCCTGGGAAGGTATTTTGGTAAATTTTTTGCAGTTCATATGATTGACTTCTGAATAAAGTGAACATACCACTCAATGCCTTTTTTATGCTCTTTACAAATATAATAATTGCTTCTATTGCAATTTCAAATTTACCCACCTCCAACCCCTTAATGTGCAAATATATACTTTGAATTGGAATATACTATAAATTATTGATGGCAAACTTTTGAATAGCAAAATTCAGTGCTATTTTTATTGACAGTATTTGAAAAACTTGAAATGGTATAAAAACATTTTATATTTGAGTTGCCTAATAATTGAGGTTTAAATCATTATAAATAATTATTTTTGGAATATGTTACTCTTGAACAACTTATTTACAAACTAGTAATATGTTTTTAACCACTTTTCAATAACTTAACTAGTGTTGATAACTTCTTTGTGTGATTACAATTCAGGGTAGCCTATATATTTGCACATTAGGGGGCTGGGTAAATTTGAATTCGCAATAGAAGTGATTATTATATTCATAAAGAGCATAAAAAAAAAGGCATAAAGTGGTAGGATCACTTTATTTGTAAGTCAATAATATGAACTGTGAAAAATTTACTGGCATTTTAAAGTATTTACCTCCACTCATTTTCCTTCTAGAGGGCAGTGACCTTTAAAATTTTTTGCTTCATAAAAGTGACACCTTGCAAAATCAATCTTCTGCTTAAATGAAGTACAACAAAACTTGTTTTCACCTTCACAACTTTGCTCAATTCAAATTATGAGCCTTCAAAACTCTGCAAATATATTTCCTAAATCAAATAGTTCATGATAACTGTAAGTAAGAACTGTAAACTGTAACTAAAGAGCAACCTGGCTCAATAGTAACCAAAACTCTAAAAAACAGAATTTTGATACCAATAGATACATCAATAGAATTATAATTTTATGCTTATTTCAAATGTATAAGTTACATTAAGTTTAGTCTTACCCATCAAAAGTTATGGGCCTGAGAAAATTTGCCCTATTTTTGAAAAAAAGGAAACAACCTCTAAGTCATAGAACTTCAATTAAAATCACACTATCAGATTCAGCATATCAGAGAACCCTGCAATAGAAGTTTCAAGCTCCTATCTGCAAAAATGTGGAATTTTGTATTTTTGGCCCAAAAGAAGGATCACAGATGTGTGTTTATTTGTTTGTTTTTTTTTTCCATGGGTGATTGTATTAATCCACTTGTCCTAGAATATCGTGAGAGGGCTCATTCAAACAGAAATTAAAAGTTCTAGTGCCCTTTTTAAGTGACCAAAAAACTGGAAAGCAACTTGGCCCCCTCCCATGCTCATTTTGTTCCCAAAGTCACCCAATCCAAATTTTGATATATCCATTTTGTTCAGCATAATTGAAAATCTAATAAATATATGATTGAGGATGACTAAATCCTCCACAGTTCTTGGGGGAAGGGCTGCAAGCTATTAACTTTGCCCATTGTCAAACAGTTTGTGGTAACAAACTGTAAGTAAGGAGCAACCCTGCTCAATAGTGACCAAAACTCTAAAAACGGAATTTAAATATCAATAGATACATCAAAGAATCAGACTTTTTTGCTGATTTCAAATATATAAGTTTCATCAAGTTTAGTCCTACCCATCAAAAGTTACGCGCCTGAGAAAATTTGCCTGATTTTCAAAAAAGGGGAAGCCCTTAATGAAAATCACACCATCAGATTCAATGTATCAGAAACCCCTACTGTAGGCTACAGGTTTCAAGCTCCTATTGGCAAAAATGTGGAATTTTGTATTTTTTGCAAGAAGAAAGATCATGGATGCGTTTTTGTTTGTTTTTTTGTTGTTGTTTTTCCAGGGGTAATTGTATTGACCCAGTGGTCCTAGGATATTGCAGGAGGGCTCATTCGAATGGAAATTTAAGTTCTAGTGCCCTTTTTAAGTGACCCAAAAAATGGAGGGCAGCTAGGCCCCCTCCCACACTCATTTTTTCCAGCATTATTTAAAAAAACGATCAAAAATTAAATAAAAAAGTTTTTCAACTGAAAGTAAGGAGCAACATCAAAAACTAAAACAAACAGAAAATATTACGTATATGATTGGGCTCTGCCCCTAGTCAATACCTTGCTCTACGCTAAAGTTTTTTTTTAATACTTTCATAAGAGCTATTTATTCTAATTAATGGCCTTTGTGATTAAGGGGTGATTTTTAAAGAATTGGAACAAAATTCGAACTTTAGCATAAAGAGCAAGGTATTGACTAGGGGGCAAACCCCTAATATATGTAATTAAAATATATGAATATAGAAGTTTGTTATGTAAGTTAATTCATAAGTTACTTATTTTTATTACTAATAAAAACATTCCTAAATAAAATTAAACAACTTTTGAGAAAGCCATTTAACCAAAAAAAATAAAATTAATATGCAAATTTTGTTTTAATCATTCATGTACAGTGAGCCAAAATCAAAACCTGTATTAATTCAAAAAAGTTCAGAAATTAAATTAAAAAACAAGTTTTTTTAACTGAAAGTAAGGAGCAACATTAAAACTTAAAACAAGCAGAAATTATTCTGTATATGAAAGGGGCTGTCCCCTCCTCAATACCTTGCTCTTTACGCTAAAGTTTGACACTTTCTCACAACTCTATTGTTTAAAAATAAAAAACTTCAGTGTAAAGAGCAAGGCATTGAGGATGGGACAGCCCCCTTCATATACAGAATAATTTCTGTTTATTTTAAGTTTTAATGGTGCTCCTTACTTTCAGTTAAAAATTTTTTTTTTTATTTAATTCTGAAAAAAAAACCAGTTGATATGGCTTAAAATTCTACTCAAAACAACAGAAATTACATTTTCAGAACTAAAACCAGAGACAAAGAAACTGATGACTGAATGTTGAGAGAAGTTAAATACTCTGTACGAAATCAATTAAGGTAAAATGCTGTTTTGTCAAAATTTCAATTTTGTCAAAATTTCAATAATAGGCAAATTTCTAAGACTTGGAAATCAGAAGAGGGTTAACATAGATGCTTTGCATTATCTTCCCAGAGTATGTTTTTGGCCCTGGATTTATTTCTGAAAGTTTCTTTTTCCTAACCTCATTCCTTTCCAATATACCAATAGCAAAAAGTAGCTAAACTAGAATTTTGCCTGCCTTAATTTATCCTTTATTAAGTGTGAATCTAACCAAGGGTTAGACTTTATATAGGCTAGGCTAGTGATCAAGTAAATGCACATTCTGGAGCCTCAATGATCAAGTAAAGATTTCAATAAATGCGTTTATTTATTTATTTTTTGTCATTAGTGTGCAACGATTCAAAGAAAGATAATCAATATTTTTAAACCTAACCAACCAGACAAAAAAGCAAAGTTGATGAATAGTTTAGCAGCACCAGAAACTGTGTCAATTGAAGTATGTAAGTTTACCATTGATGGTATTACTTAAACACTATGTTTACTTCATCCAGCAGCTTCTACACAATTTTAAATTAAGATTACTGCAGTAAAATATTTTTATGGAGCTTCTTGATTTTGCATTATGGTTTTAGATTCAGAGATAAATTTTATAGAAAGTCATGTCAAAATCTTATCAAACAATGTAGAGACACCATTAGGAGGGAATAGAGCTGAAACTTAATTGTAGGCCTCATTCATTGGACATAGGTTTGCAAAGAGCTTTGGAACAACTGACGGGAATGATAATCATAATAAAAAAAAAAATTTTTCTTTTTTGAAAGGTTGGCTCCCCTGGATTCTGAGTTTTGTGAAAAAAGATCTAAAATATGCTTAAATCAAGTGTTACATTCATGGTTACTGTTCCCTATGTTATGTTTGGCTTACCATGGAGTACATTAAGTGTGGACCAAGAATTATCCTAAATGTATTGGCTAAAGTTTACCTTGGGTGGGGTCATGGCCATGGGAGCAGTCTTGTGGTAGAAAGGTTTGGACTAATGTACCTATATAGATGTCAGAATAAACAAGTAAGATATATAAGCTCAATAAAAGATAGGTTTATTTAAGTGACTTACAGGTTATGATAGGTTCCAGTGATAATTGATTACAATAAGTTCCAAATCCAAAAAGATTCTCCTTAAACGCCAGAAACTATAACCTACTGATAATAAAAATCCTTCCTTCCCTGTAATATATTAAAAAAATGCTGACCGCTGACCAAAAGTAAATTTTGTCATAATATTTTTGAGACAGAAAGCATTACCTTAAATTGCAGCTTGGAGAAATCTAAGGATTTCTCCTTGTAGAGCTCCAGAGTTGACAATTTAAGTTGTATTCAGGATTCTATAGTGACATGCTCGTCCATAGGCTGTATTTTAGGGGGGGGGGGGCTTACCTGGTCTAATCAGCACTTCCAGTGCTATATAATTGAAATATCAAAACAAAATATCATAGACAGCAGGATAGCGCTGCCTAAGTAAAGAGCAATGTGGGCACAATATATTGTTTTGTTTTTTTAGACCAGGGCACTTCTTATAGAAAGAAATGTCATAGGAACTTCAAAAAGATCTCACAGAGGGAAACAGGCTGCCCGTCCCCAACGTCAATCACTTCCCCAAACACATCCAATCAAAATTTTTAGATAGCCGAATTTTTTAAGCATAGTTTAAAGGTCCAGAAATTATGACTTTGAGAATGACATCCCCCCTCACAACCCTCAGAGCAGGGGTTGTAAGTTATGCCTTGGGGGGATATAAGGTTTTTTTTTATAGAAAGGGTGGCTGCATTAACCCCAGAGGGGGATCATTTGATTGGTAATCAGAAGTTCTACTGGCCTTTTTAACAGTCAAAAGTTATTGGAGCTTAACCAGCCCCCCCCCCTTCCCATACACCAATCATTTCCCCAAACGCGTTCAATCATAATTTTTGAGATAGCCATTTTGTTCAGTGTAGTTGAAAGGTCCAGAAATTATGTCTTTGAGGGTAACCACCCCCCCCCCCTTATATAGCCCTCAGGGCAAGGGTTGTAAGTTACACCATGGGTGCATATAAGGTTTTTATAGAAATGGTGGTTGTATAAACTTCAAAGAGGGCTCATTGGGTTGGTAATCAGAAGTTATAGTGCTCTTTTTAAGAGTCAAAGTGATCAAAAGGCAAATACCCCCCCCCCCCCACACACGCACACGTAGTATTTCCCTAAAATGTATCTAATAGAAATTTTAAGATGGCCATTTGTTTTTGTAAAAACTTTGAAAAAGGCTCAGTCGGTTGGTAATTGAAAGGGCTAATGCCCTCTTTAATAGTCAAAAGGGATTGGAGGGCAACCACCCCACCCCACGCCCATTATTTCCCCAAACACTTTCAGTCAAAATTTCTAGATAGTTATTTTTTTTGATGAAGTTTAAAAGTCCAGAAATTATGTCTTTGAGGATGAGACCCCCTCATATTCCTCAGGGCAAGGATTGTAAGATATGCCCCAATTGCATTTAGTTTTTTTATGGAACCAGTTGTTGTATAAACTTCGTAGGGGGCTCATTGGATATTGGGCATGGGCATGTCAAATGCCCATGTGCATGTCAAATGGATATCAGGCATGTCAAACCCCACAATTATGCCAAACTGTAGATTCTTATATAAAAACAAAAACCAAAAAGATACAAATTGTTTTTTTTTCCATGAAAATGAGTTTCTCAATAAAAAAACAAACAGAAATTAATCTAAAAAACTTTCCACAAAACAAGTTTTTCAAAGAAAAGTAAAGAGCTCCAATAAGCCAAAAATGGGCACAAATAAAGTCAAGTAATCATCCAAGAGTAAAACTACCAAAAATCACTGTTAATAAATAAATGAAGCTCAAAATGAACAGAAATTAGAATAAATAGCCGCAAACTCGAAACGAGCAAAAATTAACATTAGTAGGGCTGATTACCCCTATACCTTCTCAAGACCAGAAAATAATTGCAATTTACTGAAAACAAAATATGTTTAAATGTTTTCACTTTTTTTACTTAAATAAGTAAAGAAAAAACTTTTTTTACTCACTTTTTTTACCCTTTCTTTATTTTAAGGAATAAATATCAGTAGAGATATATTAAAATGACAATCCATGGTCTTTTTTTTTTTTTTTTTTTTTTTTTTTTTTTTTTTTTTTTTTTTTTTTTTTTTTTTTTTTTTTTTTTAGTAAAGCCTAAGTTATATTCTGGTCTTGAGAAGGCATGGGGGTTGTCAGCCCTAAGTAATGTTAATTTTTGCTCGTTTTGAGTTTGACTTGGCTATCTATTATAATTTCTGTTCATTTTTAGTTTCAATTTATTGTTGATAGTGATTTGTGGTAGTTTTACACTTGAAAGATTATTTGATTTTATTTCTGCTCATTTTTGGCTTAATAGAGCTCTTTAGTCTTCTTTGAAAACTTATTTTGTGGAGAAAGTTTTTAAATTGATATAAATATATGATACCGTCATTCAGCCAGGGGGGGGGGGAGGAACTGGCGATCCCCTTATGGGTGCCCATGTTTAGTGACCAGGTGCACTGTGCTGATCCATAGTTTCCCAGTTGAGTTCACACTCCCTGGAGGACCACTCAGAATCCAGTCTTCGTTTGGAGGTGTCCACAGATCCAGCAGTAGCAGTTTCTTCAGAGAGTTTATACTAACTGTTAGGATAAGAATTGAGCCCAGACTCTGGATAGGGTAGGCTGGTTAAAAAGTTTCAACTGATGACCTCTAGTTCTTGAGTTAAGACCACCAGTGAGAAATAATGCTGGGAGTGTATTAGTCCTCATGGATTTTTTGGATTAAAATGGCCTCTATTTCTCCTGTCTACAAGAGTTGGGAGTTTCAGCTTTGCTAGTCTTGCTGGGTAGGAAAGTTCCCACATGCAGGATATCACTTTGGTGACACATCTTCCAACACTTTTGTGTCTTTTTTTAAAATGAGGGGAGGCTATAGACATTCCAACTTCAAACTTAGGATGCACAAGTCCCTTAGACAGAAGACTTTAGGGGAACAAGTGCAAAGAGTGTGCTTAATCAGCCTCATGGTTGAATTAGCACCAGCAGCAGACTTTTTAGCATGAGTGCTGAATTTTAATTCATTATCAATAATGATTCCAAGATCTTGCTCAGTATTTACAGAAGAAAGTGGGTGACCTGAGAGAAAATAAGAGTGACAATGGTTCGTTTTGCCAAAATCAATGACATGGCACTTGACAACATTAAATTTAAGAAGTCTCAGCCCATTGATCAAGCATTCCAAGATAATTTTGTAGAAAGGTATGACCTTCACAGGACAAGGCTGGTCCAATGAGCTTCAGTTTGTCAGCATAGTGTTAGTTTACTGCAGATAGTGGAAGGAGCATCATTGATGAAGATATTAAAAAGTGTATGACCCAAAACACTACCATGAGGAACTCCACGCAAAATATGCTTAGACAAAGAAAGAATTCATCTACCAGGTTCATGAAATAACTGAACACATTGGGATCACATTTGAAGAAAATCAAGGGTCTAGAACAGATGCTTCTCTTCAAACTTGACAACACATAATTTAATTGCAAGTTGCTTGCAATTCCAGCCTTTCCAAGCTTCAAAAGAAAATGCTTCTACAATTCTTACAAGAAATGCTTGCTTCTTTTTTCATGAAACTTCTGTTATTTTTGTATCAATTTTCAGCTTGACTTCTAATGTAATTTTTGACTCTTGGTTTCCACTCTTTTTCTTTAGAAACTTATTGAATGTTTTTGCACCCTGTTATTACGTATCTTTATTCCCAAAAGAGCACTATATCCTCATCATTTTAAAAGAGTAAGGCACTATCCCAAAATTAAAGAGACAAAATTTTCTTTCATTATTCTTTTCTTATATTCCTATAGCCCCAATATATATATATACTTCAGTTTTATCCCTTAATTTCATTCACTCTCTCTATCTACACCCTTGATATGCTATATACTTAATACATATTAACCCTATGGATTCACACTACACTTACCAAATATCAATTGCTTCCATCCTTGTTTAACTTTATCAATTAATAAGGGAACTTGGTTATCCTTGATAAGTTGGAATAGTAATAGATAATTAGATAGGTGAGTAATTCATTCAAGGTAAAAATTCAAAATTTCAAATAAATGGTACAATAAGTATGACATAGTTGAAATGTTTGAATCAACTAGTATGCTTGAGTCATATTTCTTGCATGAATTACTTTTGTTCTATGTTTGTTTAGTATTTTGCAACCTTGCTCTTCACTGACCCTTATTTGTCCTTGTATATTCACTAAAACTTTACTTGTTTAGAAACAAAGGATCATTTATTAATTGTTTCTTTTCTGTTCTTATGTATTGTGAAATTATTGTCTTTTTTTCAGCATAGTCATTTCCAGTTTGATTGCATCTAAAATTTATTCACCTCACAAACTTAGATTAGTTTGTGTGATAAAAGTTTATCATAGTTCTTCTTCTTCTTCCATCTAACTTCATGTTTCAGAAAGAAGATTGTATTTTCTATCAGGCGTTCAACAATTGAGTATTAAACATTAAGAAAATCTTATCTAAAAACAGCAAAAAAAAAAAAATCTGCAAACTTACAATTCAGCTGTAGAAACAATCTGTCGGCTGTTAATTTCAAAATCCAACTGAAGGCTGAAGCTGTATAGTAGTGAATGCATTCTATAATTCTATTCAACTTGAAAATAAAATTCTTGACTACAAATGATGTAAGAAATAGCAATTGGGAAACTGCATTTGAAATAATTTAAACTCATTTCATGAAGACAATACTTTTTTTATCAACAAATTCAGAACTGTGTATATTGCAATATTTGTAAATGCATATTGCATCTGTATGGTTTTTATGCAAAGTAACAAAAGAGACTAAAATTAATGAACAAGAGAGTAGTGAAGAATTATGGTATGCAAAGTAATATTTGACAGGGAAAGTCACTGGTGATAAATTGCTAGGGATGGCACCATGATTGCATGATTTTTGGGGATTTGGGGAACCAATTTTATTTTGGGGAAATACCCAAAAATTTGGGGTTAGTGCAAGCCCTGCTTGATTTCTATTCAGGAAAATCAAAATACTAAACCACACGAGAAGGAAAAGCTCTGACTTTGCAGTTGATGCAATAAAGAATTGCTGCAAAATTAATTTAAAGTTGACCAAAACGCCGCCGCCTCTGCTGGCGGTGGTTTGCCTGTGGCAAGCCAGCAGCATTACAACACTTTGGCGGCATTCAACTGGGCCTCTCGTCAGCAGTGTTTGGTTGATCCACCAGCATGGTGCCAGGGTCTAACTATATTGTTTTCATCTTCACAACTTTGCTCAATCCTAATTTATAAGGTTTTAAAGGGACATCCACCACATGCCTAATATGGAAGTAAAGTTCATTTGCAATGCAAATGGATGTTATATTTAGATTGAGGATGCAATTTTAGGTATATATTTGCACATTAGAGGGGTGGGGGTATATATTCTGTGAATATATAGGTTCTAAGAAATTCATGAATTTCTTAGAAAAACTGGAAAAACAAGGAAAGAAGTGAAGATAAAGGCTCTCCCCCTGCAAAATGTGTTAACTAGGATTATTCTGCATATTATAGAGTAAGCATTGTTTTCTTATGTTCATCTGGACTACTGGGCTTAAAATACTGGTTGGTTGGTTGGCTAATTCAAAGATTTGTATATATATACACTGTCAAATTAGTCATCAGGTGGTATCCCATTTTAAGGATATTCAAAAACATTTCCTAAATTTGAAAACAAAGCATTGATATAGCTTGAAATTCTATTCAAATAACAAGAATTGCATTTTCAGAACTAAAGCCAGAGAGAAAGAAACTGATAACTGAAAATTAAGGTAAAATGTTGTCTTGTCAAAATTTCAGTAGGTAGGCTATTGGGTAAATT
This sequence comes from Artemia sinica, assembly GCA_027921565.1. Taxonomy (NCBI): domain Eukaryota; kingdom Metazoa; phylum Arthropoda; class Branchiopoda; order Anostraca; family Artemiidae; genus Artemia; species Artemia sinica. Next base: position 42,578,467 of record CM051258.1, read on the forward strand.
TTTACCAAATCATATCATTGACTTATAAAATAAAGTGAATATACCACTTGCTGCCTTTTTTTAAGCTCTTTCCAAATATAATAATCATTTTTGTCAGAAATGAATTTTACCCCACCCATATTTATACCAATTCAGGCTATAAATTTGCATATTAGGGGGGTAGGGTAAATTTTATTTCTGATGTAAATGAAAGGTAAGATTAAACGTTCCCCCCCACCCCCCAATGTGCAAATATATACCCTGAATTGGTATATATAGGGGTGGGGGCTAAAATTCATTTCTGACAAAAATGATTAACCTCTCATGTAGGCAAATTTCAGGGCCCTCTAGAGGGAGAAGGAGTGGAGGTTCAAAATACCTTCCCAGAAGATACTTTAGCATGCATACCCATCCCTGGAAGTTTCATTTTCCTAGCCTAACCTCTTTCCAAGATATCCAAAAGTAGAATTTTACCCTATATTCATAAAGAGCATAAATACAGCATCAAGTGGTATGTTTACTTTATTTGTAAGTCAATAAAATGAACTGCAAAAATATTTACTACAAAAAGTAACTTATCTAGAATTTTACCTGGTAAATATCTGCCAAATTATCTAATTGAGTTAGGAATAAAGCAAATACACTATTTGATGCCTTTTTTATGCTGATTACAAATATAATAATCATTTCTATCAGAAATGAATTTCAGCCCCCCCCCCTATTTATGCCAATTCAGGGTTAGGTTGTAGAAATATAGGCCTATACCCTGAATTGGAATATATAGGGGGGGGCTGAAAGGTCAATATATATGAAATCATATTATTGAGTTAGGACTAAAGTGAATACACTATTCAATGCCTTTTTTTATGCTGATTACAAATATAATAAGCATTTCTATCGGAAATGAATTTCAGCCCCCCCCCCCCCCTATATATCCCAATTCAGGGTTAGGTTAGGTATAGCCTATATAGGGGGGGGGGCTGAAATTCATTTCCGATAGAAATGCTTATTATATTTGTAATCAGCATAAAAAAAAGGCATCGAATGGTGTATTCACTTTAGTCCTAACTCAATAATATGATTTTGTATATATTGACTGGCTGAAATTCATTTCCTATAGGCTAGAAATGATTATTATATTTGCAATCAGCATAAAAAAGGCATCAAATGGTGTATTAACTTTATTCCTAACTCAATAATATGATTTGGTAGATATTTACCTTTTACCCTAGCCTCCTTCCAAGAAAGCAGAAATTAGCTATTCTAGAATTTTACCATCTCAACATCATAGGCATGGCCTACTCTATAGGGCCTACATATTAAGATGGTCCCAATAGTCAAGAGTGATATCATCGTACTAAAACATTTGTAATTTTACCTTTTCAGGAATAGATTTGCAAGCTCCTCTTTTAACCCATGCAAGACAAGGAATAAAGTTAATTGAAGACTCCTTAACTTCATCCATGATGGGCTATCAAATTTTGACCAAAAGCAGCCAGTCAGGGTTGCCAGTGGGCAGATTTTTTTGGTGCCATTCTGAGTGGCAGAATAGTGTCACTTTCATATAAAAAGCGTCATTTTCTAAAAATTTGTTACCAACAAGCTTTTCAAATTGAAAATATTGGACAACCCGCTTAGGATCCCCTCTGTGTGGTTTTCTACATCTTTAAATTTTCAAACATGAAAAAAGTGATTTTGATTTTACTTAGGTGATGCTGATTCTCCGATTTGCGCAGCACTTTCACTTGTCAAATTTCCAGCCTAGACCCCGAAGCCGCGCCGAAAAGTCGGCGGCGTGCCGGCAAAAAAAAAAACGGCGGCGCGCCGCCGAGCTTGCATCAGCGCGCTGACGCGGCCGCTGATTCTATCGGCAGCGGCGTCACTAATACGCCGCCGTTTTTTTGTTTTTTTTTCTCTCTTTTTTGGTTATCGATATCGACCTCCGGGCTTCAACCGTCATCCCGGCTAATGTGTTTCTTAAAAATAAATACTGTCACCGTGGGCTCGCCATGTATATCGGTTCATAGGAATGAGAAGAAGAAATTTTTCTTGAAACAAAAATTCCACCTTCCACTTTAAAATTCTGTTCATTTTTCTTTCTGATTTTTCGGATGAAAAGAGGTAGGTAAAAGAGCATTAGGCAACTCAGGATGTTGTCATAGACAGCGCAATCGAGCTGTCTAAGTAAAGAACAATCTTGGCACAATGTATTATTTATTTTTTTGTTGTTTTTTTCCATACAAGGGCAATTCGTATCAAAGGAGTTGTCGTAGAAACTTCAAAAAGGGCTCATTCGATTGGAAATTGGAATAACTAGTGCCCTTTTTAATAGTCGAAAGTGATTGGAAGGCAGCTAACACCCTTTCCACGCCCACCGTTTCCCCAAACACATCCAATCAAAACTTTAAGATAGCCATTTTGTTCAGAGTAACTGATTTCCAGAGAAAAAATGTGTTTTTTGAGGAGGTTACCCCCCCACAACCCTTGGGGCAAGGGTTTTGTAGTTATGCCCTGGAGGTATATAAGAACGATGTTGGCACAATGTATTATTTATTATTTTTCTTTTAGACCAGGGCACTTCATATCGAAGAAGTTCTCGTAGAAATTTCGAAAAGGGCTCATTCAATTAGAGATTGGAGTGGCTTGTGCCATTTTTAATAGTCGAAAATGATTGGAAGGCAACTAACACCCCTTCCACGCCCACCATTTCCCGAAACACATACAATCAAAATTTTGACATAGCCATTTTGTTTAACGTAGTTGAAAGTTCTGAAAATTAGGTCTTAGAGGATGACAACCACCCTCACATCCCTTAGGGTAAGGGTTGTAATTTATGTCCTGGGGGCATATACGGTGAATATAGAAAGGGTTGTCGTAGAAACTCAAAAAGGGATCATTAGTTTGGAAATCGAAAAGCCTAGTGCCCTTTTTAATTATCGAAAGTGATTGGAAGGCTTGACATTTTTATAATAGAGATCGATGTGGGTATAATGCATAATTTTTTTGTTGTAGTAGTTGTTGTTTAGACCAGGACACTTCGTATCGAAGGAGTTGTCGTAGGAACTTTGAAAAGGGCTCATTTGATTGAAAATAAAAAGGGCTGATGTCCTTTTTAATAGTCGAAAGTGATTGGAGGGAAACTAATCCTCCTCCCACGCCCACCCTCCCATTTGCCTTTATGTTTAAAAAGGGAATGTTGCCTTAAGATTAAATCAAAATGCACTGTGTTTATGCCAATTCCCAATAAGGTATCTCAGCAGTATCCCAAGAACGACTGAGGGTATTATGTTCAAACTTTCAGGGCTTCTTCTGCTCTTAAAATTTGACCAAATCAAAATAGCGCAAGTGTATCCAAGCTATCAAAGAAAGTAAACAAATTTTTTTGCGAATGTTATCAAGTTTTCCATTTCAGGTCAACTAGAGGAGGTATAAAACTAAATTAAACACTACTATTTGTGTCCAGATTTTTATAAGGGTCTATGTTGTTAAATTTTGCTGAAAATTGTTTTCCAGCATACAAATAGCAGGCCAAACTATAAATTCTTAAAAAAACGAAAAGATTTAAAGTATTATTTTCTTTTTCCTGACAAGACTATGTCAATATAAAACAAACAGAAATTAATTAAAAAAACTGTTTCCAAAAAATAAGTTTTTTGAAAGAAAAGTAAAGAACTCATTAAACCAAAAATGAGCAAAATTAAAATCAAATAATCTACCAAGCGTGAAACTACCACAAATCAGCATCGATAAATAAATGAAACCCAAAACGAACTGAAACTACAATAAATAACCGAGTCAAACTCAAAACGAGCAGAAATTAACATAAGTTGGGCTCAAAACCCCTATGCCTTCCCAAGGCCAGAACATAATTTGTACTTTACTGACAAAAATACAAATGAATATGCATTGTCAGTTATATTTGTTATTGTCAGTTAACATTGTCATTGTCAGTATACATATACTGATATTTAGTAATCAAAATGTTAATATTATTTGATTTATTAAAGTCATAAAAGTAAAAACATTTATATTTTTTCAGTAAAGTGAAAATTAAGTGAAAATTGAGTTTGACTCAGTTATTTATTGTTATTTTTGTTCGTTTTGGGTTTTATTTATTTATAGATGCTGATTTGCGGTAGTTTCCCGCTTGGTAGATTATCTAGAGCTAGTATAGAAATATATCTATAGAAATGAATTACATTTTTTCTGCACAGTTAGCAGAGCACACTGAAGTTGAAGTAGCCTTAAACTTTGACTTGAAACGTTATAACTTGACCTCTTCTTTCAGAAAAGAATTTCGGAGGGTTATTCCGTGTTGATAAGAAAAGAGGGTAAAGGTGCAGTTTAGTTCCTTCTGTAGTGTAGGGCACAGGAGCCCTATGGAGAAGGTGCAGGTTTGTTCTCCCTTATAAAACAACTTATTTCAGCAGATACAAAGAAGAAGCCCATTTGCGGCATTCTGTGGGACCCCAAGGTCCAATACTAGTATCAGATCCCGCAAGTGGCAGTTTACGCTCATCAAGTTCTGGCTGTACCGGCCACATGTGCCCCAGCTAAACGGCTTTTTAGAACGACAGGACTGATAGTGGCTGCAAAAAATCAATGGCTCCAGGCAGAGTGAACAAACTCACTTTTGTTACATCAATTGTAACTGAAGTGATGTAACCGCTGATTTAAAATTGTTGGTGTTGTTAAGCCATGGTATCTGATTTCTATACAGTGTTTTTTCGATGTTGTTATTTGTTTGTTTTTTTTTACTTCCTTTTCGTATGTATTTGATGAACAGGAGATGTTTGAACTTCAAACTTTGAAATTTATACACACATTAGCCCAAATCATTAACAAGAAGGAAATGACTAAACACGGGATTTTATAGGAACAATGCGCTGTTAAACATAAACACAACATAGGTTTCCCTGGGTCTAGTGGCTAAAAATGAGAATTCTACTTGGTCTGATCGACCGTGAACATAAACACTTTCCGCACGGCCCAACAAATTCCTGTTTTGTCATATTGTTCTTGTATGTTTTTATCCAACCATTTAAAAATCCTTACTAAAATCGAGGTTGAACGTGCTTGGTGAAGTGGAATTTTTATTATTATTTTTAATCAGAAAAATCGGCGCACCGTGGCGCGCCGCCAGTCTAAAATCGGCGGCGCGCCGCCAAAAAAATTTCGGCGCGCCTGGCGGCGTGCCGCCGATGCTAAATCACACATTCGCCGTCGTCATTTCGGCCTGGCGCGGCTTCGGGGACTATTCCAGCCCTCCCTTTAAAACCTGTTAAAGCGCTAATGGTGCTTACTGTATATGATGAATTACCACGTTTGTTCTTCTTCTATTTAACAGCAGGCGGGCTTTTCAGTGATACTATTTAGCCCTTTTCCTTTTACGTCACTCTGTGGGCTACAGAGCTACTGGCTTGATTGCCTCATGATTATTAGATATTTTCAGATATCTTTCAGTAGATCTTTCGACTCTAGGAGTTCAATTATGAGATGATAGATGTCGATTTCTATGCTCTGTGCGCAGGTATAGTTGGCTAGGCTCTTGGCTGATAGTGAGATTTTGTGGTGTTTGAAGCATTTTAACAGTTTATAAAGCAAGGTATGTTGTGCAGACGTCAGCATATTACATTCAAATAGGCTATGGTCAATTGTTTCATTATTCATATTGCAATGCCTGCAAAAAGGGGACAGGGGAATTGAACCACTTGAATTAGAAAACTTATACGAGAATGCAAGAAAATTTAGTATATTTGTTCCAGAACGAATTCTATGATAAATTTTAGAAAGATACTTATTGGGAAAGGGGGAAAGGATAGGATTAATCTTATTAAAATTAATATCTGATAGACTCCATCGGTAAATATCTCTGATCGGGATTGATCTCCCACTTGGCTGGTCAATATTTATAGCACGTTTTCACTTGTTTTTTAGACTTTGATCTACTTCCTCGTAAATGGTTGAATTTACCAGAAAAACAACTGGTGGTTTACTAAGCGAAGCTCGATCTCCTAGTGCTGCATATTAAGACTGATAAGAATAGATAAAGAGTACGGACTGGTAACACTTATTTGTGAGCATAAGATTTCCAATTTGTGAGAGAAATATACATATAATGATTGGATTCACTTTATCCCACTTGCAGCAGATATTTCGTACAGCATGCTGATTTAGGTATAAATATCACACAAGGAGCACTGGTGTTGCGTGAAATGCGACTAATAACAGTAATAGTCCTCAGCACATTTATGTCAATTCTTTCTTTGGAGCTGGTTATAAGTAAAATTTAGAAAACTAAAAATAGGGAAAAGTTACCATGGTATTGTATATTGATTCAGTATTTATGGGTCAGTATTTGAATCCAAAACGCGAGGAATAGGATGTTGTCAGCGATTACTAGTTGTTTCAGTTACACATTTAAGAGAATTGGGAGCTATACTGGAGTTTTGATTAAAATTTTGGAAGCAAAAACTTAAAACAATTAAATGATTCCTAAAGCTGATCCCTCATTCCTACTAACATTTTTGACTAAACCACAACCGATTTTACTTATCTAGCTACAATACAAATATTATTATAAAATCACTAAGTCTTATTTTCTTTACGATGATTTCTTTTCATATTTTTCAATAACAAAAATGTCTTGTTTCCAATGATTTCTTGTTTATCAGTGATTCTATGTAGCGGGTGTATTCATATACATTTTGAAAGCTTTAAAATAAGACAATCTTATACTGACCTGATATATTTTAGGAAGTAAAAGACTCTTACCTGAACAAACATGGCAAAACAGGAAGTATAGTACATTTTCGTAACTTTTCTGTTATCTAGGCTCACCTATTTACTTGACGATAAGGTTAAGAAGACGGTATATTTGTATAAGTATTATTATGGAACAAAATAGGAAGAGTAATGGACCCTGTTTTTCGCGTTTTTTTTTATATATTAAAATGAGGATAGATTAATTTTTAAAATTATCTGCTCAAAGTAAAAAATGAAGTTGAAACTTAAAACTAGCAAACGTTTTAAAGTTATTTAATAATATTTTATCCAAATTATTGGGTGGATGGAAGCGATAACTGCCCCCCTGCCCTTCTCAATAACGCCACTTCTCTTAGCCTTACAAGAAGTTGCAATAAAAGTAGCAGTTGGAGTAGTGGTAGTAGTAGTAGTAGTAAATGTAGCAGTGGTAATAAGGTTAGCAGTAGCGTGTGGACATAATACCTTTTGTCAATATATCTTCTTCTTTAACCATTCTCTATAAGCTCCAAATTAATACACAAATCCATTATTAACATATGCCCTTTTGACATTCTGCATGCAAAAGTGTGCTTTTATTTAGTTCAAAATGTCTCTCAAACTTCTTTCAAATTTACACCTTCATCCGCGCAGCCTTAATAGTGCTAGCATCATAATAGTAGTGGTCGCAGTAGAAGCAATAGTAGCAATAATAGTTTCGTGTTAGTAGCAGTGGTAACAGTAGAGGCAGAAGTGTTAATAACAGTGGTAGCATGAACATCTTGCGTTTTGGTCTGTTTAATATCCCCTTCATGATACCCCGGAAGTTTCACCTTGATATGGTAATTCGTTCCAAAATACTGCTGATATGTCCCTTTAACCCCCTTTTTGCACCCTTATCGTCTAATACCCTTAGTCTTACAAGTACTTGAAACTGAAGTAGTAGTTGGAGAAGTTTTGTAGCAGCAGTAGGAACAGTAGCAATAGTAGCAGTAAAAGTAGCAGTGGATAGTAGTGTTAGTAGTAGCCTGCACATGTTACCTTTGGTCCATTGATCATTTACAATTAATTCAATCATACGTGTAGCCTTAATAGTGCTAGTATCATAGTAGTAGCGGTAGTAGTAGGAGTAATAATAGCAGTAACAGTGTTGTGTTAGTACTAGCTGTGACAGTAGAAGCAGCAGTAGTAATAGAAGTAATAGCAGGTACGTGATACCCTTTGGTCAGTCGAACGTCCCATTCAAGATGCCTCAGAAGTTTTATCTTAATATTTTAAGCCTTTCCCAAAAAATTGCTGATACAACTATATCAGCAATCTGTATGCACATAGTCTGTGTTGATTTAGTTTAACTTTTCCCTCAACGTATCGTTAGATGTTCATTTCAATATCTTCAGCCTTCATACTACTCGCTAACGAAGCTGTTGTTATAGCGTTAGTACTAGTATTAGTAGTAGCAGTAGTAGTAGAAGTAGAAGTAGAAGTAGTAGTAGTAGCAGTAGTGGTAGTGATAGTAGTGGTGGTAGTAGTAGTAGCGGCGTGTAAATATTGCCTGTTTGGTCAATTGAACATATCCCAAATCATTTCCAAATTAATATGCTCTGTCATTCCTGAGTTACGATCTTTTGACTACCCGTATGTAGATAACGTGTTTTGATGTGGTTTAACACTCCCTTCAACATTCTCTGAAAGGATCAACTGAATGCCCTTCATTTTTCTGAAAAGTACAGGTAAAACTGCCCATCTTTCTCAATAACATATTCTTTATATCAACAATGAATGAATTAAATTAACTTATAGCCATTTCCCTGAGGGCTGTGGGGGTTTGATGTCCCCAAAGCATAATTATGGAACTTTCTACAATTCCGAACAAAATATCTGTCCCTAAATTTTGACTGGATGTGAAATGGGAAATGGGGTGACTGGTTGCCCTCCAATAACTTTCGATTCTTAAAAAGGACACTAAAAATTCCGATTTCTGATTGAATGAGCCCCATTGAAGTTTATATGACCATCCATTCTATAAACCCTTATATGCCCCCGGGGCATAAATTGAAACCATTTCCCCTAGGCTCTGGGGGTTCGTTAATCCTGGAGGCGTTGTTTTATTCTTTGAACTATTTCTAACAAAACCATTACCTCGCAATTTCGATCATATATGTTTGGGGGAAAATAACATTTGGGGGGAGGGGAGGTGACAAGTTGCCCTCTATCATTTTTATTCTTAAACCGAAGCTAAAACTTTCAATTTCCAATCAAATGAGTGTATTCAAAAGTTTATACGAAAACCCCTTCCATAAAAACCTGATATACCCCCGGGTAACAACTTACAACCCTTGCCCCCAGATCCCGGGGGGTTGTTTCGATCCCAATTATTTTTTATATGATCATTGGACTATTTTTGACGACATGACTATTTCAAAATTTCTATTGGATACATTTGGAAAAGAAGTGGACTTGAGGGGGGTCTAGTTGCCCTCTGATCACTTTTTGTTTCCTAAAATGGGCACTAGAACTTCCGATTTTCAATTTAATGAGCCCCTTTCAAAGTTTATACGACCATCCCTTCTGTAAAAAACCTTATATGTTAATAATGGGCGACTAGAATAACTTATAGCCCTTGCCCTGAGGGCTCTGGGGGTTTTGCATCCTCAAAGACATAACTAATGGACCCTTCAACTATTCTGAGCAAAAGACTCTTAAAAAGGGCACTAGAACTTTCAATTTGCAATCGAATGAGCCCCTTTCGAATTTCCTATGACAACTGCCTATATAGTTGCCTATACAGAGTCTTGAAATAGCATTCATTCGGGGGAACAACTCTCTGCATTCTGAGCAAGCTATCTTTGATAAACAGGTTCTTGGTTATAATGACTGCATCTATGTTAAATTTCTAAAGGAATTGAAATTTTGATAATTGGTTCAATTTGATATTTTGCTTGAGTGTGATTAAAGTGTTTTTTTTTGGATAGTTGTTAATTTAGCCAATTTCGGATAACTGGATGCCAGAATACCGTGGAGATTAAATTTGCCAGTCTCACGCTCCATTGAGCCAGCTCCACTAAGCTGATTGCCACTGCACCCGTAGGCCTACCCCACTCAAAAGATTAGTAATTATTTATTCTCTTTGCTACGTTCGTGTGTATTCTTTTCGCTACGATCATGTCAACTAAATTCAGGTCTTTTGATATTGTTCTTGCTAACTTCAAAAGTTATCTCCCGTGGGCTGCAATTGCTTTGGAGTCAAAAACTGGTGTTAAAGGAACATCGAGATACACATTTTTTTTTAATGTGGCAATCACTCGGAGCACCAAGTAGCAGAAGCTAACTTGAAATTACTTTCGGATAGCCTTAGTGCTCACAAAAGAACGGAAGAAGATGTTGGTAAGGCATTTACCGAATTGGATTCGTTTCCAGATATTTATAAATCATTATCACTTACGTCTAGCATTAAACCCAGCGAAACTTATTGCAAAAGATTCACTGACACCTAGCCTAATCTTGGAAAAAAATTGCTTTTACCCAGGATAAAATTAAATCACACACAAGTAGTGAGAAATAGATGGGTCCTATCACACATATAGGGGGTATACTTTTAGACTTTTTAGTCCCTCAAGAAGCCATTACGTGCACCTGTTTGCTACTTAATACTATAGTACACCTGTTTGTTACGTAATAGGAGATTATTTTCTTGGATTGTTACGTAATTGTTTAAAATCCTAAGGGTGTAAGGGTGTAACCCCAGGTCCCCACCAGTTAAGGTGGAATCTTCAAGATTCCGGTATTATCAAGCAAACGTAGGTGTTACATAAAGCTGGATGTTTTCTTTGATTGTTCCGTAATTGTTTAAAAAACCTAAGAATATAGGAAAAAACCCAAAGGGCACCAACCAGGAAAGGTTGGACATAGTCCAAATTGCTCAATTTGATCCTAGTCCAATATTTACATAGGTTTTTCCTGGTTACAAACATACCCTTTGTTTTCATTGCTTCCAGCAGACAATGGAATTCCCGTTATATGTTGATTTTAAACAAGAACAAAGGAGTCCCGTTATATAAAATTTTGTTTTAAGTCAAATTTATTACAAATTGGGCAAGGCGATTTCATTCATGCTAATTTATCGGTATAATTATTTTCTAGTTGATACTGTTTCCCGTCAGGGGGTGATGGCTAAAAGATAAGGGTAAAAGTACCCTCTTCCCATCCAAGATGAACCAGCAGAAGTGACTGGAAAGGCAACTCATTGTAGCAAATGCTAAACATATGACAAAGGGAAAACCCTTAATTGTGTCCATGAACACAACCTATTTACTTAGAACTCCCAGAATTTCTTCGAGTCTGTACGGTTCTCTCTGACGAAGGGTCCAAAACGAAAATGTCGTCTGGATCAACGAAAAGTTTGGCACTTCTGTAAATAAAAAAGATATTGAATGAAAATGCAAGAAACTCAGATATACATTGTCGAAATATCTTGTTTTATTTGTAATCTATTCACTTTAATATAGTCACACATGACCAGGATTCGTTCACTTCCCGCCACTCGGTCTATACCAGGGAGCATCATTTGTGTCACACAGTTTCAGCACGTATGGTATACTACTGCAGTCCTGACAGGGCTTGGTACACTTAGGCCACGTTTGGGATGCGCCAACCAGTGTAAGTGATTTGGTGCTCCCTCGACCCATGGAACCTGTACTAAACTCAAATCAATACCAACTAATTATTTTTGTACTCACGTATTTAAAGGTTTTCCGATTAGGCTATTATTAATTAAAATTAAAATTCTTGGAAAATAAGGAAGAAAAAGTGAGAAAAGGAGCCATAATTGTTTCCTGTCTTTTTTTCTAATTGTTTATCCTAAAGACTCTTTGGAATTTTAAGGATGAAAAGCCATGACATTTTTTGTTATTGTAGAGGTATCACGAAAAAATGTAATTGTTTATTGTTGAAATATTATGCTTTTATATTTACAATTCAGTAAGAAAACTGCTGAGAAATATTCGGTAACCAGTCACCAGCTCCCTGATAATACTCGAGTATACCGTCATTTTTCCTTAGGGAGGGGAGAAGGGGATTATAAATGTTCTCACGAAGCACTTCTTTACTTACTTATCAAAGCTAACAAATAAATAATATAGAACCCTTAAAAATAAACGCTACAGAGAAAACTGGGTAATTTTGTCAATTCAAAATTTAAAATATAGAATTTCATTTTGAAGCATAATTTTCAACTAATAGAAAAAATGGTGGTCAAATCATCCACTATTGTTAGTTGAATGTCACCAATGAATATGTATTCCACTAGAAAGGTGAGCACGCTATGTCTTGCTGAAATCCCAAATACGCAAGGCGCTCTGACCAATATGGACTTCAACTGATTTCTTAGGACCCATGCCATCTCCTTGTCGAAACCTTATATGCTACATCTCACTCTGATCAGGATCGTTCACATATCATTTAGGGAATGGGAATAATCAAATCATTGATGGTAATGATTTTTTAATGTCATTTTTAATCGTTTTTGTGGGGAGCTCGGTTGCCAATGGGGTGTAAAATGGCATAGGAGGGGGGGGGATGGCCCTTTAATAAATAAACGTCAATTGAAAGTGCATTAGAACTTTTAATTTTCATTAAAATGAGGCCCCTCCCGAGTCTCTATGACGACCTTACTTAAAACGGCAACGGAAAAAATTACTTATAGGACGCCCCTCGCTCTTTAAGTCAATCCTAGTGCGTTAATTACGATTTCTTCTCATTTAAGAAGCTTTTTTAAAAAAAAGTAAAGAGCCATTATTATACTTATGATCAGCAGAAACGAACTCCTATAATTATTCAAACTCAAAGTGAAAAGGATATTACTATCTAAAAACAAATGAAACTACAAGGAACAGATATCATGGGCAGCGCAAACAGCGGTGCTTATGTAAAGAGTAATGTGAGCAATTTTTTTTTTTTTTTTTTTTTTTTTTTTTTTTTTTTTTTTTTTTTTTTTTTTTTTTTAGACCAAGGCACTTCGTATAGAAGAATTTGTCTCGGAAACTATGAAAGAGGCTCATTTGATTGGAAATTTAAAGTCCAAGCGCCCTTTTGAATAGTCGAAAGTGATTGGAGGTCAACCAGCCCCCCCCACCCCGCGGCCATCATTCCCCATACACATCCAATCAAAATTTTGAGATAGCCATTCTATTCAGCGCAGTTAAAACGTCTAGTAACTATGTCTTTGAGAATGAACCCCCCCCCACCCCACAGTTCTCAGGGCAAGGGTTGTAAGTTATGGCCTGGGGGTATATAGGGTTTTTATGGAAAGGGTGGTCGTATTAATTTTGGAGGGACTCATCGTATTGGAAATCCCAAGTTCTAGTGGCCTTTAAATTTCAAAGTTATCGGAGGGTAACTAGCCCCCCCTCATTTTGAGATAACCATTTTATTCAAAATAGTCTCAACATAAAAAAACTCGGCCTTTGGGGTTGTAACATCCCCTCAGAATCTGGGGGCGAGAGCTGTAAGCTATGCCCCTGGGGGGCATAGGCTTATACGGTTTTATGGAAGGATGGTTGTGTAAACTTTAGAGGAGGTTCTTTTAATTTGAAATTGAAAATTTCCTTTTAAGAGTCAAAAGTGATGGAAGGTAATTATCCCCCCCCGAACACCCTCTTTTCCCCAAACACATCTGATCGAAATTGTAAGATCACAATCCTGTTCAAAATAGTCCAAAGGGCATGTAACAATTCCTCCAGGGTTGACGCAACCCACCAGATCCCTGGGGAAAAATTATTGTTTATGCCCTGAGAGCAAGGTTTTTATAGAATGGATGGTCCTGTAAACTTCAGATTGGGCGTATGATCTGAAATTGGTAGTTTTAGGACCCATTTTAAGAGTCAAAAGCGATTTGAGGGCCCCCATTATTTCCCGAGACAAAAATCTAATCAAAATTTTGGTACATCTCTTTTCTTCAGCATTGTTGAAAGGTCTAGTAATTACGCCTTTGTGGATGTCAACCACCCCTACCCCCCACAGCCCTCAGGGCAAGGGCTGTAAGTTAAGCAATTCGTTCATTGTTTAAATATAGCATAAAGGAAATGGGAACTTCGTGGGCGGGTGTAAAAAGGGAGGCTTTGAATAGATTGGGGTGGAGGAGGAGCGTGCGTAGCTGTGTTGGCCTCAGGCGGCTTGGTGCTGCGATGAGTTTTTAGTAGTAGTAGTAGTTTCTAACAAGACAAAGGGTATTCAGGTGAACCTTTCAGAGAATGTTGATGGGAGTGCTAAACTAAATCAAAACACATCACTTGTAAAGGGGTTGTCAAAAGGGCTTAGCTCAGGAGTGACTGAGTATATTAATTGTGAACTTTCAGGAAATGACAAGGGAGGTTAACAACTGACCAAAAAGGTAATATTTGCAAGCTAATACTACTGCTATAACTGCCACCACTACAACTGCTTCCACTACTGCTACTGCTACTACCAATAGTGATAGTGTATAAGGTTTCAACTATACGCCTGAGGCATGAATATACAGTGTAGTTTGACGAACACATTGCAAAAAGCGACCCATCCCTTTATATTATAGACCTATAAAGCGATCAAACATTTTTTGGAACTAGGAGTGAGATTGTATAATGCAACCAGACTAGTTTCTGAGGCAACACCCATTTTTTAGGGCCAATCAGAGAGAGCGAAGGCTACTCCATATACGATAACTTGATTAGTAATTGGATTCAAATAAAAGAAGTGATTTTCATTGTAGTTCATATTAGTAGGAGAATTGAATTCAGAGAATAGTTTATTTGATACGATATTAGTAGAGAAAATGAGTGGAACATTTACACTATTGGAGCTTGAAGGTGGAGCAGGTAGCAGCAGCAGCAATGATACAAGGGTACCAAACGTGGCTGTGGAAATAACACGAGGATGTAGACTAAGCCTTGAATGGAACGATATGTATGGTAGATACGTGATATCATTTAGCAAATTTAAAATGGAGGAGCAATTATTTTTTGCTGCGAAACTGAACATTGTGCATATAAATAGACTTCAGGCAGCATTGGACGCACTAGTAAAATATATTGATGAAAACAAATTGAATCAGTGATTGTTATTATCGTAATTATGCTCGATAAAACTGTTTCTAAATCGAAGATTTTTTTCTTTCTATAGTAGGTTAGCGTATATTTTTTAGAGTAGACAAAAATCCTAGTTAGTCTGAAGTTGGTTGTGAGAGTCTAAGGACTCTAAAAAATGGATAGATTTGAGAAAGAGCGAATCAGGGGGAATCTTGTGTTTATGGAAAAACGTTTGATTCTAGATGATGATTTTCTAGAGTTATCTATTAAAAGGAAGATATTTTCTCAGGCAATGCTTGTCGATATAATGAAAACTGATTTTCCATCATAAGACTATTGCATGAAGCTTTTACGTTGTGGTCCAAAGGCAATTACACAATTTATTGACATATTAATCACGACACAGCAAAATGATATTGTGGATATGTTTTAAACACTAGCTTGGAAATTTAGGACTTTTTTCATGAGAAAGATGGTGTTCAAGGATGATTTACTCCTCTCTCTTTCTCTCCATCCCACTCAATTTGTTGATAGTAGTTCAGTTTCATTTTGGCGGTGAGAGTGTCAACACATGAAAAAATGTTCCAAACATGTCCGCTATGCATGTACACACTGGGCAGCTGGTCATCATGTGAAAATTGTACAATGATTGACGAGTATGATGAAAAGTGCAGATTATGCAACCCGTGTAAATTGCTTAGAGGATACGCTGTACAAATTAAAGGTTGTAATTGCTGTCTTGAAGTGGTGTGTGACTCTCATCCTAGAGGGCACCTATGCTCGAATTGCGACTATGATAAATATAATCAGTGGGAGAATACATATCCTGGTATGATTGGAAAGAATCCTAAGCGTGACTTTAGTTTATTGCTAAGAGATTGGTATCGTCATGGCTTTAGATTGTTCCGGGAGGAGGAGCCGGGTCAGCGATTAAACTGTTGGAGCAACAAAAAAATTTGGTTTCTACGTCATCGTTGTGAAGACAATGGCTACTATGATTATAAGCCCATTGATTTTTATTTGGCTGTGACGGAATGTGATTCGCCACTTGAGGAAACTGCTTGTGACATTGCTTCAAATAAGCAAATTAAAACATGCGAATTCTACAAAATGAATGAGAATAGTATCTTTGACTATACAAAGAGATATGACAAGAGTGAAGTTACACTCTACTGTAGAAAATGTGACCCTGACATTGCAGCACATCAGGACCAGTATACCGTGAATTCAGATAATCTACCTGCATTAGTTGTTCTCGACAAGTACCTATACGTAGTAGAAGATGAAATCAAAAGAGTAGAAAATTTGTTTTTATCATGTATATACATTATTTTTATTAATAAACAATTGCACATACATTTTTAAAACATTTTATTCGTGGGGCACTAAAATCAATATTAAACACGCTTGTAAGTATATTTTCCACTAGAAAGTCGTTCAATCGAGGAAAGTCGACGTAAATGTTGAGAAACTGCTTGTAGGTATAGCCACGACATCTGAACATGAAAAAGAGTAGAGCATGAAAGCCGCATGTCTTAGTCTTTAAATCCTGTACTCTCCTTTGATTTTGAATAATAGTTTTCCCACTGCTCTCAATAAAGTTGCTGATGTGTGGAGTGAAGAATTTATATGATAGGCCAAGAGGATCAAAATATTCAATATTCTTCGTTGTTTGAAAGATGCATAGCCAATGACCTGTCTTCAAAGTCAATGGACTGCTATTAACAATGATTAGGGTATTGTTGACACTTGGAATTTTTTCAATGAAGTCCGATGGTATGCAATAGGACTTGTACTGGGACATGTATGGATTCATACTGAATAGGCTGATTATTTGGTTTGTGTTCATGGTGCTAGGTCTAGTAGAACACTGCCGTCGGGTGTGATTTCCCAATAGGTTTCAAATTGACTCAATGATAATAGCGTGATACTCTCAGTCGAAGCATCGGCAAATGTGCACTCTAAACGTACATTCCCTGTTCGTACTATGCTCATATCCTGGGTCCCCGACAGGTCCAAAACAATTACATCATGATTTTCTGAAAACAACGAATCGGTTATTCCATTTTCAAATAGTTGGGAGCCATGATCTAGGGATTGCATGGTCAACTCATACAGAGTTCTATAAGATTTTTTTGTCAAATGAAAGAGTGTAGAGTGGAATACCATTCACTTTGCACACAAGGCTAGATAGACCAAAAAAATTAAAATCATGGAGGGATGCAGTCGAGGACCCAACGGTACTCCCACTCTTCACAATGGCCAAAGCAAGTTTTGATGGGATTTCTCCACTGATAAATGATGAATCGGTATAGCTACGAGACTCGGTGGCAATGTGACGTTGATTGGTGATCGTATGGGGGATAAGAAGTTTAATGTTGTTGCCATTGGCTCTTAGCTTTTCCACTGCCAATGCAACAGAGCTCATAACCTGTTGTTTTTGGACATGCAGAATCGCCGATGTGATAATGACAATTGCATTGGGTGCTGCATGAACTGTTTTTCTCAAAATGAAATTCTATGGGGCTAGTTGCAACTTTATGTCAATCTTGAAATTGGGGGGTAACCATTGGGATATATTGAATATCTCATGATTTAATTTTCCAACTAAATGGTACTCCTGGGTCACTGCAGTAGTCAACTCACCGTCAGTATCAACACCTAATCGATTTTCATAACCCAATGACTGTCTTCTCAACTCCTTATGTGCCTTTGGTTTCATCATCATAAATTGTATTTAGCTTGCATAGTTGGATAAATTACTGCTAGTGCTCACCAATGTTCCATTAATAAATACATTAATTTGTTTTAATAGGTTGTGGAGAATACAGTTTTCGTAGGATAGACAATCGGCAGCAGTTGGAGTTGTATTATCTGAGTTTTTCTTCACCGCAACATTTAAATCAATAAATGTTGATGATAAATCAATGAAATAGTCTTCATTGGAAAATATCTGAAAGTGTATATTTTCTGAGAGGGGTTGCTGGGGGTGAAATTTTTCATAGTAGCCATACTTGACACTGGCATCAAAATTTTCAGCATTGAACAGATTCAATGAGGAACTGATTGATGGATGTGATTCCTTGTGGGGGAGATAAGTCATCTTAACAGAAGAAATCCTTCTTTGATCTAACAATATTTTTCTTTTTCTTCTCTTATTGGTCTTCTTAGTTTTATTCTTCAAAGTCCTTGTTGATGTCCTTCGCTTCCCGCCTGGGTAAAGACTGATGAGTGAATTACGCGCACGCGTCGTTTTCAATCCCTTCCCATTTTGCTGAGATTTTAATTGCACCAATGGCTCTTGCTGAAGATCTAATATTTTCTTTAACAATCTCCTTGAAATTTTTACCTGACCCCCAGTCCTGTAGTGTCGAGGTAGCAAAATTTGATGCAGCAGGTACATGACATTTTCTGGCAAGAGGTAGTGCAGAACGGAATAGCCTAGCAAACCTGCTACCAAGACCATAGCCAGACATTGTAGTACGCCCCTTGTAGTAGTCCAATCCATGACCTATTTGACGTTGACTCAGAGCACCAACATAGCAATTGATATCAGGACAGACAAATGAAATTCTTCTATTGTTCATTTTAGGTGGTGGTGTCGTCGACGATGGGTCGAAAATGACATATAACCACTGCTAAACCTTTTGTTATTGCTAGAGGATCACCCAATTCACTTCTTAGTGTTAACTGAAAGTGTTCCAAATATGAAGTGTTTACAGGAACATACTGATGATGCTTTATATTATAGCGATGAACAAGTTCATGAGATGTTTTTCGTTCAAGAATACGTAGGAGGGGGACATTCAAATTACCAACTCTCGATGTTTAAACAAAGGATGCATATAGAAATATGCAAGAGTCCGAGGAGAAACCAGGTGGATAATCAGCAAAAATAACTTGATCCATCCTGCTAACAGTGCCTGCGTTTTTCCCATTGATCACATTCTGTTTAAAGTCAAGAACGTCTCTCAAATTTATCATTGAGATGAATTATTTCAGTGTCAACAGGTGAGCCAATGTAAATCCTATCGTGTTCCATTGAATAATAAAAATGGAATGTACCATTCCTACGATATGAGATTTTTCTATTGATTGTACGACACAAATCTGTCATACTATCATATTCTATATATTTCAATTTAACATGCGGATATTCACTAGATTTAAGAGCTTCAACCCATTCACACTCGACAAAGAGTGACCAATCGAATGGTATAACTTTTATATCATACACACGATCCTTTCTCAGGATGTCGTAGGTATTTTTGAGAATACAGTCGACAAGAGCCACTTCATACTGTCTGTCATCGAATTTAATGGCGGGGGGGGGGAGTTTAGTCCAAAAATCACTTGTTTTATTCAAGTCATTGTAGAGAGGATCGGAAACGTTGGACATAAATGTTACATAAAAATCATTGGGCACTTTCAGTTTTCTTCAACACCGATCCAAGAATCAAAATCAGAGTTGCATCCTAGCCGCCGAACAAGTAACTGTTTCCTACTCCTGCGAATACGGGTCTTTAATATCTTTTCAATTTGATAGATTTCACTATTATTTTTAACTTTTTGCAGTTCATAGTCATAAAAGCTGCCGAGAATCTGTTCATCTTTGGTATCGCGCAAACGATAAGTTATGGGTTTAGTGTCTAGGATTTTTGCCACCTTAAAAAGTTCTGTGGACCACAAGTAATTACCCTTTTCAAAAACATTAGTTGTTCTATTAATTCGAACAGTATCACCAACATTGAATTTTTCTTGACATTCGTTTCATTGGAATATTGTTTAAGAAAAATATCAATTGTATCATTATCAGAATGATGAACTTCCGTTGGGGTTGAGTTGGACAATGATCGATGCGGTCGTTGATTATAAATCAACATTATTTTATCTAAATCATGAATAAAAGCAGATGTATTTTTCAATGTACAATATCTTGAAATTAAAAGTCAAATAGTTCTTATCAATCGTTCGGCCAATGCAGCCTTTATAGGATTATAACTATGATAGAGCAGTGTATTATATTTCACTAGTACTTTTGCAACATGGGGATTAATAAATTCTCTACCACGATCCGTTTGAATTTTTTAATACGAATCCTGTTCGAGATTACTTTCATTGGCCTGAGCAACTTCAACACCTCTCTTTGACCGCAATGGAATTGCATATGCATAACGACGATAAACACTGATTGCAAGTAGAATGTGCTTGTACGGTGTATTGAAATGTCTTTGAATCTCGTCTAGAGTTAAGAGATCTGCTTGCATTACATGCAGGGAGAAAAACGCTTTAGTTTTTCGATAATGATTAGCACGAAGCCTATGATTTCTACGCAGAGTGTAGCTTGTTTGATTTTGTAAATAGTCTTGTAAATTTTTAGTGTGAACACCAGTGACTTTGGAAAGAGTGGTGGGGGAACTTAAACTTCCCGCTTCACCAATATTTTCATAAACAAGTTTCAGAACTTCAACCATTTTGAACGTAAACACGTAGTTTAACGTCCGCTACCCTTTTCTATACTAGTGCCTGATGGGGGTCTTGACGTTGACTTGATACGTCTTCGCTTTTGTCTAGCTATCAGTTGTGTGCTCCTCCTCATTGTCAAATCAATGTTCCCACTAGGTGTGCTAGTATTTTCCAAGATTGATTTAAAATCTTCTTCTTCTTCTTCATGTTCATATTTTAATGATGCTGACGACGAGGGTGCATGCTCATTTATTTTATTTTAGAATTTGCTTATTGCTAATAAGGCTTTTTGGAAAGTTTAATGTATTTAGAAAGTTGTATAGATGAGCGTCAAATGATAATAGTCCTTTACGATTTGTAACCATATCGTATATTAAATCAAGTAGATTATAGCTCTTGCCCTGAATTATAATCCTTTTCCCATTGCTGTCAACTTGAATATGATCTTGACCACTTTCTATGAGATATGTTATGAGTCGTTTACTTTGTTCACGATGTGAGTGGGGCATTAGATTTTCAATTTTCAATACAATCGAATCCAATTCCTCATTCTTTAATTGTGTTCCAGCAGCGATAGCAGCAGAATCGTGAGGAGATGATTCTTTTTTGTGATCAATACTACTGGCCTTCGCATGATAGGGCTTATGTTTGTCCACTCGGCGAAGTGCATCTTTAAGTAAAAGTAGTTTTTTATCATCCTCAATATTCTCGTTGTCAATGAATTTACTCAGACTGTTCTCAAAGTGTTCCACGGGTGAGAGAGCGAGTTCTATTGGAGTCAATTTATAGGGTTTAGCCATCTAGAGAAAACTGTTTACAAGTCCTGCAATTATTGGCAGTAAAAGTGTGAAAAATCTACCACCCGCCTGAAGAAGACGCTTCCTTTTAAAATTCTTTCCTTTCTTTTTAGAGGCCAATGTACGAACAATGGAACGATGTTGCTTTGCCTGTTGCTTAACTACTTCTGGCAGTCGAACATTGCCCTCGGTTAAATTTAAACAAAGTTCAGATATTAGATTAATGAAATCATTATTAATACCATGTTTGAGTCTGGCTTTCCTAAGTGGGGGTTTTGAAGTGCTTAGAACGGAAAATAAATGTCTATTTTCATGTAGTTTCTTCAGTGTCATGATGGAAACTAATAGCCTTTTTTACTGTTCACGGGGAGATATACTGTAATTTCATTATCAAAAATATCTGTGACTACACGCAGATCCTCGGGTGTGTTTTGATTAAGATCCAATAGGATATAGCTGTAGGGTTTATTAGTTGCCTGATTGTATGCTGAGAGTAGAAATTTACGGGCGCCGGGGTATATTTGTTTATTGAGAGTTATTAATGAGCTAGAATCACGAACAACTCTGTAGATGATATAGTAAGTGCAGTTCAATGCAAGTGTTCGCATAAATTTGCTCTGATGAAAGAGGTTGTTTAGAACTAGAGTAACAGAAATCTGTTCATGATGAGAGCGAACTGTGAACAGTTGTAGCATTTCCAGGGACCATTCTTCAATAGATTCAGCTCAATCGTCAATAATCAGCCAAGAGTTTGGTTCAATAATGCTGGAAACATCAAGTTCCTGTATGCATTGTATCTGCACCAACCTCGATATGCCAATTGGTTGTATTTTATCGTATGACTCCTGTCAAATACTGTAACAATAGTAGGTTCTTTTCGGCTTTTCCACAAACATTTTATCGCATTTTTTAATTATTTTAGTTAAGAGTGTCGTTTTGCCTGACATTGATGGTCCACACAGAAACGGTCTGAATGGTGTTTTAAATTGATACATGTTCCCTTCAACAGTTCACCTACAACTAACTGTAGACTATAGATGTCTAATGACTAAATAATTTCCCTATTAGTACTAGTCCGTTCAAGAATAATGAGAAGAAGAACAAAATCAATAAAGAATCATATTTTCTTTTATTATGGTTAAAAGTAATAGCACTTTATAAATTATACATTGAACATGAAAAAAGCACATTAAACAAGAAAAATACACTTTTTTTAATTTATTTATAATAAAAAATACAACATTTATTTTACATAAGCACTAGAAAAAACACTTTAATAAATACACTTTTTTATTTATTTCTAAAAAATACAACATTTATTAAAATATAAACACACACTTAAAATAATATCACACCTAAATTTATGTACAACATTTTAAATTTGAAATGGGATCCCCCCGGGGGCGGCCAATGCGGTAGCCGAAGGCCGAGGGTGGCCACTGCGGTGGCCGGGAAGCGCCACGGGGTGGGAAGCGCCGCGGGGCCTGCTGCGGTGGGCCGGGGGGCCGGAGGGGGGCATTAAATCATTTTAAATAGTGAAATATATGTAGAAGAAGAAATTGCTCTGCCTTGCACACACATTGAAAATTGTTTGTGATAAAAAGAGAAAAAAAGAATTTAAAACACCAACCACCCACCCACCCACCTTGTATTATTAAAGAATTTAAGTTAATTTTTGTAGACCGAGTTGTTTTCTGTACTCTAAACATTCAACTCAGTCTGAGATTAAATAATGACCGTGTGGTAGTACCTTCACACCATCCTCAAGTACATAGACTTTGTCCAATATGGCCGACATGGTGTTTTTTGTATATGACTCAGAATGGAATAATGATTATTATCCAAGTGGTTATGAACTAAGAGAAGTAAGTAACTCTAGTGTCAAGAGAGAATCTAATGATTTATTTTATGAATCAGAATCAAAAATGTTCAAAGTGGCTCAATAATATTAATAGTCTCTAATAATGTATGTAGTGTAGTGTCTTTTATGTTAATATTCTACATGGTGTTATTTATATAAAAATATTTTATGCATTACTTTGTTATATTTCTATTATTTTAGGATACGTTAGCATGTCAACGCTTAGAATGTAATAGAAAAGTCGGAGATTTTTTTATTTTCTTTGGAAAAAATTAGAATTGGACTATAACTTTTTTCCTTTCTTTGAGAAAATTCAGAAGAGAACTTGAACTTTTTTCTTCAGTTCGTTATATAAACTCTGCTTGGTGTTGGGGTATTCAAAATGCCATAAAGTAGAGTTTTGGGTGAAAAGAATGAGTACTTCAAGTTGTAAAATTGGTTTAGGGGGATATTAAGAAAGGAACTTGTTCTGAAAAGATATAAAAATTCAAGTTGTAAAATTGGTTCAGGGGGGACATTAAGAAAAGAACTTGTTCTGAAAGGATATAAAAAAGCCTTTTAAAAGTATTGCTGGCTGTTGGGGTATTCAAAAAGCCATAAAGTAGAGTTGTGTGTGAAAAGAATGAGTAGTTCAAGTTGTAAAATTGGTTTAGGGGGGAAATTAAGAAAAGAACTTGTTCTGAAAGGATATAAAAAAGCCTTTTGAAAGTATTGCTTGGTGTTGGGGTATTCAAAAAGCCATAAAGTAGAGTTGTGTGTGAAAAGAATGAGTAGTTCAAGTTATAAAATTGGTTAAAGGGGAAATTAAGAAAAGAACTTGTTCTGAAAAGATATAAAAGCTTTTTCTATCTTCATAGAGCTCCAGAGAGCTTTTTCTCTGGAGAAATTATAACTGAATTGTAAGTTCTTTAATAAAATTCGGAATTGAGTTAACTTTTCATGATCAAAGTATAACTTTTTCTATCTTCTATGAAAAATTTGGAACAGTACTTTAAATTTTTCCATCTCTTTGAGAAAATCTGAACAGAAGTGGAAAATTTTTATTTTCTCTGGAAAAAATAAAAATGATCAGTAACTTATTTCTTTTTTCATTGAGAAAATTCAGAAGAGAATTTGAACTTTTCTTCACCTCGTTGAGAAAATTAGAAATAAAATTAAGCTTTTTATCTTCCTGGAAAATATTCACATTCATAGTATAACTTTTCCTATCTTCGACACTAAAATTTAGAACATTACTTTAAATTTGTTTATGTCTTTGGGAAAAATCTCAGAATTAAAGTGGAGCTCCTTATCTTCTTAGTGAAATATTCACGATCAATGTGTAACTTTTTATATCTTCTACAAAAAATTTGGATGAAAACTTTAAATTTATGTCTTTGGGGAAAAATCTGAATTGAAGTGGAACCTTTTTATATTATTTGGAAAAATAGAATTGATCAATAACTAATTTCTTTTTTTATTGAGAAAATTCAGAAGAGAAGTTGAACTTTTCTTCACTTCGTTGAGAAAATAAAAAATTGAACTACAACTTTGTCTTTCAGGAAAATAAAAATTTTCCTATGTTTTCCTATGTTCTATGTAAAAATTTAGAACAGAATTTTAAGTTTTTTATGTCTTTGAGAAATTAAGAACTGAAGTGGAACCTTTTTATTTTCTCAGGAAAAAATTAGAATTGGTCTATAGTATATTTCTTTTTCATTGCAAAAATTTGGTGTTTAGATATAAAAGAAGTTGAAAAGTAATGTATGACTTCTCTGTCATGCTGAATCTGAAAATGTATTTTCAGAGAAATTCTTTAACCATTTAGGGTTAACTTACCTTTTTAGGGATGAGTATTTAGGGTTCTCTAACATGTTGAACCTGAAAGTGTGTTCCCTGACATGCTGAATCTGAAAGTGTGATTTCAGAAAAATTGTTTAACCTTATAGAGTTAACTTGCCTTTTTAGGGATGAGTATTTAGGGTTCTCCTACATGCTGAACCTGAAAGTGTGATTTTAAAAAAATTCTTTAACCTTTTAGGGTTAACTTGCCTTATTCGGGATGAGCATTTAAGGTTTTCCTACATGCTGAACCTGAAAGTGTGTTCCCTGACATGTTAATAGAAATAACAAATAGATTCAGACATAGATTCTATAGATAATAGAAAAGATAAACAAATAGATTAAGACATAGAAACAGAGAAAGAAATGCACTTTAGACATTCAAATCAACAAAGACAAATTCTTTGACTTGCAAAAAACCAACCCATATACAAAACACTGGTGAAATATTCCAACTATTGCATTTCAACGAAAGAAATCCAAAATGAACTTTGAAAAATCAAGAGAATGTAACTGTGACAAGGTAAACCTTGACAAAACACTACTGAAATATTCCAACTCTTGAATTTCAATGAAGGAAATCAAAAATGAACTTTGGAAAATCAAGAGAATGTAACAGTGAAAAGGTAAACCACAACAAAACACTACTGAAATATTCCAACTCTTGCATTTCAATGAAAGAAATCCAAAATGAACTTTGAAAAATCAAGAGAATGTAACTGTGACAAGGTAAACCACGACAAAACACTACTGAAATATTCCAACTCTTGCATTTCAACGAAAGAAATCCAAAATGAACTTTGAAAAATCAAGAGAATATAACTGTGTCAAGGTAAAGCACTACAAAACACTACTGAAATATTCCATCTCTTGCATTTCAATGAAAGAAATCTAAAATGAACTTTGAAAAATCAAGAGAATGTAATTGTGACAAGGTAACGCACAACAAAACACTACTGAAATATTCCAACTCTTGCATTTCAATCAAAGAAATCCAAAATGAACTTTGAAAAATCAAGAAAATGTAACTGTGACAAGGTAAATCGCGACAAAACACTACTGAAATATTCCAACTCTTGCATTTCAACGAAAGAAATCCAAAATGAACTTTGATAAATCGAGAAAATGTAACTGTGAAAAGGTAAACCACAACAAAACACTACTGAAATATTCTAACTCTTGCATTTCAACGAAAGAAATCTAAAATGAACTTTGAAAAATCAAGAGAATGTAACTGTGACAAGGTAACGCACAACAAAACACTACTGAAATATTCCAACTCTTCCATTTCAACGAAAGAAATCCAAAATGAACTTTGAAAAATCAAGAGAATGTAAGTGTGAGAAGGTAAACCACTACAAAACACTTTTGAAATATTCCAACTCTTGCATTTCAACGAAAAAAATCCAAAATGAAATTTGAAAAATCAAGAGAACGCAACAGTGACAAGGTAAAGCACAACAAAACACTACTGAAATATTCCAACTCTTCCATTTCAAAGAAAGAAATCCAAAATGAACTTTGAAAAATCAAGAGAATGTAACTGTGACAAGGTAACGCACAACAAAACACTACTGAAATATTCCAACTCTTCCATTTCAACGAAAGAAATCCAAAATGAACTTTGAAAAATCAAGAGAATGCAACAGTGACAAGGTAAAGCACAACAAAAAACTACTGAAATATTTCAACTCTTCCATTTCAACAAAAGATATCCAAAATGAACTTTGAAAAATCAAGAGATTGTAACTGTGACAAGGTAACGCACAACAAAACACTACTGAAATATTCCAACTCTTGCATTTCAATGAAAGAAATCCAAAATAAACTTTGAAAAATCAAGAAAATGTAACTGTGACAAGGTAAACCACGACAAAACACTACTGAAATATTCCAACTCTTGCATTTCAACGAAAGAAATCCAAAATGAACTTTGAAAAATCAAGAAAATGTAACTGTGACAAGGTAAACCACAACAAAACACTACTGAAATATTCCAACTCTTCCATTTCAAAGAAAGAAATCCAAAATGAACTTTGAAAAATCAAGAGAATGTAACTGTGACAAGGTAACGCACAACAAAACACTACTGAAATATTCCAACTCTTCCATTTCAACGAAAGAAATCCAAAATGAACTTTGAAAAATCAAGAGAATGTAACTGTGACAAGGTAAACCACGACAAAACACTACTGAAATATTCCAACTCTTGCATTTCAACGAAAGAAATCCAAAATGAACTTTGAAAAATCAAGAGAATATAACTCTGTCAAGGTAAAGCACTAAAAAAAACTACTGAAATATTCCATCTGTTGCATTTCAATGAAAGAAATCCAAAATGAACTTTGAGAAATAAAGAGAATTTAACTGTGACAAGGTAAACCACGACAAAACATTACTGAAATATTCCAACTCTTGCATTTCAATGAAAGAAATCCAAAATGATCTTTGAAAAATCAAGAAAAATGAAAAATGAACAACGTAAGTGTGACAAGGTAACGCACAACAAAACACTACTGAAATATTCCAACTCTTGCATTTCAATGAAAGAAATCCAAAATGAACTTTGAAAAATCAAGAAAATGTAACTGTGACAAGGTAAACCACGACAAAACACTACTGAAATATTCCAACTCTTGCATTTCAACGAAAGAAATCCAAAATGAACTTTGAAAAATCAAGAAAATGTAACTGTGACAAGGTAAACCACGACAAAACACTACTGAAATATTCCAACTCTTGCATTTCAACGAAAGAAATCCAAAATGAACTTTGAAAAATCAAGAGAATGTAACAGTGACTAGGTAAACCACAACAAAACACTACTGAAATATTCCAACTCTTGCAGTTCAACGAAAGAAATTAAAAATGAACTTTGAAAAATCAAGAGACTGTAACTGTGACAAGGTAAACCATGACAAAACACTACTGAAATATTCCAACTCTTGAATTTCAATGGAAGAAATCCAAAACGAACTTTGAAAAATCAAGAGAAGGTAACAGTGAATAGGTAAACCACAACAAAACACTACTGAAATATTCCAACTCTTGCATTTCAACGAAAGAAATTCAAAATGAACTTTGAAAAATCAAGAGATTGTAACTGTGATAAGGTAAACCACAACAAAACACCACTGAAATATTCCAACTCCTGCATTTCAATGAAAGAAATCCAAAATGAACTTTGAAAAATCAAGATTGTAACTGTGACAAGGTAAACCACGACAAAACACTACTGAAATATTTCAACTCTTACATTTCAACGAAGGGAATCCAAAATGAACTTTGAAAAATCAAGAGAATATAACTGTGTCAAGGTAAAGCACTACAAAACACTACTGAAATATTCCATCTCTTGCATTCCAATGAAAGAAATCCAAAATGAACTTTAAAAAATAAAGAGAATGTAACTGTGACAAGGTAAACCACGACAAAACACTACTGAAATATTCCAACTCTTGCATTTCAACGAAAGAAATCCAAAATGAACTTTGAAAAATCAAGAGAATGTAATTGTGACAAGGTAACGCACAACAAAACACTACTGAAATATTCCAACTCTTGCATTTCAATGAAAGAAATCCAAAATGATCTTTGAAAAATCAAGAGAATGTAAGTTTGACAAGGTAAACCACGACAAAACACTACTGAAATATTCCAACTCTTGCATTTCAACGAAAGAAATCCAAAATGATCTTTGAAAAATCAAGAGAATATAACTATGTCAAGGTAAAGCACTAAAAAACACTACTGAAATATTCCATCTTTTGCATTTCAATGAAAGAAATCCAAAATGAACTTTGAGAAATAAAGAGAATGTAGCTGTGACAAGGTAAACCACGACAAAAAACTACTGAAATATTCCAACTCTTGCATTTCAATGAAAGAAATCCAAAATGATCTTTGAAAAATCAAGAGAATGTAAGTGTGACAAGGTAAACCACGACAAAACACTACTGAAATATTCCAGCTCTTGCATTTCAACGAAAGAAATCCAAAATGAACTTTGAAAAATCAAGAGAATATAACTGTGTCAAGGTAAAGCACTACAAAACACTACTGAAATATTCCATCTCTTGCATTCCAATGAAAGAATTCCAAAATGAATTTTGAAAAATAAAGAGAATGTAACTGTGAAAAGGTAAACCACGACAAAACACTACTGAAATATTCCAACTCTTGCATTTCAACGAAAGAAATCCAAAATGAACTTTGAAAAATCAAGAGAATAAAACTGTGTCAAGGTAAAGCACTAAAAAACACTACTGAAATATTCCATCTCTTGCATTTCAATGAAAGAAATCCAAAATGAACTTTGAAAAATAAAGAGAATGTAACTGTGACAAGGTAAACCACGACAAAACACTACTGAAATATTCCAACTCTTGCATTTCAACGAAGGAAATCCAAAATGGACTTTGAAAAATCAAGATAATGTAATTGTTACAAGGTAACGTACAACAAAACACTACTGAAATATTCCAACTCTTGCATTTCAATGAAAGAAACCCAAAATGAACTTTGAAAAATCAAGAGAATGTAACAGTGACTAGGTAAACCACAACAAAACACTACTGAAATATTCCAACTCTTGCATTTCAACGAATGAAATTCAAAATGAACTTTGAAAAATCTAGAGAGTGTAACAGTGACAAGGTAAACCACGACAAAACACTATTGAAATATTCCAACTCTTGAATTTCAATGAAGGAAATCAAAAATAAACTTTGAAAAATCAAGAGAATGTAACTGTGACAAGGTAAACCACGACAAAACACCACTGAAATATTCCAACTCTTGCATTTCAATGAAAGAAATCCAAAATGAATTTTGAAAAATCAAGAGAATGTAACTGTGAAAAGGTAAAGCACGACAAAACACTACTGAAATATTCCAACTCTTGCATTTCAACGAATGAAATTCAAAATGAACTTTGAAAAATCTAAAGAGTGTAACAGTGACAAGGTAAACCACGACGAAACACTATTGAAATATTCCAACTCTTGAATTTCAATGAAGGAAATCAAAAATGAACTTTGGAAAATCAAGAGAATGTAACAGTGAAAAGGTAAACCACAACAAAACACTACTGAAATATTCCAACTCTTGCATTTCAATGAGAGAAATCCAAAATGATCTTTGAAAAATCAAGAGAATGTAAGTGTGACAAGGTAAACCACGACAAAACACTACTGAAATATTCCAACTCTTGCATTTCAACGAAAGAAATCCAAAATGAACTTTGAAAAATCAAGAGAATGTAACTGTGACAAGGTAAAGCACTACAAAACACTACTGAAATATTCCATCTCTTGCATTTCAATGAAAAAATCCAAAATGAACTTTGAAAAATCAAGAGAATGTAATTGTGACAAGGTAACGCACAACAAAACACTACTGAAATATTCCAACTCTTGCATTTCAATCAAAGAAATCCAAAATGAACTTTGAAAAATCAAGAAAATATTGTGACATGGTAAATCCGACAAAACACTACTGAAATATTCCAACTCTTGCATTTCAACGAAAGAAATCCAAAATGAACTTTGATAAATCGAGAAAATGTAACTGTGAAAAGGTAAACCACAACAAAACACTACTGAAATATTCTAACTCTTGCATTTCAACGAAAGAAATCTAAAATGAACTTTGAAAAATCAAGAGAATGTAAGTGTGAGAAGGTAAACCACTACAAAACACTATTGAAATATTCCAACTCTTGCATTTCAACGAAAAAAATCCAAAATGAACTTTGAAAAATCAAGAGAATGCAACAGTGACAAGGTAAAGCACAACAAAACACTACTGAAATATTCCAACTCTTCCATTTCAACGAAAGAAATCCAAAATTAACTTTGAAAAATCAAGAGAATGTAACTGTGACAAGGTAACTCACAACAAAACACTACTGAAATATTCCAACTCTTCCATTTCAACGAAAGAAATCCAAAATGAACTTTGAAAAATCAAGAGAATGTAACTGTGACAAGGTAACGCACAACAAAACACTACTGAAATATTCCAACTCTTGCATTTCAATGAAAGAAATCCAAAATGAACTTTGAAAAATCAAGAAAATGTAACTGTGACAAGGTAAACCACGACAAAACACTACTGAAATATTCCAACTCTTGCATTTCAACGAAAGAAATCCAAAATGAACTTTGAAAAATCAAGAAAATTTAACTGTGACAAGGTAAACCACGACAAAACACTACTGAAATATTCCAACTCTTGCATTTCAACGAAAGAAATCCAAAATGAACTTTGAAAAATCAAGAGAATGTAACTGTGACAAGGTAAACCATGACAAAACACTACTGAAATATTCCAACTCTTGCATTTCAATGGCAGAAATCCAAAATGAACTTTGAAAAATCAAGAGAAGGTAACATTGAATAGGTAAACCACAACAAAACACTACTGAAATATTCCAAATCTTGCATTTCAACGAAAGAAATCTAAAATGAACTTTGAAAAATCAAGAGAATGTAAGTGTGAGAAGGTAAACCACTACAAAACACTACTGAAATATTCCAACTCTTGCATTTCAACGAAAGAAATCCAAAATGAACTTTGAAAAATCAAGAGAATGTAATTGTGACAAGGTAACGCACAACAAAACACTACTGAAATATTCCAACTCTTGCATTTCAATGAAAGAAATCCAAAATGATCTTTGAAAAATCAAGAGAATGTAAGTGTGACAAGGTAAACCACGACAAAACACTACTGAAATATTCCAACTCTTGCATTTCAACGAAAGAAATCCAAAATGAACTTTGAAAAATCAAGAGAATATAACTATGTCAAGGTAAAGCACTACAAAAAACTACTGAAATATTCCATTTCTTGCATTCCAACGAAAGAAATCCAAAATGAACTTTGAAAAATCAAGAGAATATAACTATGTCAAGGTAAAGCACTACAAAAAACTACTGAAATATTCCATCTCTTGCGTTTCAATGAAAGAAATCCAAAATGAACTATGAAAAATCAAGAGATTGTAATTGTGACAAGGTAACGCAAAACAAAACACTACTGAAATATTCCAACTCTTGCATTTCAATCAAAGAAATCCAAAATGAACTTTGAAATATCAAGAAAATGTAACTGTGACAAGGTAAACCACGACAAAACACTACTGAAATATTCCAACTCTTGCATTTCAACGAAAGAAATCCAAAATGAACTTTGAAAAATCAAGAGAATGTAACTGTGACAAGGTAAACCATGACAAAACACTACTGAAATATTCCAACTGTTGCATTTCAATGGCAGAAATCCAAAATGATCTTTGAAAAATCAAGAGAATGTAAGTTTGACAAGGTAAACCACGACAAAACACCACTGAAATATTCTAACTCTTGTATTTCAACGAAAGAAATCTAAAATGAACTTTGAAAAATCAAGAGAATGTAAGTGTGAGAAGGTAAACCACTACAAAACACTATTGAAATATTCCAACTCTTGCATTTCAACGAAAAAAATCCAAAATGAACTTTGAAAAATCAAGATAATGTAATTGTTACAAGGTAACGTACAACAAAACACTACTGAAATATTCCAACTCTTGCATTTCAATGAAAGATATCCAAAATGAACTTTGAAAAATCAAGAGAATGTAACAGTGACTAGGTAAACCACGACAAAACACTACTGAAATATTCCAACTCTTGCATTTCAACGAATGAAATTCAAAATGAACTTTGAAAAATCTAGAGAGTGTAACAGTGACAAGGTAAACCACGACAAAACACTATTGAAATATTCCAACTCTTGAATTTCAATGAAGAAAATCAAAAATAAACTTTGAAAAATCAAGAGAATGTAACTGTGACAAGGTAAACCACGACAAAACACTACTGAAATATTCCAACTCTTGCATTTCAATTAAAGAAATCCAAAATGAATTTTGAAAAATCAAGAGAATGTAACTGTGAAAAGGTAAAGCACGACAAAACACTACTGAAATATTCTAACTCTTGTATTTCAACGAAAGAAATCTAAAATGAACTTTGAAAAATCAAGAGAATGTAAGTGTGAGAAGGTAAACCACTACAAAACACTATTGAAATATTCCAACTCTTGCATTTCAACGAAAAAAAATCCAAAATGAACTTTGAAAAATCAAGATAACGTAATTGTTACAAGGTAACGTACAACAAAACACTACTGAAATATTCCAACTCTTGCATTTCAATGAAAGAAATCCAAAATGAACTTTGAAAAATCAAGAGAATGTAACAGTGAATAGGTAAACCACAACAAAACACTACTGAAATATTCCAACTCTTGCATTTCAACGAATGAAATTCAAAATGAACTTTGAAAAATCTAGAGAGTGTAACAGTGACAAGGTAAACCACGACAAAACACTAGTGAAATATTCCAACTCTTGAATTTCAATGAAGGAAATCAAAAATAAACTTTGAAAAATCAAGAGAATGTAACTGTGACAAGGTAAACCACGACAAAACACCACTGAAATATTCCAACTCTTGCATTTCAATTAAAGAAATCCAAAATGAATTTTGAAAAATCAAGAGAATGTAACTGTGAAAAGGTAAAGCACGACAAAACACTACTGAAATATTCCAACTCTTGCATTTCAACGAATGAAATTCAAAATGAACTTTGAAAAATCTAGAGAGTGTAACAGTGACAAGGTAAACCACGACAAAACACTATTGAAATATTCCAACTCTTGAATTTCAATGAAGGAAATCAAAAATGAACTTTGGAAAATCAAGAGAATGTAACAGTGAAAAGGTAAACCACAACAAAACACTACTGAAATATTCCAACTCTTGCATTTCAATGAGAGAAATCCAAAATGATCTTTGAAAAATCAAGAGAATGTAACTGTGACAAGGTAAACCACGACAAAACACTACTGAAATATTCCAACTCTTGCATTTCAACGAAAGAAATCCAAAATGAACTTTGAAAAATCAAGAGAATGTAACTGTGTCAAGGTAAAGCACTACAAAACACTACTGA
This sequence comes from Artemia sinica, assembly GCA_027921565.1. Taxonomy (NCBI): domain Eukaryota; kingdom Metazoa; phylum Arthropoda; class Branchiopoda; order Anostraca; family Artemiidae; genus Artemia; species Artemia sinica. The sequence continues at coordinate 42,612,195 of CM051258.1, forward strand.
AATATTCTATCTCTTGCATTTCAATGAAAAAAATCCAAAATGAACTTTGAAAAATCAAGAGAATGTAATTGTGACAAGGTAACGCACAACAAAACACTACTGAAATATTCCAACTCTTGCATTTCAATCAAAGAAATCCAAAATGAACTTTGAAAAATCAAGAAAATACTGTGACAAGGTAAATCCCGACAAAACACTACTGAAATATTCCAACTCTTGCATTTCAACGAAAGAAATCCAAAATGAACTTTGATAAATCGAGAAAATGTAACTGTGAAAAGGTAAACCACAACAAAACACTACTGAAATATTCTAACTCTTGCATTTCAACGAAAGAAATCTAAAATGAACTTTGAAAAATCAAGAGAATGTAAGTGTGAGAAGGTAAACCACTACAAAACACTATTGAAATATTCCAACTCTTTCATTTCAACGAAAAAAATCCAAAATGAACTTTGAAAAATCAAGAGAATGCAACAGTGACAAGGTAAAGCAAAACAAAACACTACTGAAATATTCCAACTCTTCCATTTCAACGAAAGAAATCCAAAATGAACTTTGAAAAATCAAGAGAATGTAACTGTGACAAGGTAACGCACAACAAAACACTACTGAAATATTCCAACTCTTCCATTTCAACGAAAGAAATCCAAAATGAACTTTGAAAAATCAAGAGAATGTAACTGTGACAAGGTAATGCACAACAAAACACTACTGAAATATTCCAACTCTTGCATTTCAATGAAAGAAATCCAAAATGAACTTTGAAAAATCAAGAAAATGTAACTGTGACAAGGTAAACCACGACAAAACACTACTGAAATATTCCAACTCTTGCATTTCAACGAAAGAAATCCAAAATGAACTTTGAAAAATCAAGAAAATGTAACTGTGACAAGGTAAACCACGACAAAACACTACTGAAATATTCCAACTCTTGCATTTCAACGAAAGAAATACAAAATGAACTTTGAAAAATCAAGAGAATGTAACTGTGACAAGGTAAACCATGACAAAACACTACTGAAATATTCCAACTCTTGCATTTCAATGGCAGAAATCCAAAATGAACTTTGAAAAATCAAGAGAAGGTAACATTGAATAGGTAAACCACAACAAAACACTACTGAAATATTCCAACTCTTGCATTTCAACGAAAGAAATTCAAAATGAACTTTGAAAAATCAAGAAAATGTAACTGTGTCAAGGTAAAGCACTACAAAACACTATGAAATATTCCATTTCTTGCATTCCAGTGAAAGAAATCCAAAATGAACTTTGAAAAATAAAGAGAATGTAACTGTGACAAGGTAAACCACGACAAAACACTACTGAAATATTCCAACTCTTGCATTTCAACGAAAGAAATCCAAAATGAACTTTGAAAAATCAAGAGAATGTAATTGTGACAAGGTAACGCACAACAAAACACTACTGAAATATTCCAACTCTTGCATTTCAATGAAAGAAATCCAAAATGATCTTTGAAAAATCAAGAGAATGTAAGTGTGACAAGGTAAACCACGACAAAACACTACTGAAATATTCCAACTCTTGCATTTCAACGAAAGAAATCCAAAATGAACTTTGAAAAATCAAGAGAATATAACTATGTCAAGGTAAAGCACTACAAAAAACTACTGAAATATTCCATCTCTTGCATTTCAATGAAAGAAATCCAAAATGAACTTTGAAAAATCAAGAGATTGTAATTGTGACAAGGTAACGCAAAACAAAACACTACTGAAATATTCCAACTCTTGCATTTCAATCAAAGAAATCCAAAATGAACTTTGAAAAATCAAGAAAATGTAACTGTGACAAGGTAAATCCCGACAAAACACTACTGAAATATTCCAACTCTTGCATTTCAACGAAAGAAATCCAAAATGAACTTTGAAAAATCAAGAGAATGTAACTGTGACAAGGTAAACCATGACAAAACACTACTGAAATATTCCAACTCTTGCATTTCAATGGCAGAAATCCAAAATGAACTTTGAAAAATCAAGAGAAGGTAACATTGAATAGGTAAACCACAACAAAACACTACTGAAATATTCCAACTCTTGCATTTCAACGAAAGAAATTCAAAATGAACTTTGAAAAATCAAGAAAATGTAACTGTGTCAAGGTAAAGCACTACAAAACACTACTGAAATATTCCATTTCTTGCATTCCAATGAAAAAAATCCAAAATGAACTTTGAAAAATAAAGAGAATGTAACTGTGACAAGGTAAACCACGACAAAACACTACTGAAATATTCCAACTCTTGCATTTCAACGAAAGAAATCCAAAATGAACTTTGAAAAATCAAGAGAATGTAATTGTGACAAGGTAACGCACAACAAAACACTACTGAAATATTCCAACTCTTGCATTTCAGTGAAAGAAATCCAAAATGATCTTTGAAAAATCAAGAGATTGTAATTGTGACAAGGTAACGCAAAACAAAACACTACTGAAATATTCCAACTCTTGCATTTCAATCAAAGAAATCCAAAATGAACTTTGAAAAATCAAGAAAATGTAACTGTGACAAGGTAAATCCCGACAAAACACTACTGAAATATTCCAACTCTTGCATTTCAACGAATGAAATCCAAAATGAACTTTGAAAAATCAAGAGAATGTAACTGTGACAAGGTAAACCATGACAAAACACTACTGAAATATTCCAACTCTTGCATTTCAATGGCAGAAATCCAAAATGAACTTTGAAAAATCAAGAGAAGGTAACATTGAATAGGTAAACCACAACAAAACACTACTGAAATATTCCAACTCTTGCATTTCAACGAAAGAAATTCAAAATGAACTTTGAAAAATCAAGAAAATGTAACTGTGTCAAGGTAAAGCACTACAAAACACTACTGAAATATTCCATCTCTTGCATTCCAATGAAAGAAATCCAAAATGAACTTTGAAAAATAAAGAGAATGTAACTGTGACAAGGTAAACCACGACAAAACACTACTGAAATATTCCAACTCTTGCATTTCAACGAAAGAAATCCAAAATGAACTTTGAAAAATCAAGAGAATGTAATTGTGACAAGGTAACGCACAACAAAACACTACTGAAATATTCCAACTCTTGCATTTCAGTGAAAGAAATCCAAAATGATCTTTGAAAAATCAAGAGAATGTAAGTGTGACAAGGTAAACCACGACAAAACACCACTGAAATATTCCAACTCTTGCATTTCAACGGAAGAAATCCAAAATGAACTTTGAAAAATCAAGAGAATGTAATTGTGACAAGGTAACGCACAACAAAACACTACTGAAATATTCCAACTCTTGCATTTCAGTGAAAGAAATCCAAAATGATCTTTAAAAATCAAGAGAATGTAATTGTGACAAGGTAACGCACAACAAAACACTACTGAAATATTCCAACTCTTGCATTTCAATCAAAGAAATCCAAAATGAACTTTGAAAAATCAAGAAAATGTAACTGTGACAAGGTAAATCCCGACAAAACACTACTGAAATATTCCAACTCTTGCATTTAAACGAAAGAAATCCAAAATGAACTTTGATAAATCGAGAAAATGTAACTGTGAAAAGGTAAACCACAACAAAACACTACTGAAATATTCTAACTCTTGTATTTCAACGAAAGAAATCTAAAATGAACTTTGAAAAATCAAGAGAATGTAAGTGTGAGAAGGTAAACCACTACAAAACACTATTGAAATATTCCAACTCTTGCATTTCAACGAAAAAAATCCAAAATGAACTTTGAAAAATCAAGAGAATGTAATTGTGATAAGGTAACGTACAACAAAACACTACTGAAATATTCCAACTCTTGCATTTCAATGAAAGAAATCCAAAATGATCTTTGAAAAATCAAGAGAATGTAAGTGTGACAAGGTAAACCACGACGAAACACTACTGAAATATTCCAACTCTTGCATTTCAACGAAAGAAATCCAAAATGAACTTTGAAAAATCAAGAGAATGTAACAGTGACTAGGTAAACCACAACAAAAAAGTACTGAAATATTCCAACTCTTGCATTTCAACGAATGAAATTCAAAGTGAACTTTGAAAAATCAAGAGAATGTAACTGTGACAAGGTAAACCACAACAAAACACCAATGAAATATTCCAACTCTTGCATTTCAATGAAAGAAATTCAAAATAAACTTTGAAAAATCAAGAGAATGTAACTGTGACAAGGTAAACCACGACAAAACACTACTGAAATATTTCAACTCTTGCATTTCAACGAAAGAAAAATCAAATGATTGTTACTGTGACAAGGTAAACCACGACAAAACACTACTGAAATATTCCAACATTTGCATTTCAATGAAAGAAATCCAAAATGAACTTTGAAAAATAAAGAAAATGTAATTGTGACAAGGTAACGCACAACAAAACACTACTGAAATATCCCAACTCTTGCATTTCAATGATAGAAATCCAAAATGAACTTTGAAAAATCAAGAGAATGTAACTGTGACTAGGTAAAGCAAAACAAAACACTACTGAAATATTCCAACTCTTGCATTTCAACAACCGAAATCCAAAATGAACTTTGAAAAATCAAGAGGATGTAAGTGTGACAAGGTAAACCACGACAAAACACTTCTGAAATAATCCAACTCTTGCATTTCAACGAAAGAAATCCCAAAATGAACTTTGAAAAATCAAGAGAATGCAAATGTGACAAGGTAAACCACGACAAAACACTACTGAAATAATCCAACTCTTGCATTTCAACGAAAGAAATCCAAAATGAACTTTGAAAAATCAAGAGAATGTAAGTGTGACAAGGTAAACCACGACAAAACACTACTGAAATATTCCAATTCTTGCATTTCAACGAAAGAAATCCAAAATGATCTTTAAAAAATCAAGAGAATGTAAGTGTGACAAGGTAAACCACGACGAAACACTACTGAAATATTCCAACTCTTGCATTTCAACGAAAGAAATCCAAAATGAACTTTGAAAAATCAAGAGAATGTAACAGTGACTAGGTAAACCACAACAAAACAGTACTGAAATATTCCAACTCTTGCATTTCAACGAATGAAATTCAAAGTGAACTTTGAAAAATCAAGAGAATGTAACTGTGACAAGGTAAACCACAACAAAACACCACTGAAATATTCCAACTCTTGCATTTCAATGAAAGAAATTCAAAATGAACTTTGAAAAATCAAGAGAATGTAACTGCGACAAGGTAAACCACGACAAAACACTACTGACATATTCTAACTCTTGCATTTCAACGAAAGAAATTCATTTGAACTTTGAAAAATCAAGAGAATGTAACTGTGACAAGGTAAACCACAACAAAACACCACTGAAATATTCCAACTCTTGCATTTCAATGAAAGAAATTCAAAATGAACTTTGAAAAATCAAGAGAATGTAACTGCGACAAGGTAAACCACGACAAAACACTACTGACATATTCTAACTCTTGCATTTCAACGAAAGAAATTCATTTGAACTTTGAAAAACCAAGAGAATGTAACAGTGACAAGGTAAACCACGACAAAACACTACTGAAATATCCCAACTCTTGCATTTCAATGATAGAAATCCAAAATGAACTTTGAAAAATCAAGAGAATGTAACTGTGACAAGGTAAACCACGACAAAACACTACTGAAATATTTCAACTCTTGCATTTCAACGAAAGAAAAATCAAGAGATTGTTACTGTGACAAAGTAAACCACGACAAAACACTACTGAAATATTCCAACATTTGCATTTCAATGAAAGAAATCCAAAATGAACTTTGAAAAATAAAGAAAATGTAACTGTGACAAGGTAAATCACGACAAAATACTACTGAAATATTCCAACTCTTGCATTTCAACGAAAGAAATCCAAAATGAACTTTGATAAATCGAGAAAATGTAACTGTGAAAAGGTAAACCACAACAAAACACTACTGAAATATTCTAACTCTTGTATTTCAACGAAAGAAATCTAAAATGAACTTTGAAAAATCAAGAGAATGTAAGTGTGAGAGGGTAAACCACTACAAAACACTATTGAAATATTCCAACTCTTGCATTTCAACGAAAAAAATCCAAAATGAACTTTGAAAAATCAAGAGAATGCAACAGTGACAAGGTAAAGCACAACAAAACACTACTGAAATATTCCAACTCTTGCATTTCAACGAAAGAAATCCAAAATGAACTTTGAAAAATCAAGATAATGTAACTGTGACAAGGTAACGCACAACAAAACACTACTGATATATTCCAACTTTTCCATTTCAACGAAAGAAATCCAAAATGAACTTTGAAAAATCAAGAGAATGCAACAGTGACAAGGTAAAGCACAGCAAAACACTACTGAAATATTTCAACTCTTCCATTACAACGAAAGAAATCCAAAATGAACTTTGAAAAATCAAGAGAATGTAACTGTGACAAGGTAACGCACAACAAAACACTACTGAAATATTCCAACTCTTGCATTTCAACGAAAGAAATCCAAAATGAACTTTGAAAAATCAAGAAAATGTAACTGTGACAAGGTAATCTACGACAAAACACTACTGAAATATTCCAACTCTTGCATTTCAACGAAAGAAATCCAAAATGAACTTTGAAAAATCAAGAGAACGTAACTGTGACAAGGTAAACCATGACAAAACACTAGTGAAATATTCCAACTCTTGCATTTCAATGGCAGAAATCCAAAATGAACTTTGAAAAATCAAGAGAAGGTAACATTGAATAGGTAAACCACAACAAAACACTACTGAAATATTCCAACTCTTGCATTTCAACGAAAGAAATTCAAAATGAACTTTGAAAAATCAAGAAAATGTAACTGTGTCAAGGTAAAGCACTACAAAACACTACTGAAATATTCCATCTCTTGCATTCCAATGAAAGAAATCCAAAATGAACTTTGAAAAATAAAGAGAATGTAACTGTGACAAGGTAAACCACGGCAAAACACTACTGAAATATTCCAACTCTTGCATTTTAACGAAAGAAATCCAAAATGAACTTTGAAAAATCAAGAGAATGTAATTGTGACAAGTTAACGCACAACAAAACACTACTGAAATATCCCAACTCTTGCATTTCAATGATAGAAATCCAAAATGAACTTTGAAAAATCAAGAGAATGTAATTGTGACAAGGTAAACCACGACAAAACACTACTGAAATATTCCAACTCTTGCATTTCAACGAAAGAAATCCAAAATGAACTTTGAAAAATCAAGAAAATGTAACTGTGACAAGGTAATCTACGACAAAACACTACTGAAATATTCCAACTCTTGCATTTCAACGAAAGAAATCCAAAACGAACTTTGAAAAATCAAGAGAACGTAACTGTGACAAGGTAAACCATGACAAAACACTAGTGAAATATTCCAACTCTTGCATTTCAATGGCAGAAATCCAAAATGAACTTTGAAAAATCAAGAGAAGGTAACATTGAATAGGTAAACCACAACAAAACACTACTGAAATATTCCAACTCTTGCATTTCAACGAAAGAAATTCAAAATGAACTTTGAAAAATCAAGAAAATGTAATTGTGTCAAGGTAAAGCACTACAAAACACTACTGAAATATTCCATCTCTTGCATTCCAATGAAAGAAATCCAAAATGAACTTTGAAAAATAAAGAGAATGTAACTGTGACAAGGTAAACCACGACAAAACACTACTGAAATATTCCAACTCTTGCATTTTAACGAAAGAAATCCAAAATGAACTTTGAAAAATCAAGAGAATGTAATTGTGACAAGGTAACGCACAACAAAACACTACTGAAATATCCCAACTCTTGCATTTCAATGATAGAAATCCAAAATGAACTTTGAAAAATCAAGAGAATGTAACTGTGACAAGGTAAACCACGACAAAACACTACTGAAATATTTAAACTCTTGCATTTCAACGAAAGAAAAATCAAGAGATTGTTACTGTGACAAGGTAAACCACAACAAAACACTACTGAAATATTCCAACTCTTGCATTTCAACGAAAGAAATTCAAAATGAACTTTGAAAAATCAAGAAAATGTAACTGTGTCAAGGTAAAGCACTACAAAACACTACTGAAATATTCCATCTCTTGCATTCCAATGAAAGAAATCCAAAATGAACTTTGAAAAATAAAGAGAATGTAACTGTGACAAGGTAAACCACGGCAAAACACTACTGAAATATTCCAACTCTTGCATTTTAACGAAAGAAATCCAAAATGAACTTTGAAAAATCAAGAGAATGTAATTGTGACAAGTTATCGCACAACAAAACACTACTGAAATATCCCAACTCTTGCATTTCAATGATAGAAATCCAAAATGAACTTTGAAAAATCAAGAGAATGTAACTGTGACAAGGTAAACCACGACAAAACACTACTGAAATATTCCAACTCTTGCATTTCAACGAAAGAAATCCAAAACGAACTTTGAAAAATCAAGAAAATGTAACTGTGACAAGGTAATCTACGACAAAACACTACTGAAATATTCCAACTCTTGCATTTCAACGAAAGAAATCCAAAACGAACTTTGAAAAATCAAGAGAACGTAACTGTGACAAGGTAAACCATGACAAAACACTAGTGAAATATTCCAACTCTTGCATTTCAATGGCAGAAATCCAAAATGAACTTTGAAAAATCAAGAGAAGGTAACATTGAATAGGTAAACCACAACAAAACACTACTGAAATATTCCAACTCTTGCATTTCAACGAAAGAAATTCAAAATGAACTTTGAAAAATCAAGAAAATGTAACTGTGTCAAGGTAAAGCACTACAAAACACTACTGAAATATTCCATCTCTTGCATTCCAATGAAAGAAATCCAAAATGAACTTTGAAAAATAAAGAGAATGTAACTGTGACAAGGTAAACCACAACAAAACACTACTGAAATATTCCAACTCTTGCATTTTAACGAAAGAAATCCAAAATGAACTTTGAAAAATCAAGAGAATGTAATTGTGACAAGGTAACGCACAACAAAACACTACTGAAATATCCCAACTCTTGCATTTCAATGATAGAAATCCAAAATGAACTTTGAAAAATCAAGAGAATGTAACTGTGACAAGGTAAACCACGACAAAACACTACTGAAATATTTAAACTCTTGCATTTCAACGAAAGAAAAATCAAGAGATTGTTACTGTGACAAGGTAAACCACGACAAAACACTACTGAAATATTCCAACATTTGAATTTCACTGAAAGAAATCCAAAATGAACTTTGAAAAATAAAGAAAATGTAACTGTGGCAAGGTAAATCACGACAAAATACTACTGAAATATTCCAACTCTTGCATTTCAACGAAAAAAATCCAAAATGAACTTTGAAAAATCAAGAGAATGTAACAGTGACAAGGTAAAGCACAACAAAACACTACTGAAATATTCCAACTCTTGCATTTCAACGAAAGGAATCCAAACTGAACTTGGAAAAATCAAGAGAATTTAACAGTGACAAGGTAAAGCACAACAAAACACTACTGAAATATTCCAACTCTTGCATTTCTACGAAAGAAATCCAAAATGAACTTTGAAAAATCAAGAGAATGCAACTGTGACAAGGTAAAGCACAACAAAACACAACTAAAATATTCCAACTCTTGCATTTCTACGAAAAAAATCCAAAATGAACTTTGAAAAATCAAGAGAATGTAACTGTGACTAGGTAAAGCAAAACAAAACACTACTGAAATATTCCAACTCTTGCATTTCAACAACCGAAATCCAAAATGAACTTTGAAAAATCAAGAGGATGTAAGTGTGACAAGGTAAACCACGACAAAACACTTCTGAAATAATCCAACTCTTGCATTTCAACGAAAGAAATCCCAAAATGAACTTTGAAAAATCAAGAGAATGCAAATGTGACAAGGTAAACCACGACAAAACACTACTGAAATAATCCAACTCTTGCATTTCAACGAAAGAAATCCAAAATGAACTTTGAAAAATCAAGAGAATGTAAGTGTGACAAGGTAAACCACGACAAAACACTACTTAAATATTCCAATTCTTGCATTTCAACGAAAGAAATCCAAAATGATCTTTGAAAAATCAAGAGAATGTAAGTGTGACAAGGTAAACCACGACGAAACACTACTGAAATATTCCAACTCTTGCATTTCAACGAAAGAAATCCAAAATGGACTTTGAAAAATCAAGAGAATGTAACAGTGACTAGGTAAACCACAACAAAACAGTAATGAAATATTCCAACTCTTGCATTTCAACGAATGAAATTCCTAGTGAACTTTGAAAAATCAAGAGAATGTAACTGTGACAAGGTAAACCACAACAAAACACCACTGAAATATTCCAACTCTTGCATTTCAATGAAAGAAATTCAAAATGAACTTTGAAAAATCAAGAGAATGTAACTGCGACAAGGTAAACCACGACAAAACACTACTGACATATTCTAACTCTTGCATTTCAACGAAAGAAATTCATTTGAACTTTGAAAAATCAAGAGAATGTAACTGTGACAAGGTAAACCACAACAAAACACCACTGAAATATTCCAACTCTTGCATTTCAATGAAAGAAATTCAAAATGAACTTTGAAAAATCAAGAGAATGTAACTGCGACAAGGTAAACCACGACAAAACACTACTGACATATTCTAACTCTTGCATTTCAACGAAAGAAATTCATTTGAACTTTGAAAAATCAAGAGAATGTAACTGTGACAAGGTAAACCACGACAAAACACTACTGAAATATCCCAACTCTTGCATTTCAATGATAGAAATCCAAAATGAACTTTGAAAAATCAAGAGAATGTAACTGTGACAAGGTAAACCACGACAAAACACTACTGAAATACTTCAACTCTTGCATTTCAACGAAAGAAAAATCAAGAGATTGTTACTGTGACAAAGTAAACCACGACAAAACACTACTGAAATATTCCAACATTTGCATTTCAATGAAAGAAATCCAAAATGAACTTTGAAAAATAAAGAAAATGTAACTGTGACAAGGTAAATCACGACAAAATACTACTGAAATATTCCAACTCTTGCATTTCAACGAAAGAAATCCAAAATGAACTTTGATAAATCGAGAAAATGTAACTGTGAAAAGGTAAACCACAACAAAACACTACTGAAATATTCTAACTCTTGTATTTCAACGAAAGAAATCTAAAATGAACTTTGAAAAATCAAGAGAATGTAAGTGTGAGAAGGTAAACCACTACAAAACACTATTGAAATATTCCAACTCTTGCATTTCAACGAAAAAAATCCAAAATGAACTTTGAAAAATCAAGAGAATGCAACAGTGACAAGGTAAAGCACAACAAAACACTACTGAAATATTCCAACTCTTCCATTTCAACGAAAGAAATCCAAAATGAACTTTGAAAAATCAAGAGAATGTAACTGTGACAAGGTAACGCACAACAAAACACTACTGATATATTCCAACTTTTCCATTTCAACGAAAGAAATCCAAAATGAACTTTGAAAAATCAAGAGAATGCAACAGTGACAAGGTAAAGCACAACAAAACACTACTGAAATATTTCAACTCTTCCATTTCAACGAAAGAAATCCAAAATGAACTTTGAAAAATCAAGAGAATGTAACTTTGACAAGGTAACGCACAACAAAACACTACTGAAATATTCCAACTCTTGCATTTCAATGAAAGAAATCCAAAATGAACTTTGAAAAATCAAGAAAATGTAATTGTGACAAGGTAAACCACGACAAAACACTACTGAAATATTCCAACTCTTGCATTTCAACGAAAGAAATCCAAAATGAACTTTGAAAAATCAAGAAAATGTAACTGTGACAAGGTAACCTACGACAAAACACTACTGAAATATTCCAACTCTTGCATTTCAACGAAAGAAATCCAAAATGAACTTTGAAAAATCAAGAGAACGTAACTGTGACAAGGTAAACCATGACAAAACACTACTGAAATATTCCAACTCTTGCATTTCAATGGCAGAAATCCAAAATGAACTTTGAAAAATCAAGAGAAGGTAACATTGAATAGGTAAACCACAACAAAACACTACTGAAATATTCCAACTCTTGCATTTCAACGAAAGAAATTCAAAATGAACTTTGAAAAATCAAGAAAATGTAACTGTGTCAAGGTAAAGCACTACAAAACACTACTGAAATATTCCATCTCTTGCATTCCAATGAAAGAAATCCAAAATGAACTTTGAAAAATAAAGAGAATGTAATTGTGACAAGGTAACGCACAACAAAACACTACTGAAATATTCCAACTCTTGCATTTCAATGAAAGAAATCAAAAATGATCTTTGAAAAATCAAGAGAATGTAAGTGTGACAAGGTAAACCACGACGAAACACTACTGAAATATTCCAACTCTTGCATTTCAACGAAAGAAATCCAAAATGAACTTTGAAAAATAAAGAGAATGTAACTGTGACAAGGTAAACCACGACAAAACACTACTGAATATTCCAACTCTTGCATTTCAATGAAAGAAATCCAAAATGATCTTTGAAAAATCAAGAGAATTTAAGTGTGACAAGGTAAACCACGACAAAACACTACTGAAATATTCCAACTCTTGCATTTCAACGAAAGAAATCCAAAATGAACTTTGAAAAATCAAGAGAATATAACTGTGTCAAGGTAAAGTACTACAAAACACTACTGAAATATTCCATCTCTTGCATTCCAATGAAAGAATTCCAAAATGAACTTTGAAAAATAAAGAGAGTGTAACTGTGAAAAGGTAAACCACGACAAAACACTACTGAAATATTCCAACTCTTGCATTTCAACGAAAGAAATCCAAAATGAACTTTGAAAAATCAAGAGAATAAAACTTTGTCAAGGTAAAGCACTAAAAAACACTACTGAAATATTCCATCTCTTGCATTTCAATGAAAGAAATCCAAAATGAACTTTGAAAAATAAAGAGAATGTAACTATCACAAGGTAAACCATGACAAAACACTACTGAAATATTCCAACTATTGCATTTCAACGAAAGAAATCCAAAATGAACTTTGAAAAATCAAGAGAATGTAATTGTGACAAGATAACGTACAACAAAACACTACTGAAATATTCCAACTCTTGCATTTCAATGAAAGAAATCCAAAATGATCTTTGAAAAATCAAGAGAATGTAAGTGTGACAAGGTAAACCACGACGAAACACTACTGAAATATTCCAACTCTTGCATTTCAACGAAAGAAATCCAAAATGAACTTTGAAAAATCAAGAGAATGTAACAGTGAATAGGTAAACCACAACAAAACAGTACTGAAATATTCCAACTCTTGCATTTCAACGAATGAAATTCAAAGTGAACTTTGAAAAATCAAGAGAATGTAACTGTGACAAGGTAAACCACAACAAAACACCACTGAAATATTCCAACTCTTGCATTTCAATGAAAGAAATTCAAAATAAACTTTGAAAAATCAAGAGAATGTAACTGCGACAAGGTAAACCACGACAAAACACCACTGACATATTCTAACTCTTGCATTTCAACGAAAGAAATTCATTTGAACTTTGAAAAATCAAGAGAATGTAACAGTGTCAAGGTAAACCACGACAAAACACTACTGAAATATCCCAACTCTTGCATTTCAGTGATAGAAATCCAAAATGAACTTTGAAATATCAAGAGAATGTAACTGTGACAAGGTAAACCACGACAAAACACTACTGAAATATTTCAACTCTTGCATTTCAACGAAATTAAATCCAAACTGAACTTGGAAAAATCAAGAGAATTTAACAGTGACAAGGTAAACCACGACAAAACACTACTGAAATATTCCAACTCTTGCATTTCTACGAAAGAAATCCAAAATGAACTTTGAAAAATCAAGAGAATGCAACTGTGACAAGGTAAAGCACAACAAAACAAAACTAAAATATTCCAACTCTTGCATTTCTACGAAAAAAATCCAAAATGAACTTTGAAAAATCAAGAGAATGTAACTGTGACTAGGTAAAGCAAAACAAAACACTACTGAAATATTCCAACTCTTGCATTTCAACAATCGAAATCCAAAATGAACTTTGAAAAATCAAGAGGATGTAAGTGTGACAAGGTAAACCACGACAAAACACTTCTGAAATAATCCAACTCTTGCATTTCAACGAAAGAAATCCCAAAATGAACTTTGAAAAATCAAGAGAATGCAAATGTGACAAGGTAAACCACGACAAAACACTACTGAAATATTCCAACTCTTGCATTTCAACGAAAGAAATCCAAAATGAACTTTGAAAAATCAAGAGAATGTAAGTGTGACAAGGTAAACCACGACAAAACACTACTGAAATATTCCAATTCCTGCATTTCAACAAAAGAAATCCAAAATGATCTTTGAAAAATCAAGAGAATGTAAGTGTGACAAGGTAAACCACGACGAAACACTACTGAAATATTCCAACTCTTGCATTTCAACGAAAGAAATCCAAAATGAGCTTTGAAAAATCAAGAGAATGTAACAGTGACTAGGTAAACCACAACAAAACAGTACTGAAATATTCCAACTCTTGCATTTCAACGAATGAAATTCAAAATAAACTTTGAAAAATCAAGAGAATGTAACTGCGACAAGGTAAACCACGACAAAACACTACTGACATATTCTAACTCTTGCATTTCAACGAAAGAAATTCATTTGAACTTTGAAAAATCAAGAGAATGTACCTGTGACAAGGTAAACCACAACAAAACACCACTGAAATATTCCAACTCTTGCATTTCAATGAAAGAAATTCAAAATGAACTTTGAAAAATCAAGAGAATGTAACTGCGACAAGGTAAACCACGACAAAACACTACTGACATATTCTAACTCTTGCATTTCAACGAAAGAAATTCATTTGAACTTTGAAAAATCAAGAGAATGTACCTGTGACAAGGTAAACCACAACAAAACACCACTGAAATATTCCAACTCTTGCATTTCAATGAAAGAAATTCAAAATGAACTTTGAAAAATCAAGAGAATGTAACTGCGACAAGGTAAACCACGACAAAACACTACTGACATATTCTAACTCTTGCATTTCAACGAAAGAAATTCATTTGAACTTTGAAAAATCAAGAGAATGTAACAGTGACAAGGTAAATCACGACAAAACACTACTGAAATATTCCAACTCTTGCATTTCAATGAAAGAAATTCAAAATGAACTTTGAAAAATCAAGAGAATGTAACTGCGACAAGGTAAACCACGACAAAACACCACTTAAATATTCCAACTCTTGCATTTCAATGAAAGAAATTCAAAATGAACTTTGAAAAATCAAGAGAATGTAACTGTGACAAGGTAAACCACGACAAAACACTACTGACATATTCTAACTCTTGCATTTCAACGAAAGAAATTCATTTGAACTTTGAAAAATCAAGAGAATGTACCTGTGACAAGGTAAACCACAACAAAACACCACTGAAATATTCCAACTCTTGCATTTCAATGAAAGAAATTCAAAATAAACTTTGAAAAATCAAGAGAATGTAACTGCGACAAGGTAAACCACGACAAAACACTACTGACATATTCTAACTCTTGCATTTCAACGAAAGAAATTCATTTGAACTTTGAAAAATCGAGAGAATGTAACAGTGACAAGGTAAACCACGACAAAACACTACTGAAATATCCCAACTCTTGCATTTCAATGATAGAAATCCAAAATGAACTTTGAAAAATCAAGAGAATGTAACTGTGACAATGTAAACCACGACAAAACACTACTGAAATATTTCAACTCTTGCATTTCAACGAAAGAAAAATCAAGAGATTGTTACTGTGACAAAGTAAACCACGACAAAACACTACTGAAATATTCCAACATTTGAATTTCAATGAAAGAAATCCAAAATGAACTTTGAAAAATAAAGAAAATGTAACTGTGACAAGGTAAATCACGACAAAATACTACTGAAATATTCCAACTCTTGCATTTCAACGAAAAAAATCCAAAATGAACTTTGAAAAATCAAGAGAATGTAACAGTGACAAGGTAAAGCACAACAAAACACTACTGAAATATTCCAACTCTTGCATTTCAACGAAAGGAATCCAAACTGAACTTGGAAAAATCAAGAGAATTTAACAGTGACAAGGTAAACCACGACAAAACACTACTGAAATATTCCAACTCTTGCATTTCAACGAAAGAAATCCAAAATGAACTTTGAAAAATCAAGAGAATGCAACTGTGACAAGGTAAAGCACAACAAAACACAACTAAAATATTCCAACTCTTGCATTTCTACGAAAAAAATCCAAAATGAACTTTGAAAAATCAAGAGAATGTAACTGTGACTAGGTAAAGCAAAACAAAACACTACTGAAATATTCCAACTCTTGCATTTCAACAACCGAAATCCAAAATGAACTTTGAAAAATCAAGAGGATGTAAGTGTGACAAGGTAAACCACGACAAAACACTTCTGAAATAATCCAACTCTTGCATTTCAACGAAAGAAATCCCAAAATGAACTTTGAAAAATCAAGAGAATGCAAATGTGACAAGGTAAACCACGACAAAACACTACTGAAATAATCCAACTCTTGCATTTCAACGAAAGAAATCCAAAATGAACTTTGAAAAATCAAGAGAATGTAAGTGTGACAAGGTAAACCACGACAAAACACTACTGAAATATTCCAATTCTTGCATTTCAACGAAAGAAATCCAAAATGAACTTTGAAAAATCAAGAGAATGTAAGTGTGATAAGGGAAACCACGAACAAACACTACTGAAATATTCCAACTCTTGCATTTCAACGAAAGAAATTCAACATGAACTTAGAAAAATCAAGAGAATGTAACTTTGACAAGGTAAACCACGACAAAACACTACTGAAATATTCCAATTCTTGCATTTCAACGAAAGAAATCCAAAATAAACTTTAAAAAATCAAGAGAATGTAAGTGTGACAAGGTAAACTACGACAAAACACTACTGAAATATTCCAATTCTTGCATTTCAACGAAAGAAATCCAAAATGAACTTTAAAAAATCAAGAGAATGTAACTGTGACAAGGTAAACCACGACAAAACACTACTGAAATATTCCAACTCTTGCATTTCAACAAAAGAAATTCAAGATGAACATAGAAAAATCAAGAGAATGTAACTGTGACAAGGTAAACCACAACAAAACACTACTGAAATATTCCAACTCTTGCGTTTCAACGAAAGAAATCCAAAATGATCTTTGAAAAATCAATAGAATGTAACTGTGATAAGGTAAACCACGACAAAACACTAGTGAAATATTGCAGCTCTTGCATTTCAACGAAAGATATTCAAAAATGAACTTTGAAAAATCAAGAGAATATAACTATGACAAAGTAAACCCCGACAAAACACTACTGAAATATTCCAACTCTTGCATTTCAACGAAAGAAATCCAAAATGAACTTTGAAAAATCAAGAGAATGTAACTGGGACAAGGTAAACCACGACAAAACACCACTGAAATATTTTAACTCTTGCATTTCAATGAAAGAAAAATCAAGAGAATGTTACTGTGACAAGGTAAACCACGACAAAACACTACTGAAATATTCCAACATTTGCATTTCAATGAAAGAAATCCAAAATGAACTTCGAAAAATAAAGAAAATGTAACTGTGACAAGGTAAATCACGACAAAACACTACTGAAACATTCCAACTCTTGCATTTCAACGAAAAAAATCCAAAATAAACTTTGAAAAATCAAGAGAATGTAACTGTGACAAGGTAAAGCACAACAAAACACTACTGAAATATTCCAACTCTTGCATTTCAATGAAAGAAATCCAAAATGAACTTGGAAAAATCAAGGGAATTTAACAGTGACAAGGTAAACCACGACAAAACACTACTGAAACATTCCAACTCTTGCATTTCAACGAAAGAAATCCAAAATGAACTTTGAAAAATCAAGAGAATGCAACTGTGACAAGGTAAAGCACAACAAAACACTACTAAAATATTCCAACTCTTGCATTTCTACGAAAGAAATCCAAAATGAACTTTGAAAAATCAAGAGAATGTAACTGTGACTAGGTAAAGCACAACAAAACACTACTGAAATATTCCAACTCTTGCATTTCAACAACCGAAATCCAAAATGAACTTTGAAAAATCAAGAGGATGTAAGTGTGACAAGGTAAACCACGACAAAACACTTCTGAAATAATCCAACTCTTGCATTTCAACGAAAGCAATCCCAAAATGAACTTTGAAAAATCAAGAGAATGCAACTGTGACAAGGTAAACCACAACAAAACACTACTGAAATAATCCAACTCTTGCATTTCAACGAAAGAAATCCAAAATGAACTTTAATAATCAAGAGAATGTAAGTGTGACAAGGTAAACCACGACAAAACACTACTGAAATATTCCAATTCTTGCATTTCAACGAAAGAAATCCAAAATGAACTTTGAAAAATCAAGAGAATGTAAGTGTGATAAGGGAAACCACGAACAAACACCACTGAAATATTCCAACTCTTGCATTTCAACGAAAGAAATTCAACATGGACTTAGAAAAATCAAGAGAATGTAACTATGGCAAGGTAAACCACGACAAAACACTAGTGAAATATTGCAACTCTTGCATTTCAACAATGAACTTTGTTCAAAAAAGTTCAAAAATGAACTTTGAAGTATCAAGAGAATGTAACTGTGACAAGGTAAACCATAAGAAAACACTACTGAAATATTCCAACTCTTGCATTTCAACGAAAGAAATCCAAAATGAACTTTGAAAAATCAAGAGAATGTAACTGTGACAAGGTAAACCACAACAAAAAAGTTGGGCTAATGGGGCCCTTTTGTGTCTCAAAATGCGCAAATAAAAAAGTATTAAAAAATGGGGGGGCCCTTTGGGGCCCTGGGGGCTCGGGGGGAGGGGCTGCATTTTAGGGCCCGGGGCATTTGGGGAAACGGGGGACCCAGGGGGCCTTTGGGGCCCTTTGGGGTTGGAGGGGGGCTTTGGGGTTGGGGTTTGGGGACCTCACATCATTGTTCAAATGGAACTTGTGTATTATAACGACCACAGAGTTTCACCCCAAATAATCTTCTAAAATGTCTCTAACTGTTTCTAAATCATTTTCTAAAATGTCTCAAACTGTTTCGCCCAAATAATCCCCTAAAAGGTCTCAAACGGTTTCGCCCAAATAATCCCCTAAAAGTAATTTCTGCGTGTTCCTTTGTTTCAGCATCCCTGCGCTGTCACATTTGAAATTCCTAGGAACCCCTTTCCCGCGTTAATCTCTTTATCTCTAAGATGTTCCTAGCTACACTATTATGGTTTCGATAGAATATCAATTTATCTCTGTCACTAGAGATCAGAGAAGCCATATTTAAAAATAGAATATCAGTTTATCTCTTTCACTAAAGACCAAAGAAGCCATATTTAAAAATAGAATTTCTATCTCTTTAGGAAACAAGGAAACTAGGAAACAAGTGATGTCATTTCTAATTCCTCTTTCATAGATCGATAATTCCCCTCAATTATGCAAATCAATTCCCCTTTCATGAATCAATAATTCCCCTTAGAAACAACAAATAAATTCCCCTTTCGTGAATCAATAGTTCCCCTTAGAAACAACCAACTAATTCCGCTTTCGTAAATCAATAATTCCCCTCGATTATGTAAATCAATTTCTCGGAAATCCACTTTCCCCTCGAGTCCTAGATCAATACATCTCTCCACCGTTAATGCGCATTTGCAAACTTCACCCCAGTGTCATTACACCTAGACGAACAACAACAAATCAATTTACCTTGGCCCCATTAGACTCGACCGATAATCCTTGAATAAATTATGTACGTACAGCGTTAGGCTCAATTAAGATGGCAGCACGGTGTTAGCCTCATATCTATTGATAGCTTCCTACTGCTAAGGCTGAACTGCTGCTTTTTTACTGCTTTTGGCTGCTCTTTTGGATATAATTCGTTTTTTTTTTGGGGGGGGAGATTCATTCCATTATAAATTGATAAATACCTAATATCAGTCAAATTATAAACTGCATCTAAAAGGAGTAAACTTATCAAATTAAAAATACATGATGAACACTTCACATGAGAACACTTCATTTACAATGAACAAAAAAACCCTTAATGGTTTATTCGGTATGAAAAAAAATAATTGCCAGCTATTTTCTGGTAAAAAATTAAAAGCTCATCCGTTTTAAATGTAATTAAATGAAATAATATGCAGACTGAAGTAGCTCCAGGAAGATGTTGAGATTTTCATCCTAGTTCGTCACTTCTAATCCAAGCAAAATGTTAGGACACTTAGTATCAGTTATTGAGTTTAAGCTTTGGTTTCCAAATGCTCAAAAAAAAATTGCCAAATATAAGAAAGTCGCAACAATAAGTCACCTGTGGTCAAAATACTCAAAGACTCCTCTTAGATTCCCACCCAGGCTCAAAGCTTCTGCTATGGTCATTTCCATGGAAATCTCAAAACAGTTTCTTTTTAAAATAGCTTTCAAGCGCAGTTAGGGGTATTTAGCCTTTTTTGCTTTTCTTCAAAGCTTTGAAAAAAAGTGTTATAATATTCAAAATGTTACATTTGTTATATGTGTGCATATTTTTGGTAATCATTTGTGGGGTGATCGAATTTTTTAAACCACTTTAGATACGTAAGAACGTTGCAACATCTAGTACCCTGAGGTCATAAGACTGTCAAAAACTCCTCCTTGAACCCCCCAAATTGAAAGCTTTTATTATGGCACGGCCTTTTAGTGTAAATTGGGCACTGGACAATGGGCCCCATTGTCACTCGAGCGCAACGTCAGGTGGGGATGTCGATATCGCTTTCGTCACACCAATTCGTTTTAGTGTGAATCTGTCTGGTACTTATCGATGAATGTTTTCACATTAAACCCGTTTCGTCGATAAGAAAAAAAAATAGGTTGGACGCATATGTCCCTTTCCCTTTGGACGATAAAACCATGCAAGTGCTGTATCAAGTATAACTCACGAAAATCTTGTTAATTTTGTCAACTTTTCAACTTTTTGGCATCCCTGCTTTCAATATAAAAAAAATCAAGGTACTATCACTTAAATATAATAACTCCCTATGTCCCCCCTATGGATACTATCTATGGATACTATATATTGGCACCTCTGCTTTCAAAAAAAATCCAGGCATTATCATTTAAATATGATAGCTCACTACCCCCCCCCCCCTCTGGATACCATCTTGATGAAATGCCGTCTCTGCTTTAAATAAAAAAAATAACTTTTTTGGATCCCTGCTTTCAATAAAAAAATTTCGAGATATTATCATTTAAATGTAATACCCCCTACCCCCCCCCCTCTGAATACCACCTTGATAGGATACCGTCTCAATTTTTTATTAGAAAAATAAGTAACTTAATAATTAACTAGGTCAAGCGGTACAAAGACAACAACAAAAATGTTGAAATTATTCAGATATACCTCAAATTATTGGAAAACTGAGTCATAGATTCCCGTGGTGTTCAATAAGATCCAAAGAATCTAATTAAAAGGGAGCACACACAAAAGCCAAATTAGGCCAGTAACCTACGAGACATTTCGAAATATCCAAGACACTGAACAAGTCTCAATGGGGGGCCCTGGGTCTATCAAATATTTCAGTGGTTTCCCAGGGAATTTGATATCATTTTCTTCTGTCTCCACTTTAAATGAAGAAAATAATTATCCTTTTGGCATCCCTGCTTTCAATAAAAACATAGTGTATTATCACTTAAAAGTGATAGCCCCCTATCCCCCCCCCTATAGACAATAATTTACAATTTATTTATGAGTCATATTTTTGGGGTAGCTTCCGAACATTTGAGTATTAAACATTCAGGCGTTCAACAATTGAGTATTACACATTAAGAAAATCTTATCTAAAAACAGCAAAAAAAAAAAAATCTGAAAACTTACAATTCAGCTGTTGAAACAATCTGTCGGCTGTCAATTTCAAAATCCAACTGAAGGCTGAAGCTGTATAGTAGTGAATTCGTTCTATAATTCTATTCAACTTGAAAATAAAATTCTTGACTATGAACCATGTTAGAAATAGCGATTGGGAAACTACATTCAAAATGATTTAAACTCATTTCATAAAGACGATACTGTTTTCTTGTCAACATATGAAGAACTGTGTATATTGCAATATTTGCAATTGCATATTTCATCTGTCTGGTTCTTATGCAAAGTAACAAAAGAGGCGAAAATTAATGAACAAGAGAGCAGTGAAGAATTAAGGTATGCAAAGTAATATTTGGCAGGGAAAGTCACTGGTGATAAATCCCTAGGGGTGGCACCGTGATTGTGTGATTTTCGGGGATTCGGGGAACCAAGTTTTTTTTTTCGGGGTAACACACAGATTTTCGGGGAAATACCCGAAAATTCGGGGATAGTGAAAGCCCTGCTTGATTTCTAATCATGAAAATCGAAATATTAAACCACACGAGAAGGAAAAGCTCCGACTTTGCGGTTGACGCAATAAAGAATTGCCCCAAAATTAATTTAAAGTCGACTGAACGCCGCCGCCCCTGTCGGCGGCGGCCTGCCTTTGGCGCGCTGGCGGTGTTACGACACTTCGGCGGCGTTCGACCGGGCTTCTCGGCAGCGTTCTGTCGATCCAACGGCGCGGCGCCGGGGCCTAGATGCAAGAACAACAAGATAGCGTAATAAGATAGATATCTTCAAAAGAAAGATATCAAACAGTTCGTGGTAACGAACTGTAAGTAAGGAGCGACACGGCTATAGTAACCGAAACTTAAAAAAACAGAATTTTGATATTAATAGACAAATCAAAAGAATTGGCTTATTAAGATAATTTCAGTTATCTGAAATTCATTACTTGACTTTTTTTTACTTTTATTTACATAATAAACAAAAATATAAACTATTACAGATATAAATCACAGCGCTAGTGAAAAAAGCCCCACAAAATACTTGTTTTTATATCGATATTTATAATAATACACTGATTGGTATTGTTCCGTATTCTCATTTTTTATGTTTTAGAATTAAAATGTTGGATTGCAATAAACATTTTGGATAATATTTTAATATTTAGCACAAAAAACAATAGTTTTGTAAATAAGTTTTTAATTAAATTTTTACTACAGATTTTTTTTTTTGGGGGGGGGGGGGGAAGGGACAGAGAAGGATGTTATTGTTCAAATGAATTGACATTCTGAATGGCTCTTGCTCTGTGACGTTGCTGAATCCATCAAAACCTCTTCTTTACGACCTCTGCTTCAAGACCTCTGCTGTTGATAAAACACATTGAAACACTGTATAAACATAAGAAAATAAACCCCCTTTCCTTTTTCCACCTCTGTGCCGGTAGGCCTATGCGTGTTATATTTTTTTATGAGTAGAAACGATTGTCCTAATGAGAGGGAAATCTTCCAGCTTTCCCCAAGCCCCTTTTAATATTTATCTGAAGGTTCATGGAGAACTAGAGAATGTGTACCTTGGGCTGTACTCTTTTAGCCTTCTGCTCCTCCCCCCCCCCAAAAAACACAATGACCCACCGCCCCTCCTTCATAATAGCTTATGCGCAATTATACATTACTAAACCTAATTTCACCAAAAATCAAGTGAATAAAGCATGAAAAAATTTTTAAATCAAGAAGATATTATCCACATTTAAAATTTTTCTTGCATTGACTACGTGATTTTTCAGGCACAAAAGTGCCACTGTACGGTATTACCTTCTCTGCAACTGGGAAGCTCAATATAAAGTTGGTTGTTACTTTTAAATTGATGAACTACGTCAAAATGTCCCATCAATAGCAATTTCGTTCTCTTTGGAGATTAAATAACAAAAACAAGTTTTTTTTTAACTGAAAGTAAGGAGCGACAGTAAAACTTAAAACGAGCAAATATTATTCCGTATATGAAAGGGGCTGTCCCCTCCTCAATATCCCGCTCTTTACGCTATAGTTTTTATTGTTTTAGAAAATAAAGTTGATTGACAGATCCAAACTTTAGTGTAAAGAACGAGGTATTGAGGAGGGGACAGCCCCTTTCATACACGGAATAATTTCTCTTCGTTTTAAGTTTTAATGTCGCTCCTTACTTTCAGTTAAAAAAACCTTTTTTTTTTTAATTTAATTTCTGAACGTTTTTGAGTTAATGCAGCTTTGATTTTGGCTCACCGTACATGAATAATTAAAACGAAATTTGTATATTAATTTTACTTTTTTGGCTTAATTGTTTTCTCGAAATTTTTTTTCTGACGTAACTTACGAATTAAGTTACGTAACGAACTTCTACATTCGTATGTTTTATTACGTATATTAGGGAGTTTGCCCCCTAGTCGATACCTTGCTCTTAACACTAAAGTTCGAATTCTGTTCGAATCACAAACCCATGAATCACAAAGGCCGGTTAATTAGAATAGATAGCTCTTTTGAAAGTACTAAAAAAAAACTTTAGCGAAAAGGGCGAGATATTAACTAGGGGGCAAACCCCCTCATATACGTAATAATATCTGTTTGTTTTCTGTTTTAATGTTGGTCCTTACTTTCAGTTGAAAAAACTCGCTGTTTTATTTAATTACTGATCGTTTTTTAAATAATGCTGGGAAATCCGGAACCCCTTCATAGAAATTTCCCTTCCCCAAGTAAACATCCTCAATGGAAAGGATCCTCCCCCGTAACCCCCCCTCCCGCCCTCTGACACCCCCCCCCCCCCCCGTGAGAAAAAAATCCCTCCTGAAACGTCTTTATACTTCCCATTAACCAATACTATATGTAAACAATGGGCAAAGTTAATAACTTCCAGCCCTTCCCCCGGGAACTGTGGGGGATTAAGTCATCCTCAAAGACATATTTATTCGATTTTCGACTATGCTAAACAAAATGGCTATCTCAAAATTTTTATTGACGGACTTTGGAAAAAAATGAGCGTGGGAGGGGGCCAAGTTGCCGTCCAATTTTTTGGTCACTTAACAGAGAAAAAGATTTTGGTCACTTTACAGAGCAAATATGGAGGACAATCAATTCGGGTTCCGCAGAGGTCTTGGCGTTCAGTATGCTCATGGATTATTTCTTCCAATTCTTCATGAGTATGAGTACTCCAAGAAAGAATTATTCGCTTGTAAACTGGATATATATATAGAGTATTTGGCTCCATATTGCACTCCCAGTCTATTTTATCTCTATTGAAATCTGTGGTGAATCCATTCATTTGCAAATCTCTTTGATCACGGTAACAAAATTCTACCACTCGAATCAGACTTGGCCGTTTAGTTTCTAGCAAGATACCCATTAGGCGAGGGGTTAAACAGGGGTCAGTGATTAGTCCTATAATTTTCAATGTAAGTCTTCACTCGGCTACAACGATTTTGCATCATTTGGTCATTCCAGATGGCCTTGATATCAGTCATATTTCATACGCGGATGGCCTTCTATTATTACGTGAGAATCTTTTTGGGTTCCAGGAAGCTGTGAACTCAATTTCTAGGAGTTTAAATTCCATAGGGTTAGCCATTGCACCGTCCAAAACTAACTTCTTAATTTTTGATATTAGTAGAGAGGGCATAATATCTCCGACGAGAACACCGTGCTGCCATCTACAATTTAGTCTAACGCTGAAGGTACATAATTTATTCAAGGATTATCGATCCACGAAGGGGAGAGAATTTCTGAGAAATTGATTTGCATAATCGAGGGGAATGTATTGATCGACTCGAGGGGAATTTATCTGTTGTTTTAAAGGGAAATTATTGATTCTAACGAAAGGGGAATTGTCTCCGGGACAAAGTTTGCACATGCGCATTGACGGGGGGGAAGAGATGTATTGATCTAGGGAAAGAGGGGGGAAATGAATTTCCGAGAACTTGATTTACATAATCGGTAGGGAGAATGTATTGATCTAGGATTCGAAGGGAAGTGAATTTCCGAGAACTTGATTTACATAATCGGTGGGGAATGTATTGATCTAGGACTCGAGGGGGAAGTGAATTTCCAAGAAATTGATTTACATAATCGGTGGGGCGAATGTATTGATCCGATAACGGGAAACAGGATCACATGTCTCCTTCTAAGCCAATCAGGGAGTCGGTTACATCTCCTTCTAAGCCAATCAGGGATTCGGTTACATATGGTTTCCCATTACATCACAATTCGCCCTTGTGATTAAACTTTCAGAAAGTTCCAAGACACTATGGATATAACATTGAATATTGATGAGTTGGAAGCCTTAGCTACAAAGATTTATAATGTGAGTTCTGTTTAGTAAATTTTCATACTTTATTTTCAAATAAAATCATTTTACATAGTCACCCCTCCAGTAAATTCAGGGTATACCCCCCCACAGAATACAAACTTCACATTATGCTGTTTATACTCGCTAGAAAGTGTAAAATATGCTCATTTTTACCATGTAAACCTCCCCTCTCCCCCCTCTGTTTATGACTTTAATTCTTTCAATGGAAATAACTATGTTTTTTAACCCTCCTTTTGACAGCCAACTTTCTGTCAATCCCTTAGCTATTAAGCCACTATGGTTTGAATTAAAGATTTCTCGCAAAGTTTTAAACAGGTGATAAATACTGTCACCCTTTTAAAGTACATCCGGCTTCTTAATCCTTACCTTAGCGGCTTAGTCAAAATGTTTGACTGGAAAAAGGATTGTTTTTGATCAAATTAACGTCATAGCTTCTTCATCGCAAATTTTACTTTTGCTTTACTGAAAAGGGAGAGGGGCTTTCTTCTGTAAAAAGAGGGGGGATTGTTAAGAGGGCATGGGTATCAGTTTCATGTAATATTCATTTTCCATTTTGAGTACTCAGTATTTATATGGGGCGGGGGTTAGGGTTGCAATGCCTCGCTTCTAAAACCTTCATTGTAAAGTGAAAACAAACTGTTTCTTCGCGTGAAAAGTAAGGGGCCAGGATTTCTAAGAAAAGATACATAGATTTTTTATGCGTAAATTGAATAGCGTTTGATTTCTGAGCCTAATAAATAAAACATGTACAAGAGGAAATTCAGGAAATATTCAGTTTTTTCGGTGTGCAAGCTGTTTATGTTAAGGGAAACGCAAATTATTTCTTGCAAATTTTTATATTTTGCTTTACTGAAAACGGGGGGGAGGGGGCTTCTTTGTGATAAATGCTTTCTAGACAAAATTATGGTTAGGGGGCGGGGGATACTAGTTTTTCTTCTGTAAAAAAGGGAATCGTTATTTAAATACTAAATTTTTTCTTCTTGGCTACTAATTTTTCGTCTGTAAAAAAAGGAATCATTTTTTCAATACTAAATTTGTTCTTCTTTTTAAGGAAAATCATGAGCATTGCTCCCCTCATGAAAAGGGAGCTAGGGACACCGACCCAACCCCCGTGCAACGTTTGGAGATAGCTGACACATCCAGGAGCGTTCTATACCAGTCCCCTGTCCCTCTTCAAATCACCGCACATTCGATGAAAACTCTCCCTTGGACTTTCAAGGTTGCAGTAAAAGTACCAAGGGGACATCGAATAGCCCTAGAATGGAATGAATATGCCCGTGATCTATTAAATGACATTGAGAATAAGAAGGAGATCCCTAATATCACCAAGGAAATTAAAGACATTGTGTTATAGATTTCAGAAATAAAGTTTCAAATATGTATTATTATTATTTTCTTAGGCTTAAGGTTCGAGGTTTGAGAATTTTAAGAGACTATTTTCCCTGTTTTAATATATTTATTCAGATGACTACTGACTCAATACGGGATACAACCTGATAACCAAATTCAATATTTGGTATCTACTAGAAACTTCACGGAAAATGAACGCCACCCAACCTACTGGTAAAGGTTGGGTTAGATCGATTTCAAACTGAACAATGTAAATGGGGAAAAACATGAAATTGGTTATAAAAGAATTAAATAAAAAACAATAACACGCGTAATTTAAGGGAAAATGAGAGAAAAGGATTCCAGGGGAGTAGAGAGCGTCTTTGAGGGACGGAGAGCAGTTTTTGGACAACAGCTCAACATTAAATTTTTTTCCGCTGGATCGTTTTCAGACTGAACAATATAAATGATGAAAAACATGAAATGGGTTATAAAAGAATAAAATAAAAAACAATAACACGCGTAATTTAAGGGAAAATGAGAGAAGCGGACTCCAGGGGGGAGTGTCTTTAAGGAATGGAGGACGGTTTTTTGGTCAACAACTCAACATTAACTTTTTTTCCGCTCTTATATTTATAATTTATATTTCGTTGTGCAAAGCAGTAGTTTTTAAGTGTAGATTAAAGGTTACCCAAACTCCTTAAGTTAAAATGATTTATTCTAAGAAAGTGAACTGTATTTGTTAGAGTTTCAGAAACATTACATATTTATTTAATTTAAGCCCTTTTTCAGATATAATAATGTTTGGTGTGATCGACACAGAATATATTGGTCTGAAATATTCCTCAACTGGCATTATTTTCGAAGCAGCTTTCTTACTCCTAGACGATCAACGGTGTGAAATTCATAGCTATAAATGGAACGCCAGATACAATATGCATCTGTTTTTACGAGAAAAACAGATGGAGTCCAACACTAAATTTTATAAATCGAAACGGCTTTTACGTTAAAACCATAAGACCACGTAATGAAAATGGATATGAGATAAAACATGTACAAGAGGAAATTCAGGAAATATGCAGTTTTTTCGGTGTGCAAGCTGTTTATGTTAAGGGAAACGTGCCAACTGATAAACTCTTACTAGAAAAATGTGATAAAAACATAGCATTATTCAATTTAGAACACTTCAAATGTGAGAAATACCTGCATTCAGTACATGACCCGGAAGATGAAGTTAGATATTTCGCTCATAGGGTACCGGAAAAGATACCTGACATGGAAAAATGCAAAGACACCTGCCATGGAAAAATGCAGCGAGACAGGCAAAAAGTTAGGTTAATTTAGGTTCACTTAGAGTGACCACCACTCTAAATGAACCTAAATTAACCTAACTTTTTGCCCGTCTCTCACCTAAACTAACCTAACCTAAGTTAACCTAAAATAACCTAACTTTTTGCCTGTCTCTCACTATGAGTGTGTGTCTGAGCGAGTGTGCTGCCATCTATGACAACATGAAATATGCTTGCGGCTATAGCGATCGTACTCTATGCTTGCTCTTACATTGGAAGTGGCTTTCCCAGTGGTACTCCATGGTAGGTTATCGAGACTATCTAGTTTAATGCATGTATTAGATTAGTAATTTGCATCCATTGAACGGATAAACATCGACATCATATTTAAAAAGAAGTGAAAATTAATTATTCGAGAAACGCGTGTATGCATGATAAAGTCATCGTCGCCTTGAATGCTGACAAAGAGATATATTTGAACTATGAAAAAAGTAGTTGTGGAGATCTTATTGGGAATGTATGCCTACGTCGTCATGAAAAGGAGGAGTTAAATTCCTTTGGAGTACTCAAGAATTTCCGTGTGTCAATTGGTGGATATAAGAAAGTAACATTTCCAGAAAAGTTAGTACTCAAAGAGAATGCCAACATAAAAATAATAGTTGATGAAAAGGGACAACTTCTAGCTAATAGTTCTGGTAACATGTTAGCTGTTGATAGATCTTATCGTCATCCTTCCGGTGTTAGCACTAGAAAGAAAGCAAAGGGAAATAGAAGACGTGCATACTGCTGCACCAACATCATAAATCATATCTTGTAAACGTGCCAGAACTGTTACCTCTGTAAAAATAATGTGATAATAGATAATGAAATCACCGTCAAAATAAAAAGAGCATTGGCAGCCAATATCACTAATGAATGTCAAGATAAATTAATGGAGAATAAAGTATAAGTGAACATTATTACTACCAAAGATCATATGGTCATTGAATTAAATAATTGCAAGGAATAAATGTGTATTGAACCTGTATGTGACATCCCAGTAAAAATTGTATATGACTCAGAATGGAATAATGATTATTATCCAAGTGGTTATGAACTAAGAGAATTGAGCAGCTCTAGTGTCAAGAGAGAATCTAATGATTTATTTTATGGATCAGAATCAAAAATGTTCAAAGTGGCTCAATAATATTAATAGTGTCTAATAATGTATGTAGTGTAGTGTCTTTTATGTTAATATTCTACCTGTTGTTATTTCAATAAAAATATTGTATGCATTACTTAGTTATACTTCTATTATTTTCGGATACGTTAGCATGTCAACGCTTAGAATGTATTATAAAAGTCGGAGATTTTTTATTTTCTTTGGAAAAAATTAGAATTGGAATATTACTTTTTTCTTTTGTTTGAGAAAATTCAGAAGAGAACTTGAACTTTTTTCTTCACTTCGTTGTGTAAACTCTGCTTGGTGTTGGGGTATTCAAAATGCCATAAAGTAGAGTTGTGGGTGAAAAGAATGAGTACTTCAAGTTGTAAAGTTGGTTTAGGGGGGACATTAAGAAAAGAACTTTTTCTGAAAAGATATAAAAATTCAAGTTGTAAAATTGGTTCAGGGGGGACATTAAGAAAAGAACTTGTTCTGAAAGGATATAAAAAAGCCTTTTGAAAGTATTGCTTGGTGTTGGGGGTTTAAAAAAGCCATAAAGTAGAGTTGTGTGTGAAAAGAATGAGTAGTTCAAGTTGTAAAATTTGTTTAGGGGGGAAATTAAGAAAAGAGCTTGTTCTGAAAGGATATAAAAAACCTTTTGAAAGTATTGCTTGGTGTTGGGGTATTCAAAAAGCCATAAAGTAGAGTTGTGTGTGAAAAGAATGAGTAGTTCAAGTTATATAATTTGTTTAGGGGGGAAATTAAGAAAAGAACTTGTTCTGAAAAGATATAAAAGCTTTTTCTATCTTCTACGGAAAAACTTAGAATAGAACTTTAAATTTCTTTATGTCTTGATGAACTTAAAAACTGACGTGGAAGATTTTTATTTTTCTCTGGAGAAATTAGAACTGAATTGTAAGTTCTTTAATAAAATTCGGAATTGAGTTAACTTTTCATGATCAAAGTATAAATTTTTCTATCTTCTATGAAAAATATGGAAAAGTACTTTAAATTTTTCCACCTCTTTGAGAAAATCTGAACTGAAGTGGAAAATTTTTATTTTCTTTGGAAAAAATAGAATTGATCAGTAACTTATTTCTTTTTTCATCGAGAAAATTCAGAAGAGAGCTTGAACTTTTCTTCACCTCGTTGAGAAAATTAGAAAAAAAATGAAACTTTTTATCTTCCTGGAAAATATTCACATTCATAGTATAACTTTTCCTATCTTTGACACTAAAATTTAGAACATTACTTTAAATTTGTTTATGTCTTTGGGAAAAATCTCAGAATTAAAGTGGAGCTCCTTATCTTCTTAGTGAAATATTCACGATCAATGTGTAACTTTTTATATCTTCTACAAAAAAATTGGATGAAAACTTTAAATTTATGTCTTTGTGGAAAAATCTGAATTGAAGTGGAACCTTTTTATATTATTTGGAAAAATAGAATATATCAAAAACTAATTTCTTTTTTTACTGAGAAAATTCAGAAGAGAAGTTGAACTTTTCTTCACTTCGCTGAGAAAATTAAAAATTGAAGTAAAACTTTTTTCTTTCGGGAAAATATTCACACTGGAGTTTTTTATCTTCATTGAAAATATTCACGATCAAAGTATAACTTTTTCTATCTTCTATGTAAAATTTATAACAGAACTTTAAATTTTTTTTTCATCTCTTTGAGAAAAAATCGAAACTGAATTTAAGAAAATTTATAATTAAAGTGAATTTTTTTATTTTCATTGAAAATATTCAGAATCATAGTATGAATTTTCCTATGTTCTATGTAAAAATTTAGAACAGAACTCTAAGTTTTTTATGTCTTTGAGAAATTAAGAACTGAAGTGGAACCTTTTTATTTTCTCAGGAAAAAATTAGAATTGATAGTAAATCATTTCTTTTTCATTACAAAAATTTGGTGTTTAGATATAAAAGAAGTTGAAAAGTAATGTATGACTTCTCTGTCATGCTGAATCTGAAAATGTAATTTCAGAGAATTCTTTAACCATTTAGGGTTAACTTACCTTTTTAGGGATGAGCATTTAGGGTTCTCCAACATGTTGAACCTGAAAGTGTGTTCCCTGACATGCTGAATCTGAAAGTGTGATTTAAGAAAAATTCTTTAACCTTTTAGAGTTAACTTGCCTTTTTAGGGATGAGTATTTAGGGTTCTCCAACATGCTGAACCTGAAAGTGTGATTTCAAATAGTTCTTTAACCTTTTAGGGTTAACTTGCCTTTTTAGGGATGAGCATTTAGGGTTCTCCTACATGCTGAACCTGAAAGAGTGTTCCCTGACATGCTGAATCTGAAAGTGTGATTTAAGAAAAATTCTTCAACCTTTTAGAGTTAACTTACCTTTTTTAGGGATGAGTATTTAGGGTTCTCGTACTTGCTGAACCTGAAATTGTGTTCCCTGACATGCTGAATCTGAAATTGTGATTTCAAAAAAACTCTTTAACCTTTTAGGGTTAACTTGCCTTTTTAGGGATGAGCATTTACGGTTCTCCTACATGCTGAACCTGAAAGAGTGTTCCCTGACATGCCGAATCTGAAAGTGTGATTTCCGAAAAATTCTTCAACCTTTTAGGGTTAACTTACCTTTTTAGGGGTGACTATTTAGGGTTTTCCAACATAGTGAACTTGAAAGTGTGTTCCCTGGCATGTTGAATCTGAAAGTATAATTTTCATGGCAATGAACTATTCTAAAGAATAAAGACGGCTGAGGCTTAAGATATTTATTGCTTAAACATATTTAAAAATATTTGAAAAAATACATAATGACATATTTTAAAAAAAAGCTTAATCCATTTGAAATGAGGAAGAGCAATAGTTTAGGTCTTTGGATATCTGATGCATTTTTCCATGTCAGGCATCTTTTCCGGTACCCATTGAGCGAAATATCTAACTTCATCTTCCGGGTCATGTACTGAATGCAGGTATTTCTCACATTTGAAGTCTTCTAAATTGAATAATGCTATGTTTTTATCACATTTTTTAGTAAGAGTTTATAAGTTGGCACGTTTCCCTTAACATAAACAACTTGCACACCGAAAAAACTGAATATTTTCTGAATTTCCTCTTGTACATGTTTTATTTATTAGGCTCAGAAATCAAATGCTATTCAATTTACACATAAAAAAGCTATGTATCTTTTCTTAGAAATCCTGGCCCCTTACTTTTCACGCGAAGAAACAGTTTATTTCACTTTAGAATGAAGGTTTTAGAAGCGAGGCATTGCAACCCTAACCCCCCCATATAAATACTGAGTACTCAAAATGGAAAATAAATATTACATGAAACTGACACCCATCCCCTCTTAACAATCCCCCCTCTTTTTACAGAAGAAAGCCCCTCTCCCTTTTCAGTAAAGCAAAAGTAAAATTTGCGATGAAGAAGCTATGACGTTAATTTGATCAAAAATAATCCTTTTTCCAGTCAAACCTTTTGACTAAGCCGCTAACGTAAGGATTAAGAAGCCGGATGTACTTTAAAAGGGTGACAGTAATTATCACCTATTTAAAACTTTGCGAAAAATCTGTAAGTCAAACCATAGTGGCTTAATAGCTAAGGGATTGACAGAAAGTTGACTGTCGAAAGGAGAGTTCAAAAACATAGTTATTTTCATTGGAAGAATTAAAGTCATAAACAGAGGGGGGAGAGGGGAGGTTTACATGGTAAAAAAGAGCATATTTTACACTTTCTAGCGAGTATAAACGACATAATGTGGAGTTTGTATTGTGTGGGGGGGGGTATACCCTGAATTTACAGGAGGGGTGACTATTTAAAATGATTTTTTTTGAAAATAAAGTATGAAAATTTACTGTCTTGGAACTTTCTGAAAGTTTAATCACAAGGGCGAATTGTGATGTAATGGGAAACCATATGTAACCGACTCCCTGATTGGTTTAGAAGGAGTTGTAACCGACTCCCTGATTGGCTTAGAAGGAGACACGTGATCCTGTTTCCCGTTATCGCATCAATACATTCTCCCCACCGATTATGTAAATCAATTTCTCGGAAATTCACTTCCCCCTCGAGTCCTAGATCAATACATTCCCCAACGATTATGTAAATCAAGTTCTCGGAAATTCACTTCCCCTCGAGTCCTAGATCAATAAATTCTCCCCACCGATTATGTAAATCAAGTTTTCGGAAATTCATTTCCCCCCTATTGCCCTAGATCAATACATCTCTTCCCGCCGTCAATGCGCATGTGCAAACTTTGTCCCGGAGACAATTCCCCTTTCGTTAGAATCAATAATTCCCTTTAGAAACAACAGATAAATTCCCCTCGAGTCGATCAATACATTCCCCTCGATTATGCAAATCAATTTCTCAGAGATTCTCTCCCCTTCGTGGATCGATAATCCTTGAATAAATTATGTACCGTCAGCGTTAGACTAAATTGTAAATGGCAGTAAGGTGTTCTCGTCGGAGATATTATGCCCTCTCTACTAATATTAATTGACAGATTAGAGGTCCTCTCTCTATCGATACAGACAGAACTGTAGTTCCAGAAGAAAAGCATTTGGTATAACTTGGCCTTCCTTATCGCAAAACCCTTCGTGATGCAAAATAACTCATAATCCATAGTCTCACAGAAAAAAAATAGAAAGACATATGGAGCACTTGCCCGAGCAAGAGGTCAGTTTGACTGACGTACACTAGGCCACCTTTATAACGCATAATTTGGCCCACATATTTTGATTTTAGACCCTGCGATGTGGAATTTATAAACTGAATAATTTTTTTGGAAAAAAAAGTGTTCTCAATTTATAGCATATTATAGTGATACAGGTTATCTTGGATTCTATTGACACTTGGTTCTAGGTTATAATGGAAGACACACTCTTGGGTCTAGAAAGGTGATAAAGGATGGGGAGGCTGTAGGTCGAGAATATTCTTAAAGGATCTATATACAGAAAATATTTACAATAGGATTAAGGACATCAGTTAGTCACTTTTGATGGACAAATTGAACAATGATCTATCTGTCCCTTAGAAAATTTATAAGATGTAAGCGACCTTTATGCGCCAGATACTTATGACATTCGAGGGTGATAGATGATGACATTCCGTCAATTAGAACCCATAACTTACCTTATTTTAGAGCTTAGTAGATACGAAAAAAATAATATTGTAGGAATTCTGTGAATTGGTGCTCACACTTTCCTTACATATAACTTGGTAAGGAGGCAGTATTCGGGTCATCCCCTGTCGTCGGCTATCCCTTCTCAAATAGAGTTCCAAGAAAATGCACTGTAGGTGCACTGGGTAGCGGGGAACCCCTGAAAGTACCATCGTATTTCAACGCTAGGGATTGTTTAGGGATTACCAAGGTAATACTATTGCTGATGAGCTACTTCATTACATATGATTTTCTTGTATACAGAGACCAAAAGTGCTTTAACGTGGCACTTAAATCTCTGTCAATCATCAAGACTCTGTTTTTTTAAGCAATTTTTGAATCCTAAATCATGTGGCAACCTCGTAGAGAAATCCTACCTTCTTTTAAAGGAAAATATATCAGACAGGTCTGAGCCCTTCAGGAATTCGGAGCAAGATTTTATTAGAATCTAGGGTAAAAGTTCTAATTGTAATGGAAGCAGTTGTTTTTTTTTTTTTTTTATTTTAGGCTTAAAATATCTAGATGTCTTTCATAAAAAAAGATAATTATACTGCAAACCCGTCCATAGGGCATTCTCCATAGTTGCCTATTTTCTTGATTCGGTTATTTGTGTTATTTTTCCTGTTGGAGTGGGAAAAGATTCAGGACTGGTGAATTTCGAAGCAGTCGAGGGGTCAACAAAAAAACTTTTGGGAGGTTTATGAATCATATGGTTAAGGTTTGATCTAATTAAATAAAAAAAAACAAGTTTTTTTTAACTGAAAGTAAGGAACGACATTAAAACTTAAAACGATCAGAAATGATTAAGTATATGAAAGGTGCTGTTTCCTCCTCAATACCTCGCTCTTTACGCTAAAGTTTGTTATTGTTTTAAAAAAGAAAGTTGTGTGACAGATTCAAACTTTAGCGTAAAGAGCGAGGTACTGAGGAGGGGACAGCCCATTTCATATACGGAATAATTTCTTTCCGTCTTAAGTTTTAATGTCGCTCTTTACTTTCAGTTAAAAAAACTTGTTTTTTTATTTAATTTCTGAATGTTTTTGAATTAATGCAGCTTTGATTTTGGCTCACCGTACATGAATAATTGAAACGAAATTTGCATATTAATTTTACTTTTTTGGCTAAATGGGTTTCTCGTAATTTTGTTGTGACATAACTTACGAATTGACTTACTTAAAGAACTTCTATATTTGTATATTTTATTACATATATTAAGGAGTTTGCCCCCTAGTTGATACCTTGCTCTTTACGCTAAAGTTCGAATTTTGTTCGAATCACAAACCCCTGAATCACAAAGGCCGGTTAATTAGAACAGATAGCTCTTTTGAAAGTACTAAAAAAGACTTTAGCGAAAAGGGCGAGGTATTGACTAGAGGGTGAAACCCCTCATATACGTAATAATTTCTGTTTGTTTTAAGTTTTAATGTTGCTCCTTACTTTCAGTTGAAAAAACTATTTTTTTTGTTTCATTCCTGATCGTTTTTTAAATAATGCTTGGAAATCCGGCGCCCCCTTCATAGAAATATCCCTCCCCCCAAGGAAACATCCTCCATGGAAGGATCCTCCCCCGTAAACCCCTCCCCTGACACTCCCCCTCCCATCAAAAAAAAAACCCTGCTGAAACGTCTTTATACTTCCCATTAACCAATACTATATGTAAACAATGGGCAAAGTTCATAACTTCCAGCCCTTACCCCGGGAACTGTGGGGAACTGTTTTCGACTATGCTGAACAAAATAGCTATCTCAAAATTTTGATTGGGTGACTTTGGAAAACAAATAAGCGTGGGAGGGGGCCAAGTTGCCCTCCAATTTTTTTGTCACTTAAAAAGGACACTAGAACTTTTAATTTTCGTTTAAATGAGTCCTCTTACGATATTCTAGGACTACTGGATAAATACGATCACCCTTGGAAAAAAAAAAAGCAAAAAAAAATAAATAAACACGCATCCGTGATCTTTCTTCTGACAAAAAATACAAAATTCCACATTTATGCCGATACGAGCTTCCGCAATAGGGTTTTCTGATACGCTGAATCCGATGGTGTGATTTTCATTAAAGTTCTATGACTTTTTGGGGGTGTTTCCTCCTTTTCTCGAAAATAAGCAAATTTTCTCCGGCGCGTAACTTTTGATGGGTAAAACTAAACTTAATGAAACTTATATATTTGAAATCAGCATAAAAATCTAATTCTATTGATGTACCTATGGGGATCAAAATTCCGGTTTTTAGAGTTTCGGTTACTATTGAGCCGGGACGCTCCTTACTTACAGTTCGTTACCACGAACTGTTTGAAAGTGTTTGCATAATGGTGTGCTTTATAGTACGTGACTTTCTGTGAGCCAAGCTATGAATCGAAAGGGGTATGCAGTTAAGAAGCTAAAAAAAAACAACTCAGAATTGTAGTATACAAACCTAAAATAGAATTGCAAGAGAAAGTCAGGGATTTCCTAGGCACAGTCCTTTTCTTCTAGTCAGTGTTACGACTTATAGCTCGTATGTATTACTTTAATTCAGTATTTCTTAAAATACTTAGTTTACTGAAAAGTATTTTTTTTAAACAGTCACTCACGAAGCGAGGGGTTTTGAGCCCCTTAACTTCAGAAATATAATGGTTTTACATATGCTTTTGCATTTTCTCAAAAGTTGCATATATTTTTCAAATTTCCTGAGAGTTAATAAAAACTAATGAAAAATTAAAAGTTTTAATAATCTAGTCAGGTATTTGTGTTGGTACATTGACTCCTGTTCCGAAAAAAAGATAAAGATAGCCGGCAATGTTGCTCCTATGCCTCATGTCCTCGCATTGATTCCATTTTGGAATATATTTACGGCAACTGATCAAATGACTATTAGATCCGTATATTTTCGTTTCGCGAAATTTATCTTGTGTATACCCCAATGGGCTAGAAACAAAAGACTAGTGTCAGCCTACGGGTCAACTGAACCACTAACCGTGGCTGAGCAGCGTCGCGGTCGATATTTTTCTAGGCTTGATAGGACAAACAGCCTCTATTGCCCGTGAAAATATTTGAATCTATTCTCACTAGTATAGTTTTCTTTGTGAGTGTGTTCTTATTTCTTTTGTTTATTATTATTTTTTTTTTTTTGTCTTCATCTACTCCATATTGAACCCATGTGTGTTTTTTGGGCAATAAATATATTGTTTGATTGAATTAGTTAGTTAATGGAAAATGAAAAGTTTTAATACTTTATTGAGGTATTTAGTTAGTTTTAGTTGCAAACTATAAACAAAATGATTTTAAGTTATGTTACCAATAGCTAGACCGAAGCACCTTGAGTTTTTGTCTAACTAAGGGGCTAACACAGAGTTCCGCTGGTATGCTTGTATGTTAAACTATGCTATAGAAATGAAGAACTATATTGAATTAAAAAAATCCTAAAAGATGCTGGATCTCTAAATAAACTAATATATTATATCATAGTGTAAATACAATAAACTTCTTATCAAAGACTATATTTATACCAAAAAAAGAATTTAACTGGCGACATTTTATTATGACATAAGGCATTATCATTTTCCAGTGACACTACATAATGCAGAGACAGTATAACTTTTTGAAATAACAGGATGAAGTCAGTGGTTTATTAAAAAGCCTTAAGAAGCTAATATCCCCTTCTTAGAGTGTTAAAACCTGTGAAGCCTGAACTTTTCTTCCCGTCTTTTTCTATAAAAGTAATGAATCCGTGGACTTTGGGGATCCTAAAGAAGAAAGCAAAACGCATCGGAGGATATTATGGAATGGCAGACCACTATATGAACCTCTTCTGGGAGGAGTCATATATTTTTGTTTTGTTTTTAGAAAGAGATGAGAAATCGAACAGCTTAGAGGAGGGGGAGCAAAATTTACTGACTCAGCTCATTATTGAGCTTCGCACTTAGGCCTACTTTTGAGATTTTTTTTTTTAAGGATAGGGAGCTTTAAAAATAAGCTTGTTCAGGACAGGCTTTTTTCCACCTCAACTGGAATCTAAAACTGAGATGTTTCGTAGGAATTTATTTAACAACATTCTCCCCAGGCTCCAATCGATTAAGCTTCATAAGAAGAAGCTATTATCAATCCTTTCCCATTTTCCCCTCCACCTACTTCAATTGATTCTATCAGCAAATATACTGGCTTCGGAATTTTTGAAAAAGTAGAGTCCGCTTAGCTATTTTATAGTTATTTAACGTTTTCAACCAGCATAATGGAAAGAATATAACTACTATTACTACTTCTACTACTACTACTACTACTACCAATACTACTACAACTACTACTACTACTACTACTACTAACAACTCACCGCATCACTAAGCCGCCTAAGGCCAACACAGCTACGCACGCTCTTCCTCCATCCCAATCTATTCAAAGCCTCCCTTATTACACACTCGCACGAAGTTCCCATTTCTAAATCTTTCTTTATGGCGTCTTCCCACCCCAGATGAAGACGACCTGCTTTCCGTTTAGCCCTAGACGGTTGGCCTAAAAGAAAAATCTTCGGAAATCTGTAATCCTTCATCCGCACAACGGGCCCTAGCCACCTCAACCTTTCTTTCATTATAGCCCTAGAGAACGGTATTGAACCACATTTTTCGTACAACCTATTGTTTGAAATACGGCCAGTCAGCCGGGTACCCAGAACAATCCTTAAGCGATTTCTCTGGAAAACATCTAGCAAATCTTCATCCATTTTTCGAAGAGCCCATGCTTTAGAGCCATATCTGACTGCTGTCATCTCTGTATCTTCTGATATTCTAATCTTGGCTTGCAGACTTCTGTTCCTATTCTTTCAAACTGTTTTTAACTATGAAAAAACACAATGAGCCGTAGCTATTCTACTTTTAACATCTTCACTTCTCCAACAATGTTTACTAATAATATTACCAAGGTAAGTGAAGCTGCCCACCTGATCAATCTTTTCATTATCCAGCGTCACCTTCCCTTAGTGACTTAGTCTTCTTAATATTAATTTTCAAACCTATTGTAGCACCCTGAACTCGTAAAACCTCAAAAAGTTCATTCACTTTGCTCACACTTTCCTCTAGGATGCTTAAATCATCAGCATAATCTAAGTCTAAGAGACTTTTTCCTCCCCATTTGATTCCGTGGCCTCCCATTGCCTTTCCTGCGCTCCTCAAGTCCATCAAAATAATCCATATAATAAAGGGATAGAACATAACCCTCCTAAACTCCCGCTTTAATACAAAACCAGCTGCTAACCTCATTTCCTACCTTGACCACAGCAGTGTTATTCTCGTACATAGCACTAATCACTTTAATGTATTTGTCTGGTATACCATACAAGGATAAAACCTTTACTAAAGCTCTTCTATCAACAGAATCAAACGCTTGCTAATAATACATAAAACTGAGGACCAAAGGTGTTAGACAACTCTGGCACTTCACAATTATTAGCCTAAGAGTGAAAATTCGGTCGATACATCCTCTACCTTTTCTAAAACCGCACTGTTCTTCTCTTAAAAATTTGTCTATGGCATCTCTCAGTCTAAAAATTATCATATTACTAATTAATTTGCTACCAACAGAGACCATACTAATGCCTCAATAATTACCACACTCACTTTTATCACCTTTTTTGTAAAGTGGCTTAATTAAGGTTTTCCTAAAATCGTTAGGTACTTCCCCCTTTTCAAAAATCATATTCATAATCGTCAGTAACTTATTTCTAACCTCGGAGCCACCATATTTAAGAAACTCATTTAACACCCTATCAACACCTGGAGCCTTATTACTTTTCAATCCTTTTAGTACTGTCGCTAATTCTCCTCACAAAACAAATATTCCTTCACATCCAAGATATCACAAACTGTTTATATGTGTAGAATAGGCTATAATGTAAGAATATATGTGTAGAATGTAATATAATGTGTAGATATAATGTGTTTTAGTGTATAAAAAATCGTAATAACTGAATAATATAAATATATTACGTATGTTACAACAATATTAATATTTTGAAAAATGTTGCCTTTTTAATGTGCAGCATATCTAATATTTTCTGAGATAGATCATGAAAGAAAGGTACTTAAGGGCAACTATAGCAATTCGATATCCGAATACGGTCTACAACTCAGATTTCAACGTCCATATATGTCGAACCTGCAATGCATGAAGTTGTAAAATTTGGAAATATTTTTCATTTAGAATGTTGAAAGATCAGTTGACAGTTTTGAATTCCTTCTACGATTAGATAGCATAGATCTCTCATTTAATGATTGCATCTGGTAATTCCCCACTTTTGTAATATATTTATGAACTTCACCATCTTGCGTCTGTATTTCAATTACTGGACTATTAATTTGCGATCTTTCGCTGCTAGACAATATCTCAGGCACATAAATAGACGGTGTATTTTTTGCGTTAGCATTGCTTGTATCGTTGGAACTCAATGTGTTATTCTTTGTGAAGATCTTCTGTGCAGTTTTATCAACAGCTGAATCGGAGCTAGGTTTTTGTAATGCCATGAAAACCTCTTTACTTCCGCCATTTATAAGTCTCCCAGGAATCCAACCGTCTGAGTCTGGAGCTTCATAGAGTTTCTTTATATGGTCAGTGGATACAGGCATTCGTGGAAGCTCATCTAAAAACTGTTTTATGGGTAAAATGGTTGATTGAAATCTTTTTCGCTGAGAGCCTTGAGGCTTGTCCCCAATTACAGTTTTTATTTCTGAAAAATCTACGTGGGTAAGTGTGGGGACTCCAATCCTGTCTATCTTAAGACCTGATGGGACGTAAGATGGACCTTCGTCCATAATAGCATCGTCATGTATGTCACTAACTCTTGACTCTTCTTGTTCCTCATATGGAGTAGCTTTAATTGTATTCTTTGGTTTCAAACGTATTTTAGCACCAAATTCTTCTGCTGAAAGCGCAGCTAAGACATCTAAGCTGGTTTCTGAATATTCATAATTCTTTTCCTTACTTTTCTTTATATTATCAGAATATTGCTTATAATCTTCAATACTTTCAGAATATGTGCCGTACGTTTTTTGACGGATTATTGGCTGTCGTCTGCGGGTGTTATAGAAATCACCCTTTTTATTTTTGCTGGTCCAGTTATCTGGCCTCCTTCTTCGAGTTGTGGTACCCTTTATAGAATCACCATTGTATGAGGGCTCCTTTTCTACTTTTCTCTGGTTCGTTCCTACTCTTCTATAGTTCGTACCACCACTTTGGTGCTCAGGAATACGTTCTTCACTTGAATCAAAAGTTGTGATATCTGATTGTAAATAATCACCATCCTCGTATTTTCTTCTTTGAAATGTATCAAAAGCTCGTTGCTTGTTATTATTATCACCATATTTAGCAATCATAGGGTTGAAAGGTATTTCTAGCTCTGATTCTTCTGAAATCTCCAATTCTTCTTCTAAATTTCCAAGCTGGTATTTTGTTCCAAAAGTGATAGAGGGTGTTCTTGCAGATGATAATATAGAAACAGGCGCTTCCGTGTAACTTACGGTCTTGTTCACCCTCTTAGCTAAATTTTTATCTCTTCGCATAATGGGTGACCGTCTGCCACTTTCTCCTAAAAGGGAAATATGAGGACTCAAAGTAGTGATTGAGACATTATATTCGGTTACATGTGGAACTTTATCAATTTCATCCATTCGGTCGATTGAACTTTTATTTGAAGGCGTCGCGCTTCGTTTGGGGTTTTCATCAAAATACTCGTATTCTAATGATTCATGCAAAAGCTCGTGGTTGATATCTTTTTCCGAATTTTTTACTGGATTAAATAGTATCTTGTTTCCAGTTTTTACCAAATTTCTCGAATTGAAAGGTTCAGAAGTGTTATTTTTCAGTCCATTCCTTTTCTTCTGGAACTGCTCGTAGATTGCTCTGGAGGTTTTTTGTTCTATATCAGATACGATACTTGTTTTCTTGTTTCTGTTTGAGCTGTCAAATGACCCAGGTCTAAAGCTCTTCATTAATTCTGGTAGTTGCAGCAGATAAGTATCTTCCTGACTAGAGCTTTCGGATTCATTTTCGGTTGTGTTTTTATAACGATTATCGACTGAAAGCTTGTCATTACTCCAAATTGAGGTGCCAAAATTGATTTCATTACTTTTTCCAGATGTTGCTAGCCTGCAAATACAAAAATCAATTAGCAAAGTAAAGAACAATTATACAAGTTATATTTATTTGAATAATGTGAGCTTTCTCAGTTTTAGTGAAAATAACATAAAAAAAACAAATAAGCAGTCCAAAAAAATCAACGGTTATTAAAAACAATTTAGTCAAAGAAATACAATTTGGAAAGAATGAAAAAAAGCTATATATTTAAAAAAAAGAGTAAAATTTGATACAAACATTAGCTGCTATAATGGAAGAAGTTAGACCAAACCCCAACCGAAACTAGCT
Organism: Artemia sinica; assembly: GCA_027921565.1. Classification (NCBI taxonomy): domain Eukaryota; kingdom Metazoa; phylum Arthropoda; class Branchiopoda; order Anostraca; family Artemiidae; genus Artemia; species Artemia sinica. The sequence continues at coordinate 42,655,707 of CM051258.1, forward strand.
TTATTTGTGGTACAGCATTGAATTTTTTTTCTACCTGTAGAACTCTGAAAATTTCAATCCCTCAAAATTATTGAATGAGTGCGTATCAAGAAAACACTTTTTTGGAGATCAACGAATACACAATCCTTAAAGACGATCTCAAATACGCTGTTTCTGCTTAAAATAACTGTATTCTCTTTTCCTCATACTCAGTCAATGTCGACACTAATAAATAGGTGCCATTTATACCAGCTATTCCTTTGTTACTTTGCACAAAACCTAGCCCAATCCATATTGTTATTTGTAAAAATATGGCAATTACCAGCCAAAGCTATGCAGCTTTTTCTAAAATCATACAGTCTATTATTTTTCTGGCGTATCTGATAGTAGAGTGATCGTAGAATATATGCACACAAAAATGCCACAACATTTTTTTTTTTACACATTATTGGTAAACTACATCGCTACGTTTGCGTTACAATTTTTGTCAGCTGAAAGTAAGGAGCTGCATTGAAAATTAAAATGAACAAAATTAATCAATATATTAGGGGAACTGCCACGTCCTCAATCCTTGTTCTTTGCGCTGTAGTCTCAAAGCCCTTTAAAAATACTTCTCATTCGAAATCAAGGGCCCTTGTGTCTAAGCAGTGTTTTTTAAAGAATTCGGGACACTAAGTCAAACTTTAGCGTAATTAGAACTGGAGCTTTCTTTGGAAAAAAGGGCGTGGGGGGGGGGGCTATGCGCCCTCCAATTGTTTTGGTGACTTAAAATAGGCACTGGATTTTTTCTATTCTGGTTCAAATGAGCTATCTCACGGTATTCTAGGACTATTAGTTCGATACGATCACCCCTGGAAAAAAAAAACACATCCATGATCTTTCTTCTGCCAAAAAATACAAAATTCCATATTTTTACAAATATGAGATTGAAATCTCTATATTTGGGTTCTCTGATATGCAGAATCTGATGCTGTGATTCCTGTTAAGACCGCTTGGCATTTTGGGGTTGATTTTCCCATTTCCAAAAATCAGGCAAATTTTCTCGGGCTCACTGATTTCGAACAGTTCGTTACCACGAACTGTTTGGTATGAAAGATCCCCGAACTATGAAGCTTTGAAGCCTGCCAACACCTAGACCGCAACGGTTTAAAATGTTTTTCGCTAAGTGTCATTGCTATATTTACCTGCGTAACAAACCAAATCCAAACGGTTTCGTGCGGAAGACTTTTAGGGCCAAGAAGCGGTATGTGCCTCTGGAATTCCATTTCCTTTTTAACCTTTTCTTGAGGTAATTGTCCCACAGTGCTCATGCACACCTGAACACTTTTGCGCAAAGACCTAAGAAGGAAGGGGTTATTTTATGTTCCATTAGCCCAAGGCTCTTGCCCAGGAAGTTACAAGCCAATCAGTAAAAAAAAACAGCCAACCTATCAGCTCTAGTTTTTGAGCTAACTGAGAGGGGGGTCGTTGAAGCATGGACCTGTTATGTGCCTGAAGTCAAACAGACTGAAAAAATCATAGTATGATTCCATTTAAAGCAAGGCTCCACACGCCGGCCTTTCCATTAAAGAGTTGGCGGTGAGAGGAGAAAGAATTGGAGGGGGACAGTCGAGGACCTAGTTAGACACTCCAAACTTATACGTTCAACAAGAATAGCTTTCATCCAAAAAAATGTCGGGGAAGGGGAAGGGAGTTTTGGAAATGCACCAGGACCAATTTGCAATTTTAATTACACAGATTGAAAATCACTGCTTGTTTTTGATTTAAACAAGGTGCTAGCAGTCTACCTTTCCGCTAAAAAATTGGCGGTAGGCTTTGACTTAGCTCGTTTTTCCAGCAAGTCTGGCCTTGGGTTGTTACTTCACTAAAACAGGACCTTGAACCAAATAAGGAGTAAACTCGTTTGCAGAATCATTATCGGTTTTCTTTTTATTAATTAAAAAAAAAATTCCGAAAAATAAGTTTTTCAAAGAAATTTTCAAGAACGCCATTTTCAACTTAAGATCAGGAGATACAAATACCTGTTAAAATTCAAACTCAAAACGACCAGAAATTACTATTAAAGAATAAATGAAACCCAAAACGAACAGAAATTAAATAAACAATCATAGCAAAAAACATACAACAAGTAATAATATAAATGAATAAATAGATCTTAAAGCGAGTAATCCTTAGATTGAATATGAAAATCAAGCTTAAAACGAAAACAAATATTTTGCTATTAAAGTATAAATAAAACTTAAAACGAATAGAAATTAAAGAAACAATCAATGCGAACAAACATACAATATATATTAATGTAAGTGAATAAATAAATATTAAAACGAGTGAAACTTAAATTGAATATGCAAATCAAGTTTGAATCGAATAAAAAAAACTACAAACAAGAGTTTGGGTATCGTCTCACTGCAGAAGCCTAAAACCTACTGCGTCATTGGCGCTTTACTGAAAACAATTCTTTGAAATATTTTCACTTTTGTAACTTTAAGAAATCAAAAATTAATTAAGATTTTAGGGAATAAATATCAGCATATGTATATTAAATTGACAATGCACAATTTTTTTCAGTAAACTCATTTGAATTTTTTTTCAGTAAAGTACAAATTATATTATGGCTTTTAGAAAGCATAGGGGTTTTGAACCCTACTCACATTAATTTATGCTCGTTTTGAGTTTGATTCTAATATTTATTTTAATTTGTTGTTCGTTTTGGGTTTCATTTATTTATTGATGCTGATTTGGGGTAGTTGTATGCTTGGTAGACTATATTATAGTCCGGACGCAAGGTGTTGAAAATGTGAACCATACCACGACGGAATGGGGCTGCTACGAGAATTAGCCTATCCTCCAACCCCTAAATTGACCATGCGGATTCAAAAATACCAATGGCACTTGCTTGCGAGTGGTGGAACACTCCGAAACTTGACATTTTATTATATTTTGGTGTTTCATGCAAGAAAATGCATGTTCCACAAAGTTTGAGGTGCAGTTTTCCGATCAAATAGAAATACCTAGAAGCCATAGAATGTTTTCATAACAAACTAACACGATTAGTTACAAAAAATGGCAGAGTTAAAAAAAATGGCGAAACTATACGAGTCTTGAACAGTCTTGGAAAGTATAAACAAAATCAAATTGAATATTAGATATATAATGATATTAATTGTTGAAAGATCCATCAGTCCAAGATTTTTTTGCACTGTAATTTTTTTTTTCATTTTCAATGCTGTAAGAACTGGAAAATAATAAATTTGTAATATACGAGTAATTCGTTTTCAGTTAAGCACCAATGACGCAGAAGGCTTTAGGTTTTTACAGTTAAAGAAGGGGGCAGTATCCAAATTTTGCTTGTAGTGAAACTATATTTGCCTTGACCAATCTTGAAAAGAACTAATAAATTAAACTGAATATTTGATGCGTAATGATATTAATAGCTAAAAGCTCATCAGTTCAAAACTTTACTGTAATTTTAATATTTATTTTCAATATTAATTACAAAAGAAAATATTTGTAATATAATTCGTTTTAAGCAAAATATTTGTTTTTGTTTTAAGCTTGATTTTCATATTCAATCTAAGCATTACTCGCTTTAAGATCTATTTATTCATTTATATTATTACTTGTTGTATGTTTTTTGCTATGATTGTTTATTTAATTTCTGTTCGTTTTGGATTTCATTTATTCTTTAATAGTAATTTCTGGTCGTTTTGAGTTTGAATTTTAACAGGTATTTGTATCTCCTGAGCTTAAGTTTAAAATGGCCTTTACTTTTCTTTGAAAAACTTATTTTTCGGGAAGTTTTTTTTAATTAATTTTTGTTCGTTTTTGATTGCAAAAAGTTTCAAGTTTTTATGGCATGGCGGGCGGTGCTTACTGTCCGATTATTCTTGACTTTAAAAAACGGATCTAGAACTTTCAATTTAAATCGAATGAGGCTTTTTTCAAAGTCTATACGACTACCTCTTTTATAAAAACCTTATATATGAACAATAGACAGCTTGCATAACTTGTGGACAGCGATTGACAACAATGAATAGATTGAAAAAATAGCTCCAATAAGGGGGTTTAGACCATTTCACTTGCTGACACAAAGGGATTACGACTGTATGGAATTGACATTAATAGGAATTTGTGTGCCAAAGCAATTTTGCATCTATCACAGAGTATGTATTTTAACCTTATAATTGGATAATTATAATAGATTTCCTATGTGTTCTTCCCATACAAAACCCCTTCCCATAAGTTATAAACCCCCCTTAATAATTTATGCTCCAGGGCATAACTTACAACGCCTACCTTTGGGCCCTGGTGGGTTGTGTCGACACCAGAGTTTTTTGTTATCAGAAATTTGAACTATTTTAACCAAATGTCTATCTCAAAATTTTTATCTGATGCTTTAGGGCGTGGAGGAGGGAGAGGGGCTAGTTGCCCTTAAATCTCTTTTGACTTTTAGAAAGTGAACAAGAACTTTCAATTTTCAATCAAATGAGCCCTCTCTAAAGTTTATACGAGCATCTCTTCCATAAGAAATAATAAGAAGGATTTGGATAATCCTTAAATAACAACCCTTGCCCTGAGGGCTTAGGGGGAGTTGTAATCCTCAGAGACCTAGTTTCCAGAACTTAAAACTATGTTTAATAAAATGGCTGTCTTAAAATTTTGATTGGATGTGTTTGGGGAAAAGGTGGGCGTGAGAGGGGGGTTAGTTGCCCTCGAATCACTTTCAACTATGAAAAGGGCACTAGCCCTCGGAATTTCCAATCGAATGAGCATTTTTTGAAGTTACTACGACACTGCCTTCTATAAAAACCTTATATGCCCCCAGGGCATAACTTAAAACCCTTGCCCTGAGGGTTGTGTGGGATTGTCCCCCTCAAAAACATACTTTCTATCTGGAAATCAACTACTCTTTACAAAATGGCTATCTCAAAATTTTGATTGGCTGTGTTTGGGGGAATGATGGGGCTGGGGGGCTAGTTGCCCTTTAATCACTTTCGACTATTAAAAAGGGCACTAGCCCTTTGAATTTCCAATTGAATGTGCCTGTTTTGAAGTTTCTACGACAACGCCATCTATAAAAACCTTATATGCCCCCAGGGCTTAACTTAAAACCCTTGCCCTGAGGGTTCTGGGGGAGTGTCCTCCTCAGAAATATATTTTCAATCCGGAAATCAACTACGCTGAACAAAAATGGCTATCTCAAAATTTTTATTAGATTTTTTGGGGGGAATATTGGGCTTAGGGGGGAGGGGGGCTAGTTGCCCTCCAATCACTTTTGACTATTAAAAAGGGCACTATCCCTTTGAATTTCCAATAGAATGAGCCTTTTTTGAAGTTTCCATGACAACGCCTTCTATAAAAACCTTATATGCCCCCAGGGCATAAATTAAAACCCTTGCCCTGAGGGTTGTGGGGGATTGTCCTCCTCAAAAACATGTTTTCTATCTGAAAATCAACTACGCTGAACAAAATGGCTATCTCAAAATTTTGATTGGATGTATTTGGGGGAATGATGGGCGTGGGGGGGGGCTAGTTGCCCTCCAATCACTTTCGACTATTAAAAAGAGCACTATCCCTTTGAATTTCCAATCGAGTGAGCCTTTTTTGAAGTTTCTACGACGACGCCTTCTATAAAAACCTTATATGCCCCCAGGGCATATCTTAAAACCCTTGCCCTGAAGGTTCTGGGGGAGTGTCCTCCTCAAAAACATATTTTCTATCTGGATATCAACTACGCTGAACAAAATGGCTATCTCAAAATTTTGATTGGATGTGTTTGGGGAAATGATGGGCGTGGGGGGGGGGGCTAGTTGCACTCCAATCACTTTAGACTAATAAAAAGGGCACTAGCCCTTTAATTTCCAATCAACTGAGCCGGTTTTGAAGTTTCTACGACAACGCCTTCTATAAAAACCTTATATGCCCCCAGGGCATAACTTAAAACCCTTGCCTTGAGGGTTGTGGGGGAGTGTCCTCCTCAAAAATATATTTTCTATCTGGAAATCAACTACACTGAACAAAATGGCTATCTGAAAATTTTGATTGGATATGCTTGGGGAAATGATGGGCGTGGAGGGGGGGGGGAGGGGGCTAGTTATACTCCAATCACTTTCGACTATTAAAAAGGGCATTAGCCCTTTAATTTCCAATCGAATGAGCATGTTTTGAAGTTTCAACGACAACGCCTTCTATAAAAACCTTATATGCCCCAGGGGCATAAATTAAAACCCTTGCCCTGAGGGTTTTGGGGGAGTATCCTCCTCAAAAATGTATTTTCTATGTGGAAATCAACTACGCTGAACAAAATTGCTATCTCAAAATTTTGATTGGATGTGTTTGGGGGAAGGATGGGCGTGGGGGGGACTAGTTGCCGTCCAATCATTTTCGACTATTACAAAAGGGCACTAGCCCTTTAATTTCCAATCGAATGAGCATGTTTTGAAGTTTCAACGACAACGCCTTCTATAAAAACCTTATATGCCCCAGGGGCATAAATTAAAACCCTTGCCCTGAGGGTTATGGGGGAGTGTCCTCCTCAAAAACATATTTCCTATCTGGAAATCAACTACGCTGAACCAAATTACTATCTGAAAATTTTGATTGGATGTGTTTGGGGAAATGATGGGTGTGGAGGGGGGAGGGGGGATAGTTACACTCCAATCACTTTCGACTATTAAAAAGGGCACTAGCTCTTTAATTTCCAATCGAATGAGCCTGTTTTGAAGATTCTACGACAATGTCTTCTATAAAAACCTTATATGCTCCCAGGGCACAAGTTAAAACCCTTGCCCTGAGGGTTGTGGGGGAGTATCCTCGTCAAAAATATATTTTCTATCTGGAAATCAACTACGCTGAACCAAATTACTATCTGAAAATTTTGATTGGATGTGTTTGGGGGAATGATGGGCGTGGGGGGGGCTAGTTGCCCTCCAATCATTTTCGACTATTAAAAAGGGCACTAAAACTCTCGATTTCCAATCGAATTAGCCCCCCTTTGAAGCTTCTACGACGACCCCTTCCATACTAAGTGCCTCTGGGAAAAAAATAATTAATAAAACATTGGAGCCGCATGGCCTTTACTATAGGCAACGCTACGGCGTTGCCTCTGAAAGTCATGTACCATAACCACAGCATAAGTATATACATGTCCATGAACAGTAGCTAAAGATCCTATACGGCTATACTCCTCGTTAGAGATTTTTCAGACCAATCAGTCTTGACTCTAGACTTCTCTTCATGACTCTCTACTTTACGCACACGCAATGACAAGTGCTAAGCGCATTACGAGTTTACAACGGGCTTATGCTGATAGCTGACTGAGCAGGGTTGTTAAATGTCAAGCAGGGTTGCCACCCAGTTAAAAGAAATCACTAGATACAATAAGTAATAATATAAATGAATAAATAGATCACTAGATATGCTGATAGCTCTTGAAAAAAATCACTAAATTACCACACAAATCACTAGATTAATAAATAGAAATCACTAGAACTATAATACTCTTTATCGATGTAATTATTAATTGTTTTGTTTCTTTACCATGTTCTATACAGGCACACCTACAAGAAGGGGGTACAATTACACCCCTAGATGTAAAAATTCCTTTAGATAGACGTTTTGTTTTTTCTTAAGCGAAAATTACCCTTGAAATTTTGAAAAATACCTTTTTGCATCTCTATGCAGAGAATAGAACAAAATTCTTGCTTCCTCCCTGCATTTTCCGAAATTGGTACCATTGGCTTATACCCTGATCATTGAAAATTGGTTATCGGTGATCTAATCGAAATAGCTGCTGTTTCTTTTTAATTTTTTTTTGTCGATTGTAGTCCCCCCCCAAAAAAAACAAAAAAATATAGAAACTATTTTCTTTTTACTCTAGTTGAGCTGGTATAATTACCGGGACACCAGCGACAATTTTGAAAATAACCTTTTCATATTTTAATGGTAAAATATCCCCCGCTTCGCAAATTTCGGTAAGCATCGGTCTTATATGTTGTTTAATAAAAAAAAGAGGTAATTGTTAATTATACGGAATGCACCCAAGAAGTAAAGTTATGTTAATCCTAATGAAATATGCCAAAATATGAAAAAAAAATATAATACTTTAGTTTATATAATAATATAATTTGGGCTATATATTTACACATTAGGGGGGTGTGGGGGTAAAGTAACCTAACCTAACTTAACCTAACCTTACACCCACCACCCTAATATGCAAATATATAGCGCAAGTTATACAAGTCTAATGCATTTTGTCACCCGTTATTTGTCTTTACGGCTATGAAACTGCCTTTCATAGATCGTACATCATCCTTATCATCCGTATCAAATTATCATTAGCTTGCTTTCATCCCCAGACCTATCCTCACGGCCTACTTGGGTCATGTTAAATCAAAAGGTATAGTTTTGGTACCTTTCAACTATGCTAAAGAAAATGGCTATCTCAAACTTTTGATCAACCAATATTTGGGGAAAAAAGGGAGTTGGGAGTGGCTGTTCGATCTATATCAAAGTTCCGTTTCTAGAGTTTCGGTTACTATTGTCGCTTCATTCTTACAGTTCTTTACCAAAAACTGTTTGATATGCTAGCACATAAATCCAAAAACTTAAATTATAGGACGTTATCTGCGCTTATTAGGTGTTTAAATTAAAAGTAAGAAAATTTGGAGAATTATTAGAGTTTTGATTAGATATTAGAAGTAAAGATTAAAACCATTAGACAATTCCAAGAGTAGATATCCCCCCCCCCCTTACTCTAGTAGTAACTTATATGCTGGTTTCACACCTATGATTGAGGAATGAATATACAATGTAGTTTGAAACCTACGCCCGAGGCAAGAATATACAGTGCAGTTTGACGAGCACATTGTATAAAGTGATCAAACACGTTATATTTAGAACTACGGACGAGATTGTGTAATGCAATCAGACTGGTTTCTGATTTTTTGGACAATTACCTTTAGTCAAGACTAGTTTGTTAGGATTGCGTCGCTGCTAATTAAAGAATAGGGTGCTACTCCCAGAATTAATTGATTGGCATATGATGTTAAACCATTTACCAGAAAAAATTGCTCTATTTGCCAATAAAGGGTATAGCCCCCCATTTTTTGAATTTTTTTTTATTGTTTTTACTTTTTTATTATTTTTTTAAACATGTTATATATTTTCAACTTTTTGTATATCTCTTAGAATGACGTGTAACATAAGTAAAACATAAAAAAAATCACATTTAATATTTTCCAAATTCAAAATGAGAATGATATAGAAATGTTAGTCGTAACTTTTACTATTAGAAAAATATTGTTTGTAGTAGGAATTTTTTTTTATTAGACTAATTTTTTTTTCGGACTTCGAAATTATTCAACTTTTTTTACGTATCTTAAAATGACATGAAATATGCTTATGGTTTTAACAATTGTACTCTATGCTTGCTCAGAGACACGATCCGGCTTTCCCACTGGTACTTTATGGCGGGTTATCGACACTAACTAGTTTATTGCATGTATTAAATCAGTATTTTTTACGCAGCGGAACGATAAACACATAAGTCATATCTTTAAAAAAGTGAAGATGGAACATTTTAAGAAAGTGTGTTCACATGATAGCGTTATTGTAGCATTGAATGCTGACAAGGAGAAGTATTTAAACTATGAAATAAGTACAAGTGGTAGCCCTATCGGAAACGTATGCGTGCATTGTCATCACAATAAGGAATTAAATTTCTTTGGAGTACCAAAAAAATTCAACTCTTATGTTGGTGGATATACGAGATTGAGATCTCCAGAGATGATTGCACTCAAAGAGAATGCTGACATAAAAATGATTGTTGATGATAGAAGACAACTCCTTGCTACTGTTGCAGGAAACACATTACCTACTGATACATTCTATCGTCAGCTTTCGGGGTATTAGAAATCAACGGAAGGTCAAAAGAAGAAAGGCCTACTCTTCTACTAATATCATAAACCATATCTTGTCTACGTGCTGAAACTGTTACCTGTGTTAAAAATAATGTTGTAATACACAGTGAAATTGCCTGAAAAATAAAAAGGGCATTGGTAGAAAATATCTCTAAGGAATATAAAGATGAATCGATGAAAAACAAAGTCCCAGCAAACGTTACTACCATTGATCAAACAGTTAATGAACCAGATAATACCAAAGACGAAACGCATATTGAACCTGTCAGTGACACACACCAGTAAAAATTGTGTATGACTCAAAATGGAATAATGATTATTCTACTGATTTCGAGCTAAGAGAAGACAATAGCTATAATATAAAGAGAGAACATGGTTAACTATTTTATGGAACAGCTTCGAAATATCCAAAGTTGATCATTGATATTAATAATGTATCATAATATATTTTTCCTTAATATTCTACATGGCATTGTTTCATTAAAAATATATAATGCATTACATTGTTATGTGTTCATTATTTTTAGAGTATGCTAGCATATCAAACGTTTAGTATGTCTATTAAAACATCGGAGATGTAAGAAAAGGAATTTGCATACATCTATTGTCAAACACATGGGATAACATTGACAAAATCTAAGTATCAGAGTGAACAAATTTTTTCGATCAACATCTTTGTCAGATACATCGGATAAAATTGACTAAATCTAAGTATCAGATTGAATAAATTCTTTCTCAACATCCTTTCTCGGATACGTTGGATAACATTGTCAAAATCTTTGTATTAGAGTGGATAAATTCTTTATCAACTTCCCTTTGTCTGAAACATCAGATAACATTCACAAAATCTGTGTATTAGAATGAATAAAATCTTTATCAATGTCATTTGACAGATACGTTTGATAACACTGACCAAATCTAAGTATCATAGTGAATAAATTCTATATCAACTTCTTTGTCGGATACATCAGATAACATTCACAAAATCTAAGTATCAGAGTAAATAAATTCTTTATCAACATGCTTTGTCAGATATGCTTGATAAAATTGAGAAAATCTAAGTATCAGAGTGAATAAATTCTTTATCAATGTCTTTTGACAGATACGTTTGATAACAATGGCATAATTTAACTATCAAATTGAACAAATTCTTTATTAACATTCTTTATCGATATAGTTTGTCGGATACGTCGGAGAACATTGAAAAAATCTATGTATTAAAATGAAAAAATTCTTTATCAACATCTGTTGTTGGATATGTCATTATGAAAAAATTGTAAGTAAGTAAGTAACAAACTTTCTTGACTTCACCTCTTGGATACACAATACAGAAATTTAATCAAGGAAATAATGAAAAATAATTGTAAGTAAGTAACGAACTCTTTCTTGAAGTCACCTCTTGGATACACAATACAGATATTTCATTCAAGACATTATAAGAAAATTGCAAGTAAGTAACAAACTTTTTATTGTTTTCACCTCTTAGATACACAATAGGGAAATTTCATTCAAGAAATTATGAGAAAATTGTGAGTAAGTAGCAAATTCTTTCTTGAATTCGCCTCCTGGATAAATAAAAAAGACATTTCATTCAAGAAATTATGACAAAATTCTAAGTAAGTAACAAACTCTTTCTTGAATTCGCCGTTTGGATGCACAATACAGAAATTTCATTCAAGAAATTATGAACAAATTCTAAGTAAGTAACAATCTCTTTCTTGAAGTCCCCTCTTGGATAAACAATACGGAAATTTCATTCAAGAAATTATGAAAATATTTGTAAGTAAGTAACAAACTCTTTATTGATTTCAATTCTTGTATACACAATACAGATACTTCATTCAAGAAACTATGAAAATATTTGTAAGTAAGCAACAAACTCTTTATTTTTTTCACCTATTGGATACACAATACAGAAATTTCATTCAATAAATTATGAAAAAATTGTAAGTAAATAAAAAACTCTTTCTTGAAGTCATCTCTTGAATACACAATGCAGAAACTTCATTTAAGAAATTAGGAGAAAAATGTAAGTAAGTAAGTAACAAACTCTTTCTTGAATTCGCCGTTTGGATGCACAATACAGAAATTTAATTCAGGAAATTATGAAAAAAATTGTAAGTAAGTAACAAACTCTTTCTTGAAGTCACCTCTTGGATACACAATGCAGAAATTTCATTCAAGAAATTATGAAAAAAATTGTAAGTAAGTAGCCAATTCTTTCTTGAATTCACCTCCTGGATAAACAAAAAGGATATTTCATTCAAGAAATTATGACAAAATTCTAAGTAAGTAACAAACTCTTTATTGTTTTCACGTCTTGGATACACGATGGAGAAATTTCATTCAAGAAATTATAAAATAATTCTAATTAAGTTACAATCTCTTTCTTGAAGTCCCTTCTTGGATACACAATACGGAAATTTCATTCAAGAAATTATGAAAATATTTGTAAGTAAGTAACAAACTCTTTATTGATTTCACCTCTTGGATACACAATACAGATATTTCATTCAAGAAATTATGAAAAAATTGCAAGTAGGTAGCAAACTCTTTATCGTATTCAACTCTTGGATACACAGTACAGATATTCATTCAAGAAATCATGAAAAAATCTTAAGTAAGTAACACTCTTTCTTGAAGTCACCTCTTGGATACACAATGCAGAAACTTCATTTAAGAAATTATGAAAAAATTGTAAGTAAGTAAGTAACAAATTCTTCCTTGAATTCGCCACCTGGATTAACAAAATGACATTTCATTCAAGAAATTATGAAAAAATTCTAAGTAAGTAACAAACTTTTTCTTGAATTTACCGTTTGGATGCACAACACAGAAATTTAATTCGGGAAATTATGAAAAAAGTTGTAAGTAAGTAACAAATTCTTTCTTGAAGTCACCTCTTGGATACACAATGCAGAAATTTCATTTAAGAAATTATGAAAAAATTGTAAGTAAGTAGCAAATTCTTTCTTGAATTCGCCTGCTGGATAAACAAAAAAGACATTTCATTCAAGAAATTATGACAAAATTCTAAGTAAGTAACAAATTCTTTATTGTTTTCACGTCTTAGATACACGATGCAGAAATTTCATTCAAGAAACTATGAAAAAGTTCTAAGTAAGTAACAATCTCTTTCTTGAAGTCCCCTCTTGGATACACAATACGGAAATTTCATTCAAGAAATTATGAAAATATTAGTAAGTAAGTAACAAACTCTTTATTGATTTCACCTCTTGGATACACAATACAGATACTTCATTCAATAAATTATGAAAAAATCGCAAGTAAGTAACAAACTCTTTATTGTTTTCACCTCTTGGATATACAATACGGAAATTTCATTCAATAAATTATGAAAAAATTGTAAGTAAGTAACAAACTCTTTTTTGAAGTCACCTCTTGGATACATAATGCAGAAACTTCATTTAAGAAATTATGAAAAAATTGTAAGTAAGTAAGTAACATTCTTTCTTGATTTCGCCTCTTGGATAAACAAAAATACATTTCATTCAAGAAATTATGACCAAATTCTAAGTAAGTAACAAACTCTTTCTTGAATTCACCGTTTGAATGCACAATACAGAAATTTAATTCAGGAAATTATGAAAAAATTGCAAACAAACTCTTTCTTGAACTCGCTTTCTGGACAGACAATACAGCAATTTAGCTCAACAAATTATGAAAAAATTGTAAGTAAGTAACTAACTCTTTCTTGAATTTTCCTCCTGGATACATAACACAGATATTTCATTCAAGAAATTATAAAAAAAATTGTAAGTAAGTAACAAAATCTTTCTTGAATACACCTCTTGGATACACAATACGGAAATTTCATTCAAGAAATTATGAAAAAATTGCAAGCAAGTAACAAATTCTTTCTTGAATTCTCCTCCTGGATATACATTACAGACATTTCATTCAAGAAATTATAAAAAAATTGTAAGTAAGTAACAAACTCTTTCTTGAATTCAACTCATGGATACACAATACAGAAATTTCATTCGGGAATTATGAAAAAATTGTAAATAAGAAAGACAGGCAAAAAGCTGGGTTAATTCAGGTTCACTTAGAGTGGCCCCACTCTAAGTGAACCTGAATTGACCCAACTTTCATTAAGGGGGTTGCATAAAGTATATGTTAAATGTAACCCAGCTCGAATTTTTGTCAGAATGCATGTCGTTTGGTATAAATTTTAGGTCTATAAACTGTATGGTAACGAACTTTTTCTATCTAATTATAGGTCTATATTGTGGGAACGTGCTTTCATGCCTATATTTCTAAAATTTATAAAATTCCGAAGGTTTTATAATGAGGGGGGGGGGGTCTATAGCCTAGTCTAACAATGAAATTTATCCGCACTTAAATCTTTTTTTAGAAACATAATTTCTTAAATGCAGAATGACAATATCTTAATGAAAAATATCTTTTTTTATGTATTTAATTTGCTATACAATACTATAATAAGTAAATAAAAGAGCCTAACGATGCATAAGAATTATCAACTTTTATCTAGTTTCAATGATAAAACTCCCCCAAAAGTTGTAAAATGTTTTTTTTATAACTATAATTTAATTTCTTTTAAGGATAATTTTTAAGAATGCGTATAAACTGCGTGTTAACGAGCTTTTTCTATCTAATTATAGGTCTATATTGTGGGAACGTGCTTTCATGCCTATATTTCTAGAGTTTATAACATTTCGAAGGTTTTATAATGGGGGGTCTATAGCCTAGTCTAACAATGAAATTCATCCCCACTTAATTTTTTTTAGAAACATAATTGCTTTAATGTAGAATGACAATATCTTAATGAAAAATATATTTTTTATGTATTTAATTTGCCATACAATATTATAATAAATAAATAAAAGAGCCTAACGATGTATAAGAATTATCAACTTTTTAGGTAGTTTCAATGATAAAACTCCCCCAAAAGTTGTAAAATGTTTTTTTTTTAACTATAATTTAATTTCTTTTTAAGGATAATTTTGAAGAATATTCCCCTCCCGCCGTCAAAAAGGCCCGAATTGAGAATCACACACGTCCTTCAGTAATTAAATATGCCGGACCCTCGACGTCCTATATGCAAGGCAAGAATACAACGACCAATATACAAGAAGCCGAATTAACTAAGGACATGATGATCTTGCAAAAAGCAGATAATATAAGTTTTAAATTTAACTATATTTAAATTTAATAGACTAGCAGTCAACAACGGCAAATTCTCCCTTTTTTGGTATTATTGACAACTGAATAGCATCAAATAGGAAAGTGATATGAGCTTGTCACATGATTGGTATGGGATAACACTACCCTTAAATTATCACATCATCAACCTATAATTCTAAATCAAAACCATTTCTAAAAGTATTTCCTATTTACAAGCATTCACTTCAACACCAAGCAGTTAACTGATTTTTTGACTTTTTAAAAAAATAGGGTGGTTTATACACATTGAAAATAAGCTGTTTTCAGGACATGGCCCGAATGGGTTTCACTATCTCTATCTAACCAAGTATGACCCCGAACTTTTCCAAAACAGATAAAGAGTATTAATAAGAAATTTTCAACAAATGTTGAACAAAATCAGAACCTACTGTGTTCTTTTTCGGTTGTAAATATGATATATCACTAATGCATATGGGGTCGCTATTAAATTGAAACTTTCAGGATATATATAGAGTGGTTAGGGGTGGGGGGACAGTGAATTAGCCAAATGTCACTATACGCACACAGATAGTGTTATTGCTACTGCTTCGGCTACTACTACAATAAGTGTATTTTTTTTATTTATTTTAATGCTTATGTTTTAAATGATAAGAAAATATAGGTTGCTATTAATCCAATTTTCGACTATTTAAAAAAATAGGGTGGTTTATACACATTGAAAATAATCTATTTTCAGGAGACGGCCGGAAGGGGTTAGACTATCCCTTACAAACCAAGTAAGACCCCGAATTTTTCCAAAGCAGATAAAGAGTATTAATATGAAATTTTCAGGGAATGTTGAACAAAATCAGGACCTACTATGTCCCGTTTAGATTGTAAATATGATGTATCACTAATGCATATGTGGTGGCTATTAAATTGAGACTTTCAAGATATATATAGAGTGGTTAGGGGTGGGGGGACAGTGAATTAGCCCAATGTCACTATACGCACACAGATAGTGTTATGGCTACTGCTTCTGCTACAATAAGTGTGTTTTTTTGTTTTTTATTTATTTTATTGCTTATGTTTTAAATGATTATAAAATATAGGTTGCTATTAATCCAATTTTCGACTTTTTTAAAAATAGGATGGTTTATACACATTGAAAATAAGCTATTTTCAGGAGATGGCCTGAACGGGTTAGACTATCCCTTTCGAATATAGTGAGACCCCGAAGTTTTTAAAAAAGAGATAGAGAGTATTAATAAGAAATTTTCAGGGAATGTTGAACAAAATCAGAACCTAATATGTCCCGTTTAGATTGTAAATATGATATATCACTAATGCATATGGGGTGGCTATTAAATTGAAACTTTCAGGATATATATAGAGTGGTTAGGGAGGGGGACATTGAATTAACCAAAGGTCACTATACGCACACAGATAGTCTTATTGCTACTGCTTCTGCTACTACTACAATAAATGTGTTTTTTTATTTTTTTATTTATTTTAATGCTTATGTTTTAAATGATTAGAAAATATAGGTTGCTATTAATCCAATTTTCGACTTTTTTAAAAATAGGATGGTTTATACACATTGAAAATAAGCTTTTTTCAGGAGATGGCCTCAAGGGGTTAGACTATCCCTTTCAAACCAAGCAAGACCCCGAATTTTTCCAAAACAGATAAAGAGTATTAATATGAAATTTTCAGGGAATGTTGAACAAAATTAGAACCTATTATGTCCCGTTTAGATTGTAAATATTATATATTACTAATGCATATGGGGTGGCTATTAAATTGAAACTATCAGGATATATATATATAGAGAGAGAGCAGTTAGGGGGGGGAAGAATTAACAAAATGTCACTATAAGCACACAGATAGTGTTATTGCTACTGCTTATGCTACTACTACAATAAGTGTGTTTTTTGTTTTTTATTTATTTTAATGCTTATATTTTAAAACATTAGAAAATATAGGTTGCTATGAATCCAATTTTTGACTTAGAAAAATAGGGTGATTTATACACTTTGAAAATAAGTGTCTATTTTCTTTGTGGGTTAGAACGGATGTCATAGAACATACAAACTACCTTCTCCACCACCTGAAGAAACAACTCATGAACTATGTGATTGCATTTACGTATCGGTTCCAATTGAAGAACCAATGCAATTTCGTGACATTCATATAGCCGTTGAAACACCACCACATATCAGTGAACACTACGGTAAATTTTTACTGGAGTGTTATGGTAGTGATAATTTAGATGGTATACCTGCTAACATTATTGACGACACGGAATGGGCGGATAATTTATTAGGAGAATGTTTCAGTGTTGATGATAATTCTTTAGATGTAGACGCTAGTACAGTTGAACAAAGCAATGAAGTTAGCTCAGAACAAGATGTGCTAGAGAGCGATTTATCTTGGCTAGCCTAACACCATACAAATTATAGATAATTTTAGTCATGAGTTAAATGAGAACCCTTCCCCCTCAGATTTGAAGAATTCGATCGGATTTCAAGCGGGTGGTAGCTTTTTTACACTTTTACTGCCAATAATCGCAGGACTTGTAAACAGTTTTCTCTAGATGGCTAAACCCTACAAATTGACTCCAATAAAACTTGTCCTTTCCCCAATTGAGCACTTTGAGGATAATCTAAGCAAATTCATTAATGATGAAAATATTGCCGATGATAGAAAGCTAGGTTTACTTCAAGATACACTTCGTCGTGTGGACAAACATAGACCATATCGTGAGAGAACCACCGTCAATTTTACTGATCCCAACCCCCCACCCCAAAAAAAGGAAACATCTCCTCGAGATTCTGCAGCAACAACAACAGCACAATCAGAGGAGAAGGAATTGAATTTAATAGTGACATCAATTGGAAACCTACTGCCACACACCTATCGAGAACAGAGTAAAAGAGTATTAACATATCTCATGTTGGAAAGTAGTAATGATTATAAAGTTCAAGTCGATAGCACAGGGAAACGAATTATAATTCAGGGAAAAGTTAGAATCTACTTGATTTAATTTGTGATATGGTTACAAATCGTAAAGGACTTTTATCATTTGACAATAATCGATACAGGTTTCTAAATACATCAAACTTCCCCAAAAGTATTATTGGCAATAAGCAAATTCTAAAGAAATTAAGGGAATATAGTAGAGATGTCAGCCCTCGACCAACACCAACAATATTTAAAAAAGAAGAAGACAAAGAAGAAGATTTTCAATCAATCTTGGAAAACACTGGCACTCCTAGCAGCAGCAAAGATTTGATAAAACCGACGAGGAAGATGATGATGGGTAGTCAAAAGCGGAGACGTATTGATATCAACTCACCGTCACAAGCATCACCCTCCAGTGTGCCAAAGGGTACTGGACATTACACTACGTGTTCGAGTTCAAAATAGAAGAAGTTTTAAAACATTTCTATGAAAATATTGGTGAAGTGGGAAGTTTAAGTTCCCCCACAACACTTTCCAAAGTTGCCTCTGACATCAGTGGCAACAGCAGCAGCAACAGCACTTAGGAAAATGCAAAAGAGTATCTAGAAAATGAACCGAGTTACACTCTACATCGAAATCGCAGGCTTCGTGGCAAACAATATCGACGAACTAAAGCCTTTTTTCAACTGCATATAATGCAAACAGATCTTTTAACTCTAAGACGTCATATGAGATTCAAAGACGTCACAATATACCCTATAAATATTTGCTAGTGGCAATTAGTGTCTTTAGCCGCTATGCAAATGCCATTCTATTGCAAACAAAGAGAGGTGTTGAAGTTGCTCAGGCGTTAGAAGGTGTTCTTGAACAAGATAACTATAGAAACATTTAAAGTGATAGCGGTAGCAAGTTTGTTAATCCGCATGTGCAAAAGATTCTATTGAAATATAATGCAAAGCTCTATCATAATCACAGTACGATAAAGGCTGCATTGGCTGAACGATTGATAAGAACAATTCGTCTATTAATTTCGAGATATTGTACACTGAAAAATACTGCTGCTTTTATTCATGATTTAGATAAAATCAAGCGAATATGTAACAAAGGACCTCATCTCTTTCATATGTTAGCCCTCACGAAGTTCATTGCAGTGAAAACACATTTGACAGTTTTCTTAAACAATATTCTAGTGAAAAAAAATTGGGAAGAAAAAATTCAATTTTGGCGATACTGTTCGAATTAATAGAACCAGCAATATATTTGAAAAGGGGAATTATTTATGGTCCACTGAACTTTTTAAAGTGTCAAAAATCCTAGACACTGAACCCACGATATATCGTCTGCGAGAAACCAAAGATGATGGGATTCTCGGAAGTTTTTATGAATATTAAGTACAAAAAGTTAGAAAAACTATTGAAAATTATCAAATTGAAAAGATATTAAAGAGCCGTACTCGCATCGGCAAGAGACAGTTGCTTGTTCGTTGGCTAGGATACAACTCGGATTTTGACTCTTGATTCTATGTGACATTCATGTCCAATGTCTCTGACCCTCTCTACAATGATTTGGATAAAACAACTAATATTTGGACGAAACTCTCTCCCACTATCAAATTCGAACGTACGTATGAAGTGGCTCCTGTCGACTGTATTCTCAAAAATACTTAAGATGTCCTGAGAAAAGATCACAAATATGATATAAAAATTAGACCCTATGATGGCCCACCAGCCGTTATCGAACAGCATGAAATTCAAAAGATCAATTGGTTGAATTATCCATATGTTGAATAACCTTACGAGGAACCCACTTGTCTGAATGATTTATGTCGTTCTATCAATAAAAGAATTTCCACTCGTAAAAAAGGAGCCTTTCATTTCAACTATTCAAAGGAAGCGGGCAAGATCTACATTAGTTCACCCATTGCGAGTGAAAAGGTTATTCTCAATGATAATCTAAAAGATGTTCTTGGCTTTAAACTTAATATAATCAATGGTAAAAGTCCCGAAAACACTAATGTTATTTTTGATGACTACCCACCAGCCTTCTCCACGGACAATTGTATTTTTCTTTATGCTTCATTTGTTGAAACGTCCGGAGTTGGAAATAGCAATATTCCCTTCCTACGAGTTCTTGAACGAAAAACCAATCAAGATAATATTCATCATTAAAATATAAAGCATCCTCAGTATATCCCCGTAAACACTTCCTATTTGGAACTCTGTCAGTTAACATTAAGAACTGAATTAGGTGATCCTCTTGCAATATCAAAAGGTTTAGCTGCGATTAATTGCCATTTTTGACCCATCGTTGTCGGTGTTAAAAAAACAAGACGTCTAATAGAAAAGTGGTATTCATTTGCCCTGATATATACTGCTATGTTAATACTCTTGGGCCAAGACAAGTGGGCAATGGAATGGACTATTACAAAGGTCGTTCATCAATGTCCGGCTATGGATTTGGCAGTTGGTTTGCTAAGCCGTTTCGCTCTGCACTACCTCTGGCTAAGAAATATTGTACCGGCTGCAACAGATTATACATCCTCTACACTATACGATTGGGGCTCTGGCAAGGATTTAAAAAAAGTGCTTCGGACAAGCTTAGGTCCAGTACGCGAACCCTTGGCGAGCAATTGAAATTTCGACAAAATGGAAAAGGTATAAAAAGCTCCAGAAACAGTACACCACTCATCAGTCCCTACTCAGGTCAGAAACGAAAGACATCCCTCCTGTCGAAGAAAAGAAGGGAAAAAATAAGCAGTAGAAGAAGAAGAAGAAGAAGAAGAAGAAGAAGAAGAAGCCCCAGGAAGAGAATTGTTAGATCGAAACTGGATTTCTTTCCATATACTGAACAATGACATATTTACAGCATAACGATTCCCATCCTTCAATAACTTCATCTTTAAATCTATTCAATGCAGAAAATGTCGATTTGAGTGTAAAACATGGATGCCATGAACAGTTCTATCCACAACACCGCTCTCCGATAATATCCACTTTAAATTTATTCCAATGAGCACTACTTTATGGACATGTCTTCGACATTTATAGATTTACATGTGATAGTCAAGAAATCCGACAATGGAATGCCAATTCGTGCTGATGGAATATCCTATGAAAATTGTATATTACATAATTTATTTCGTAAAATCAGTATCTATATCATGGCACATTGGGGAGCACAAGCAACAATCTCTCAAATTATACAAGCTCAGATGCACTTAAAAATGCTACAACTAGTGAATTACATCTAGTTGGAAAAATATATCATGAAATATTTAATATACCCCAATGGCTACCACCAAATATTAAAGTTGATATAAAATTGACGCTTGCACCATCCAATTTCATTTTACGAAAGGAACTTCCTGAAAATCCTGATGTAATTCTCTCCCTTACCTCGAAAATACTACATGTACGAAAGCAGCAGGTTATGAGTCTGTTGCTTTGGCAGTGGAAAAACTGAGAGCCCTAAACTACTTGTTCCTCATACAATCACCAATCAGCGTCATATTGCCACAGGCTCGCGCACCTTCACCAACTCATCCCTTATCAATGGCAAAATTCAATCAAAATTATCATTGGCATTTGTAAAAAGCTTTAGCGCAATAGGATCGTGGACTGGGTGCCCACATAAATTTGAAATGTTTGGGCTTTCATCTCTTGTTTGCAAAGTAAATGGAATCTTACTCTATAATCTATCTTTTGATAAATCCTGTAGAATATTGTATGAGTTGACAATGCAAACCCTAGATCATGATTCACAACTATATGAAAATGGTATAACCGAAGACATGTTGGCTAAAACACATGGTATCATTGTACTAGAGTTGTCTGGCACTCAAGACAGGAGTATAGTACGAAAGGGGAGTTTGCGTTTAAAGTTTACATTTGCCAACCCATTACCTGAGAGCATAGCACTAAACTCGTTAAATCAATTTGAAACCTATTGGGAAATCACTCTCGAAGGCAGTGTTCTACTAGACTTTCCACCATGAAAACTAGTCCAAAAATCAGTGTGTTTAATATGGACCCCTACATGTCCAAATACAGATCCTATTGTCTACCATCGGACATCCTTAGAAAATTCAAAGTGCAAACAATACTCTAATCATTGTTAATAGCAGTCCGTCGACTGTGAATACCGGCCATTAGCTGTGCATCTTTCAAACAATGAAGACTATTGAATTTTTTATCCTCTCAGGCTACCCTATACATTCTACACTCCACACATTAACAACTATATTGAAAGCAGTGGGAAAAGTATTATTCAAAACCAGAAGAGAGTGCAGGATCTAACGACTAAGAGTTGCGGTTTTCATGCGCTACTACATTTCGTCTTCAGATGTCGCGGTTATACTTACAAGCAGTTTCTCAACATTTACGTAGACAATCCACGTCTGAACGACTTTATGGTGGAAAATATCCTCTTAAACCTGTATAATATTGATTTTAGTGCCCTCCGAGTAATGTGTTTTAAAAATCTATGTATATTTGTTTATTAATAAAAAATGTATATACACAACAGCAATGTCTTTATTCCTCACTTTAGATTTCTTCTTCTTTGGTGTATAGGTAACTGTAGAGAACCACTAATGCTGATCGATCATTTGAATTCACTGTATGTTGATATTGATTGACTGCAAAGTCAGTGTCACATTTTCTACAGTACAATGTAACTTCACTCTTATCATATCTCTTTGTATAGTCAAGGATACTATTTGCATTCATATTGTGAATTACACGTGTTTCAATTTGTCTATTTGAAGCAATATCAGATACAGTGTTTTCAAGTGGTGAATCACATTCTGTAACAGCCAAATAAAAATCACTAGGTTTATAGTCATAATAGACAGTGTCGTCACAACGATGACGTAGAAACCAAATTGTCTTGTTGCCCCAACAGTTGAATCGTAGACCTGATTCTTCCTCCCAAAATAATTTAAAACCACTTCGATACCAATCCCGTAGAAATTAACTAGAATCTCGGTTAAGGTTCTTTCCAATCACACCAGGATAAGTATTCTCCCACTGATCACATTTGTCGTAGTGGCAATTGGAGCATAGTTGCCCTCTAGGGTAAGAGTCACAAATCTCTTCAAGACATGAATTACAGTCTTTAAATTGTACTGCATATCCTATATGTAATTTATACGGATTGTGTAATTTGCACTTTCATTATACTTATCAATAATTGTACAACTCTCACATGATGACCAACTGCCAAGAGTATACATACACAGCGGACATATATAGAACATTTTTTGGTTTCCGATGTCAACTCTCTCACAGCTAAAAAGAAACTGATCCACGTTCGATAAATTCAGAGGGGAGAAGAGAGAGGAGTAACTCTGTGACGTTACATAACCTGTTTTGAAGAAAGAGAGTCATCTACATAGAATCTACTGCAATATTTTCAAAAGTATATTCACAATATTATTCTGCTTTGTTTCAATTAATATATCAATAAATTGAGTAAAAGCATTTGAGCCACGCTGTAAAAGCTTCATACAATAGTCCAACGGGGAAGAATCATTCCTCATTATATTGTCAAGTGTTCTTTGAGAAAATATCCTCCGTTGAAGAGATAACTCGAGTAAATCGTCATCTAGAATCGAACGTCTTTCCATAATCACAAAATTCGACTTAATTCTCTCTTTCTCAAATTCATTCATTTCTCAATCCTAGCACTCTCGCTGCTGACTGTAGATTAACCATGATTCGTTCTACTTCAAGAATATTCGATAACCTCCTTTGAAAAAAATCTAACTAAAAGAAGGGGGACATGTACGATTTCGAAACAATTTTATTGTGTGTAATCATAATTACGACAATAATATATTACACATATACAATTACCGATATAACTTATTGTCCTCAATATACTTCACTATTGCATTTAAAGCACTTTGAAGTCTATGTATATGTACTATATCGACTTTTGCAGCGAAGCATGATTGGTCCTTCAATTTAAATTTACTCAAAGATAACACGTATCTTGCACATACTTCTTCCCACTCGAGACAAAGTCGAGATCCTCTCCTGGTTTCTACCGCAATGTTTGGTGCTCCTGTATCATTGCTGCTGCTACCAGCTCCACTATCAACTTCTAATAGTGTAAACACTCCACTCATTATTGCAAATATATATCTTACCAAATAAATAAACGAGTAAAGTCAAACTGTTCTCACTCTTTGAATTCTATTCTCAAACTAATATCAACTATACTGACATTCCTTCGTTATATTAGTTTTGCTTGCTAATACCTCTTGGGGCTATTGTGCAAATCCATTGCTAATCAATTCCCAGAAATCTAGTCTGATGTAACACCAGGTTGGATTCAATGAGCGTGTGGTCTTGTTCGTCTCGTATTCTAGCCCTCTGATTGGACCAGAAATAGGCACATGATCTTGTTCATCCTGGATGTAAACCCCTCCACCTACCTTAAACTCCAATAATTCTTCAAATTCTTTTATTTGTCACTGTAACACCTAACAAGCGCAGATAACGGCCTCTGTAAGTTTTTGTATTTATGTGCTAACATACCAAATAGTTGGTGGCAACGAACTATAAGAATGGAGGAACACGGCTCTATAGTAACCGAAACTCTAAAAAACGGAACTTGTATATCAATCGATATATCATCGGACTTATGCTGATTCCAAATATATAAGATTCCTTAAGCTTATTTCTACCCATAAAAAGCTAAGAACCTGTGAAAATTCGCCTCTTATTCTTTAAAGGGAGTAAAAACCCCCTGAAAGTAAAATAATGTTAATTAAAATCACAGCATGAGATTCAGCGTATCAGAGAACCGTATTGTACAGGTTTGAAGCTCCTGTCTGCAAATATATTCAATTTTGTATTTTTTTTTTTTTTGCCAGAACAAAAATCACGGATGTGTGTAATTTTTTACCCAGGGATAATCGTATAGAGCCAAAAGTCCTAGAACATCGGGAGAGGGCTCATTTAATGGAAACTAAAATTTTTAGTGCCCCTATTATTTGACCAAAAAGATCAGAGGGCTACTAGCCCCTCTTTCACGTCCATCTTTTCCTTAAAATTGTTTGATCAGAAGTTTAAGATAGACATTTTGCTTAGCTTAGACGAAAGGTTCCAAAACTATAACTTTAGATTTGACATGACCCCCCGCAGCCCCTGGGGATAGGTTTGGGATGAAAGTATGCTAAGGATAATTTTTCAGGCTCAATTGTCGCATGAAATTCTCCAGGGGGAGGGGGGAATTTTCAGCAAGGATTGAACTGGCCTCAAGGATTTCTTAGGGGGGGGGGGTATTTTCGTGGGAGGAACTTTCCACGGAGGAGTTCCCCATGAGGGGGGGGGCATTTTTTATACAGGGTGAGCCAGAATTACATGCATTATTTGAAAAAAACGATCAGAAATTAAACATAAAAAAAACATATATTATCAACTGAAAGTAAGGAGCAACGTTAAAGTTCAAAACAAACAGAAATTATTCCGTATATAAAGGGGTTTCCACCCTCCTTAATACCTTGCTCTTTACGCTAAAGTTTGACTGTTTGATTAAATTTCTAAGAAAGACTCCTGAAACACAAGGGCTACTTAATTAGAATTGGAAGTTTTTTTAAAAGTGCTAAAAACCTTAGCGTGAAGAACAAGGCATTGAGGAGGCGGGGGGAAACTCCTTCATATACGAAATAATTTCTGTTCGTTTCAAGTTTTAATGTTGCTCCTTACTTTCAGTTGAAAAGACTGGTTTTTCTTTAACAAATGTACAATTGCCTCTATTTATCCATGCTGACTTCTCTCGTTATTTTCGCTTTTCTATGCACTTTTTTTTTAACCAGTCCTAAAAAAAGAATTGTCATAAATGTACTAAAGATTATTACTGAAATTGATCATATTTCACGCAATACCAGTGCTACTTGTTTATCACTATATTGTATCACTATATTAATCACTATATTGGTATGCTGCTGGCTGCACGAACTATCTGCTACAAGTTGGGTAAAGTAGATCCGAACAATAAATGTGTAAGTTTCTCATATTTAGAAATTTTGTGTGCACATATAAGTGATATCAACCTATACTCATTTTTCTATTGTCATCAGTTTTAACAAGCAGTACAAGGAAACCAAGCTTTGCTTGGTACAAGAAATTTCATACATAAAAATGACATTCAGTGTACCCCGGAACCTCTAGAAATGTATACCTCCAACACCCTGATTCACTCAATAAAACACTTTTGCGCAATTTTTGTAGATTAAGTTCTCTAGCCAAGATACAAAGGGGGGGGGATAATTTTCAAACTCTGATCGGCATCCCTGGCAAGTTTTAACTAATGCAAGGTTTCTGCCACAATGGTGCCAAGAATTTTCAGATTTTCTGGATATTTTTTATCAAACAATGCCCGACCGGTAAGTAAATAATTTTAACTTTTTTTCGAAAACTGAAAATGGGATGTAGTTAATTGTGGGAAAGTAGTTAAATGGGGAATGATTAAACAATTTCCAAGGGAAAATATACCGCGAAAGAGAATATTCACAAGGGTAGAGGGGGGGAGGGGAAATTCCCTGGGAATTTTTTTTTCGGGGAGTTTTTGCTTTGGGCAGTAAAAGTTTTGTGTTTTTTTATAGTCTAAAGTAAGAATTTTGCTATTAGATCCATGTTTTTTTCTTGTGAAGTTTTATGTTGTTTTTAGACTTATTTCTCACGAATCGTAAACTAATAAACCCAATAATGCTAGTTGAAAGAAAAACAGGAAACTTTTGTATGATTTATAAGCTAAAGCTATATGCAGGCATTATATAGGCTGACATAGAACTGTGGGTGCAGTAATTACTATGTTTAGAAAGAACATTGACTAGGTGGGGGCGGCTGTAATTTTTTTGATTTTGCCACTTAATATCCGTGTTTCAACATAAATCAGACAGTTCGTGGTGATGAACTAGGAATAAGGAGTGACTCGGCCTAATAGTAACCAAAACTCCCAAAAACACAAACTGAGTAACAACTAACAAACCAAAATAATTAGATTTTATGTTAATTCCTAATATAGAAAACCCATCAAAGTTAAAATAAATCATCAAAAGCTGCGATCCGAAGAGTTTGCATGATTTTGGAAAAGGGTATAAATACCTACAAAAATAGAAGGATTTTGATAAAGTGCATTCCCTCAGATACAGCATATCAGAGAATGTAGAGATTTTAATCCTTTGTCTATAAAAACGTTAAATTTTATTTATTTTGTTCGAAGAAAGACGACGAATGCCCGTTCATTTGTTCTTAGTGTTTTCGCTTTCCCCAGGAGTGGTTGCATCAAACCAATGGACCTAGATGACTGGGAGAGGGCTGATTCAAAATTAGGAGTTCCAGTGCTCTTTTTAAGTAATCAAAAGATGAGAGGGCAACTAGCCCCTTTTTCCACGCCCCGTCTTCCCCATACACATTTGATAAAAATTTTGTGACAGACTTTTTATTCAGTATAGTTGAAAAGTCCAATATCTCTACATCGGGGGATAATTTGGCCCTCTAAAGACCCTGGGAAAAGGGATATTTCGAGACATAGTTCTCCACAAAAGGTAGAGGGAGATTTCCTGGCTTCATTTAAAAAACCTTCAGTAATTAAAAAAAATATATTAAAAAATAAATTAACAAGCAAAATTAAGAGATTTAAATTAAACAGATATTATTCCACAAATGGGGAAGGGTTGCCCTCTCCTCAATCCCTCGCTCTTTACTATTAAGTCAAACATTAATGTCCCAATCCTTTAAGAATCACTGTTGAAACACAAGGCCCGTTGATTTGGAATAATTACTTTTTGTTAAAGCATTACAAATCTTTAGCGTACGGATTGAGGGATTTAGGAGGGTATATAACATAACTCCCCTAATAACCGGAATTTTTCCTGTTCGTAATAAGTTTTAGTGCTGTTCCTTACTTACAGCTGAAGAAACTCTTCTTTATATTTTATTATTCTAGAAGCCATTTGTTTTCAATTCTAGAAACCAATTCCAGTGGTTCAATGAGTAGTCGTCTGCTTTCTGAAACTAGTGACTCCTGCCCCATTTTCTTTACTTTTTTTTATAATGGTAGTTTTGCTTTATTCAGTTGACTGTGATTCGAGCAGACCCTGCCCTAACCCGTTATTCTAAACGTGAAAACTTGAACTCACAAAATTTTTTGTAGAAAAAGAAACATCAAGGCCACATTGAAGCTTCAAATGCAAAAAAGAACAAGAACCTTATCGATTTCCTTAAGAAGTCTGCTAAAAAGAATGAAAATAGCCCAAACACTCCGGCAGGCAACACTATTGCTCCGGTTCATGAAGAGACAGTACCTGTTAGCTGTATCACCTCTGCTTTAGGAGTTTCAAACTCAATATTATTGAGTTCATCCCCAGACACAAAAAGAGTTCTGGATCTAAAGATAATGATAATGAAAGTGATTTGTCCAGTTATTCAGGTAGCTCAGACGATTTTGAGTCTGATTCGTCTGATTTGTCTGAACTATATGATGTGATAGATTTAGAAAATAAAAAGCACAAAAATAATGAAAAGAGAAACGGTGGTCAAAAGAGAAAAAAAAAGACCAAAAATCTATTAGTAATAGAGGCAACTCAAATAAGTTTTACTATCAAAGTTTTTCCAAAAAGTGGATGAAGAACCCCCTACTTAGGGACTAGCTAGTCCCAGACCTAATAGATCTGAGAAAAGCATACCAAGAATCAGAATCAGGTCAAGAATAAGAGCATGTGAAAGCTATGAATGCTAAAAAAAAAAAACAGGTTTCCGTGTCTGACCGCGCAAGCTTTTCTAAAGAGTGCACGAACATAAAAGTCATCGTGACCACAGTGTAAACCTGTCATTGACCTTGTCTGCGTGAGTTGCCAAAGAGAATCTTCCTATTTCAATAATAGACACACTTCCACAAACACTCAAGTTTCATGTCAAAGACTCTCAAGCCATTAATAATTTGAACTGTGGAAGAACGAAGACCACTGTTATGATTAAGCAAGTTGGAAGAACTGGGGCCGATGATCACTCAGAAACAGTAAAAAATACAAAGCTTACCATAACTGTGGACGAGTCCACTGACCGAACAACAACCAAATGTTTAGTCATAATGGTGCGATTTTTCTCAGTGAGTAATGAAGTGTTTTTCGAGTGTTTTTTTTTTTATGCCAGTTGTCACTGTTGCCTCTGCACAAGGACTAAAAAAGCTCATAGTGAATGAATTTGACTCAAAGGGGATTCCGTTGAAAAACATGATCGGCTTCACATCAGACAATGCCAACGTTATGGTTGGATCACAGAATGATCTAACTACCCTTTTGAAGCAAGACCTACCTTGGCTTTCAATTTTTGGGTGCATTCGTCACTCTCTTGCGTTGTGTTCAGCAGCTGCACTAGAAATTTTAGATCAGTCAATTGTCTAGTTCAGCCATAATATATATAATTTCATTGCTTATAGCCCAAAAAGAAAGCAATCGATTGCGGAGTTTCAAAGGTTTGTTGGTATTGCTGAACACTGACTTTTGTATCCCAGTAAAACACTTTGGCTAGCAATGGAAAACGTAACTGAACGTTTGCTCGAGTAGTGGAAAGCAGTAATCTTACATTTTCAATCCATGCTGGCTGACAACGCACCATCTGCTCATGCGCTATATGCTGCTCTAAAGAACAATACAGTGCGGTTACATTATTTTTTCCTTGGACACATTTTATCAATAGTGAACATCCTCACCAAAAAGTTCCAGAGTGAAAAAGTTCGAGTACATGTCCTTTTGAAAAAGGTCGAAGGAGGACTGAAAGAAATAATGTGTTGCTTTGTAAAAACGGAAAAGTTGAGATTCTTGGGACCTTCGAAGGTTGACTTTAAACATCCAAACAACCTGAAAAATATGAGAGTATGTAATTTGGTGCAAAATTTGAATCGTTTGCGAGAAACTGTGACGCCAATCTAGTTGATGGAGTTCGCAACAAATTTGTTAGGATTTACCAAATGCTTTGCGAGCAGATCCGATTCCGAATCAGCGATCAAGACGATCTTTTACATCAGCTAAAGTGTTTGGACCTTACTCTTGCAGTTTCTGTTGTGACACAGTTGTGACACAAATGATGAAGTTGCTTATGGCACTTCCACATTTAAGCGCATCAGCTGAGAGACAGTTCTCCTTGCTGAAGTTAATTAAATCACCTTTGACAAACAGACTGGAAGAAGAAACACTTTCTTCACTAATTCATACAAATCGATATGTCAAAGATCCCTCAAAATGGGAAATTCCTCTTGCTCTTGTGGCTTCTGCAAAAAAGTGGAAACAGGATGTACAAGACCAAAATGTGACAATAATTTAAACTCTGTGAGAGCCTACCTTTATTGTATCTGATTGTAGTTTTTAGCCTATGATATTTTTAAATGAATAAATATATAATTAAAAACTATGATTTTTGACAGTGACGTAGATCCAGGTGAGGAGCCCAGGCTCTCTTATAGCTTAAGTAATATAAACAACAATCGCCACCAATAAACAAAAACATATTGGAAGAAAATTTTCTTTGGATCTTTTTTTTATTAAAGAAGCAATATCAAAATTTTCGAAATTTGGGAAGTGTGGGACAAAACTTTTTACATGAAAATATAAAAAGGTCATTTTCAAAAATTTCATTGGTTTCCAAGTAATTACAGTAGCTCAACTAGAGTAAAAATAAAATAGCTTCTATATTTTTGGGGAAAAACTAGGGTTTTGAACCGACAAGAAAAAAAAATTTAAAAGAAAAAGTAAATGTTTCGATTACATCACCGATAACCAATTTTCAGTGATCAGGTTAAAAGCCATTGATACCAATTTGGGAAATACATGGAAGAAACAAGAATTTTGTTCTATTCTCTGCATAAAGATGCGAAAAAACATTTTTCAAAGTTTCAAGGGTCTTTTTTGCTTGAGAAAAAAAAAACATCAGTCTAAAATTAAATTTCCATACTTAAGAGGGTAATTTTATCCCCCTTACTATAGGTGCACATGTATAGAACATGGTAAAGAAACAAACAATTGTTAATTACATTGATAAAGAGTATTATAATTCTAGTGATTTCTAGTCAATAATCTAGTGATTTATATGCTGATCTAGTGATTTTTTTAATAGAATATATTGATTTTTTTCACCGGCTGGCAACCCTGGTCGGGAGGTGAAGCCAAGAAAATCCGCTTATTTCAATTGCTTTAGATCAATTCGTTTTCAAAAGGTTTGACTAAGTTTTATAGTAGTCTAATAAATTGTCTTTCAGAACTTATTCTGAAAGAATAAGTTCTTTCAGAGTCATTTCACGAGAAGTGTAGATACCGATCATTATGAGTCGGCTTTCTGTATATACAAATTTCAAGGTTAGAAGCAATTTTTATAATCAAAACATCCTAGAAAAGCAGCTTTCCTGAATCTTTTAGTTCCTGAGTCTTCTTGGAGATTTGTTGGTACATTTAAATCCTTTTGATTCAAATCTCCAGTTCACAATGGAACTAGAAGATTCAGGAAAGCTGCCTTTCTTGGATGTTTTGATTATAAAAATTACTCCTAGCCTTGAATTTTCTATACACGGAAAGCCGACCCATAATGATCGGTATCTACACTTCTCGTCAAATCACCCTGCTTCTGTTAAAAGAGGGGTAATAATTTCTTTAGTCGACAGAGTTTTAAAAATCTGTTCACTTAATCATGTAAATTCTGAATTAAATTACATCAAAGATATTTTATTCTGCAATGGTTACCCAATAAACCTTATTGAAAATATCATAGATAGACGATTAAAAAAGATAAAACAATAAAATAGGGAGCCCGCCCCCTTGATTCAGTCGTTCCAGCAATTGAGAAAAAAACTTTCACCACTCTACCATACATTTCAAAACTTAGTGATAAACTCGGAAAAATTTTAAATAAACACAATCTCTCTGTTTGTTTCAAAAGTGAACACAAAGTTGAACATTTTTTCAACTCAGGAAAAGATAAAACTGACCATGTACTGGGTAGTGGTGTCTACAGAGTCCCGTGTTCATGTGGGAAATTTTACATTGGTAAGACCCATCAACAACTTGGTGAACGTTTGCATGAACACATAACTTCAATAGATAAGTCCCTGAGATTGAAAAATAAAAATGACGACTTTGATTCCGCATTGGCCCAGGTATATTTTCGGAAATCCTACACATCTTGTTCTTTTTGAGGAGGCAACTTTAATATTTACTGAAAATGACCTACCGCAATCTTTCAAAGAGGTAATTGAGATAAAAAAAAATATATAAACGGGAATTTGGCTCCGGGACACCGGAGACATTTCATTAAGCCCAATTTGTAACAATTTAATACTAAAAGACTCTTTTGATATTTGCACCCAATCAAATTTAACAGAACCTTTTAACATATCTAATGAAAACCGAAATGGCAGAAGAGCAAAAAGTATTGCTAGGCAAAAGATTCTTGCACAATTTCTTCGGTAAAATCTTTTTTTTCATTAGTTTCGGCTTTGGTCTTTCATTCAGTGTTTGTTCGGATCTTGTCTAGTGAACTCTAAAAGGTTAGATTCTTGTTTTTTTTTTTTTGTTTTGTTTTGCTTTTTCTAGCACTGAGGACGACTTGGCGGAGGTCCTTGTCGAAATATTTGCTAGTTTTTCGTCTACATATTTTAACACTGGCTGACAAAATCCTCGTTTTCTCACCCTTTTTTGGTTTTATTTATCATTTATTATTTCCTTTCCTCTCTTAGTTTCATACTGCAATATTATTCCTTGCTAAAATCAATTTTAGTGCCATAATTGGCAGTGATGTCTCCCAAAATGTCCCGAATAATCCTGTATAGCACAGTACGTAGTATGACAACCTCAAATGGCTATTCTGCAAAAAGTAGCAGTTACGACCATTACTATGACGATTTAAATCGGAATTCTCCTTGAGGCAAGGTGATTTAATTCATACTAATGTATTGGTATAATTGTTTTCTAGTTGATACTGTTTCCCGTCAGGGGGTGGTAGCTTGAAGATAAGGGTAAAAGTACCCTCTTTCCATCCTAGATGAACCAGCAGAAGGGATTGGATAGGTAATTCATTATAGCAAATGCTGAACAAATCTCAAAGGTAAAGCCCTTAATTGTGTTCATGAACACAATTTACTTATTAATTATTTACAATTTAAAAGCCTACTTACTTAGAACTCCCAGAATTTCTTCGAGTCTGTACGGTTCTCTCTGACGAAGGGTCCAAAAAGAAAATGTCTTCTGGATCAACGAAAAGTTTGGCACTTCTGTAAATAAAAAAGATATTGAAAGAAAATGCATGAACCTCAGATAAAGATTGTTGAAATATCTTGTTGTAATCTATTCACTTTAATCTAGTCACACATGACCAGGAATTGCTCACTTCCGGCCACTCGGTCTACACCATGGAGCAGCACGTATGCAACACAGTTTCACCACGTGTGGTACAATACTACAGTCCCGGCAACGCTTGGCACACTTAGGCCACGTTTGGGACGCGCCAATCGGTGTAAGTGATTTGGCGCTCCCTCGACCCATGGAACCTGTACTAAAATCAAATCAATGCCGACTAGTTATTTTTGTACTTACGTATTTAAAGGGTTTTTCTATTAGGCTATTATTAATTAAAATTAAAATTCTTGGAAAATAAGGAAGAAAAGGGAGTAAAGAAGCCATAATTGTTTCCTGTCTTTTTGTAATTGTTTATCCTAAAGACTCTTTGGGATTTTAAGGACGAAAAGTCATGACAACTTTTCGTTATTGTCGAGGTATCACGAAAAAAAGTAATTTTTTATTCCTGAAATATTGTGCTTTTATATTTACAATTCAGTAAGTAAACTGCTGAGAAATATTCGGTAACCAGTCTCCAGCTTCTTGATAATACTCGAGTATACCGTCATTTTTCTTTAGGGAGGGGAGGAGGGGATTATAAATGTTCTCACGAAGCATTTCTTTACTTACTTATCAAAGCTAGAAATAAACAATAGACAACCCTTAAAAATAAAAGCTGCAGTAATTCTGGGTAATTTTGTCAATTCAAAATTTAAAATATATAATTTTATATTGAAGCATAATTTTCAACTAATAGAAAAAAAATGGTGGTCAAATCATCCACTTTTGCTAATTGAATGCCACCAATGAATAAGTATTCCACTAGAAAGGTGAGAACGCTATGTCTTGCTGAAATCCCAAATACGCAAGGCATTCTGACCAATATCTGTTGAGGGCTTCAACAGATTTCTTAGGGCCCATGTCATCTCCTTGTCACAACCTTATATGCTACGTCTTGATCAGGATCGTTCACATATCATTTTAGGGAATGGAAATGATCAAATCACTGATGGTAAAGATGTTTTAATGTCATTTTTTAAACGTTTTTGCGGGTAACTCGGGTGCCCATGGGGTGGAAAAGGGCATAGAGGAGTTTTTTGCCCTTCAATAAATAAACATCAATTACTAGAGCATAAGAACTTTTAATTTTCATTAGAAAGAGGCCCCTCCCAAGTCTCTATGACGACCCTTTTCACTTAAAGCGGCAACGGAAAAAATTACTTATAAGATGCCCTTCGCTCTTTATGCCATTCCTAGCGCGTTAATTTTGATTTCTGCTCATTTTTATACATTAATTTAATCAAGCCTTTCAAAAAAGTAAAAAGCCATTATTAAACTTATGATCAGCAGAAACTAACTCCTATAATAATTCAAACTAAAAGTGGAAAGGATATTATTATCGAAAAACAAATGAAACCAACACGAACAGAAATCATGGACAGCGCAATAACGCTGCTTATGTAAAGAGTAATGTGGGCAAAATGTATTGTTTATTTATTTATTTTTTTTTTTTTTTTAGACCAAGGCACTTCGTATAGAAGTATTGGTATCAGAAACTTTGAAAAAGGCTCATTCGCTTGGAAATTTAAAGTTCTAGCGCCCTTTAATAGTCGAAAGTAATTGGAGGTCAACCCCCCCCCCCACACCCATCATTTCCCCATACACATGCAATCAAAATTTTGAGATCGCTATTTTTTTCGGCGTAGTTAAAAGGTCCAGTAATTATGTCTTTGAGGATGACAACCCCCACCCCACAGTCCTCAGGGCAAGGGTTGTAAGTTATTGGCTTGGGGTATATAGGGTGTTTATAGAAAGGGTGGTCGTAATAATTTCGGAGGGGGCTTATTGAATTGAAAATCAGAAGTTCCATCGGCCTTTAAAATTCAAAGTTATCGGAGGACAACTAGTACCCCCCCCCCTCTCATGTCCTCTTTCCCTAAATGGATCCGATAGACATTTCGAGATAATCATTTTATTCAAAATAGTCTCAAGATCATATAACCTTGCTTCGGGGTTGTAATATCCCCTCAGAACCGGGGGGCATGGGCTGTAAGTTATGCCCCTGGGTGCATAGGCCTGTAAGTTTTTATATAAGGGTGGTTGTGTAAACTTTAGAGGAGGTTCTTTTAATTGGAAATTGAAAATTTCCTTTTAAGAGTCAAAAGTGTTGGAAGGTAATTAGCCCCCCCCCCCCCTCCGAACACCTTCTTTTCCCCGACACATCTGATCGAAATTATGAGATCACAATCCTGTTCAAAATAGTTCAAAGGACATGTAACAATGCCTCCAGGGTTGGCGCAACCCACCAGATCCCTGGGGCAAAAGTTATAATTTATGCCCTGGGAGCAAGGTTTTTAATGGAATGGATGGTCCTGTAAACTTCAGATTGGGCGTTTGATTTGAAATTGGTAGTTTTAGTACCCATTTTAAGAGTCAAAAGTGATTTTTGGGTGCCCATTATTTCCCGAGACAAAAATGTAATCAAAATTTTGATATATCTATTTTCTTCAGCATTGTTGAAAGGTTTAGTAATTATGCCTTTTTGGATGTATACCAATCCCCCCCAGAGCCCTCAGGGCAAGCGCTGTAAGTTAAGCAATTCGTTCATTGTTTAAATGTAGCATATAGTATTAACTTTCCATTTACATTATTATTACTTTCTAGAAAGACAAAGGGTATTCAGGTGAGCCTTTCAGAGAATGTTGAAGGGAGTGCTGAACTAAATCAAACATTTCATTTGTATAGGGGTTGTCAAAAGGGCAAAATAGATCTTGTCCTAAATGAACTTAACCGATATAAATGGGATATTGTGGGACTTTCAGAAACACATCTCCCTAGCACCGGCGAAGAACGGATAGGCAACACTAGTCTGATAGTGTCTGGGAGAACCAATGGCGTCCATCGCCAAGGTGTTGGCTTTTTGATGTCGACTAAGGCACGAAGATCCTTGATTTCTGTAACGCCTGTGTCAGAACGGTTGATTATGATACAAATGAAAGGATCACCGATCAACATAACGATCATACAAGTCTACGCTCCTGACTGCAGCAAACCAGATGAAGAGTCTGACAATTTCTACCTTCAACTGCAAAGCCTAATTGATGCGGTTCCCAAAAAAGACGTTGTTGTCATTGCGACTTCAATGCTATTGTTGGCAACGATTCTGCTGGAAATGAAGATTTTATGGGTAAATTTGGCCTTGGACGACTTAACAAGAGGGGAGAACACCTCATTGAATTTTGCAGAGACAGTGATCTAGCCATTACCAATACTCTCTTCAAACATAGAAAACGTCGTAAGGCGACATGGACTTCGCCGGACGGAAAAACCCGTAATTTTATTGATTACGTGCTCGTCTCTAGGCGGTGGAAATCATTTGTCCTAAATACTGTCACCCTCGCAGGTGGCAATTTCGACAGCGACCATTCCCTGGTCATGTCTGCACTAAAGATACGGTGAAATCTTCCGCAAAGCTGAATAATAGACCCGCTCGTTTCAACACACATCTTCTCAAAAACCCTCAAACTCGCCAAACCTACATCGATGAACTGTCTACTCAAATATCGGACCTTCTTTCTAATATTCCTGTAACTCCATCTAAAGAGGATATCGATAAACTGGTCACAGACTCCTCTAAGATCATCAGCAAAGTAGCGATGTCCGCCCTAGGAACCAAAAAGGGTGATAAAAAGCCTTGGATAACCAACGAAATCACTTTATTATGTGCTGAGAAACGAAAACACAATAACAGGTCAGACAGAGAGAGCAGGGACAGATATAAGCAGTTGAAGCGTGCTGTAGAAAAAGCCACCCGTAGACCCCGTCGCACCTACATTAAAAACAAATGTGAACAGTGTGAGGCTGATTTTAAGAAAGGCGATTCATACTTCATGTATAAGAGAGTTCGTGAGCTAACAAGCGAGAAAAGCCTCAGTTCTTGTGCACTGATAGATAAAAATGGCTCTCAGATACAAAGCACAGAAGGTATCTGATCGAGATGGATGGAGCATTTCAAAGAAAAGCTTAATCTTTATATCTTTCCAAACCTTGCTGTCCTGGACCTCTTTGCCGTTACTGTCTCAGACCCCAGCCCACCTCCTCTCCGTTCTGAGGTCGAGGATGCCATCCAAGCACTGAAGACTAACAAGGCCTCTGGCCCGGACGGGATACAGGCAGAAGTGTTGAAAGTCCGGTGTGAACCACTGATAGATCTTTTCCACAAGATTGTATCCGGTGCCTGGCAAAAGAGTCATTTCCCAACTTCTTGGTGCAAAGGCACAATTGTTCCACTACACAAGAAGGGGTCAAAGGCAGTATGTGATAGTTACCGTCCTATTAGCCTAACAAGTCAAACTGCCAAGATCTTCACCCGAATTATACTCCAACGGATCAGAGCCATGTCATCCTTAGTCATCCATGGATACCAAGCCGGTGTTCGCCCTGGGAGATCGACCATTGATCAAATTTTCACTGTTTGCCAAATTTTAGAGAAATATCTGGAATTTGGTCGCAACCTGTATCAGCTCTTCATCGACTTTAGGCAAGCATTTGACCTTCTTTGGAGAAATGACCTGTGGCATATCCTTCTCCATTACGGAATCCCACGAAACCTAGTAGATCTTATCAAAGATATGTACTCAAAATTTGGGATTAGCTTCATGACTAGTGAAGGTCTCACTGACAGTTTCCAGACTTCCGCAGGTGTCCTTCAAGGATGCCTTTTATCTCCAGAGCTGTTCAACCTTTTCCTCACAGCAGTTTTATCCCTGGTGGAGACAACTTGTGGCGCACATATACGGGGTGTTCAGATAGATAAGCTAGCCTACGCCAAAGATATCGACGAAATAGCTGAAACACCCGAGGATCTACAAGCCGTTGCTAACGACGTCTTCGAAGCCACTAGTTCTTTTGGAATGATCATAAATGTATCAAAAACAAAGGCCATGTGCTGCTCACGAAAGCCACAGGATACAATTAAGCCAGACCTGAAAATTAAGGGAGAGAGTATCCAGTGGGTTGATGAGTTCTCTTACCTCGGTAGTCTGATCACCAGCGACAACAGTCTATCAAAAGACATTAAAAGACGTCTCGCCCTCGCAATTTCCAGTTTCAAGGCCCTTATGCCCATATGGCGAAGCAAGGATTTGTCTCTGCGGCTTAAGACACGACTTTTTGATACCCTGATAATCCCCATTGCAATCTTCTCATGTGAAACATGGACTCTGAAGGTAAATGACAACCGTCGACTTGCAGCATTTGAAACTAAGTGCCTCCGCCGCATAGGTGGGATCACTTACCTTGATAGAATCTCAAATGTCGAACTTCTCGAGCACCTTAAAGTACAACAAACAATTCTCATGAAGATCCAGCTCCAGCAACTTCGATGGCTCGGTCACGTACAACGGATGAGTCGGTTCCGTCTCCCAAAAATCACCTTCGAAGGCCAAATTCACGGTTCTCGTCCTCGTGGTCGTCCCCCAAAAAGGTGGAAGGAAAACTTTGCACCTCAACGCCTCTCGGACCTTCTTCGCTTAGCAGAAGACCGTGAAGCATACAAAAGGCACATCCACGCCGTTACGAAGAAAGAGGCCCCAAGACGACCTTCAAGGACGGATGGGACTTAAGTCAAGTAAGTCAATGCTACTACTATAACTACTACTACTATAACTGTAACCACCATTACAACTGCTGCCACTACTATTACTGCTACTGCCACACTACTACATTTAATTTATTGAGGAGAAATTTGAATTAAATCAAAAGACACTATGACAATGCACATTGTCAAAAGCGCGTATCTCAAGAATGGATTCGGGTAGTAAGTTGGAACTTTCAGAGAATTGTTAAAGGGGAAGATCAATTGACCAAAAGGCAATATGTGCACACTACTACTAATATTACTACCACTAGTTACTGCTACTACTACTATTACTACTACTACTACTACCACTACTACTACTACTACTACTACTACTACTACTACTACTACTTTAATACTACTACTACTTCAACTACTTGTAAGGCTAAGAGTGTTAAGATGAAAATCTCAAGAATTATATAAACATACAGGTTATCAAAAGGACATATCATCAATGTCATAGCAACGGCCAATTGTATTCCAGGACTTAATGAGAGGGATGTTCAACTGACGAAAGGCAATAAGTTAATGTGACTTTTGCTACTAGTACCAGTGCTATTGCTATTAATACTAGTACTACTAATACTAATACTTCTACTGTAGCAACTATTACAACTATGCCTAAGTGAATGAAGGTGAAAATTTCAGGGAATTTTTAAGGGGGGACGTAAACTGAATCTCAACACGCCGTCTGTATGCAAGTTTTCATAAGGGCGTACAAGCAATATCATAGGAACAGTTGAATCTACAAGCAATATCGTAGGAAGTTGAAACTTACAGGGCTTGTTGCGGGGGATGTTGAACTAAAAAAAAAACAATATGTGCATCCCATTGGAACTGCCTCTACTCGTACTAGTACTACTACTAATACTACTGTTACTATTATTACTACTGCTACTACTACTACTGTCACTAAAACTAAGGCTACTGCTATTAATTTTTCCGAAACTATTCCTATTACTGCTACTATCATAACCGCTGGTACTACTACTGCTGCTACTAAAGCTAAGGGTATTAAGGCGAAAACTTTCGGGAATATTGAAACTGTATTAAACTAATTCGGACTACACTATGCCTAGACCCCAGCGCCGCGCCAATGAGGGAAGACCGGCGGTGAAAGGGGCCAAAAACAACGCGCCGCCGCTGCGCCGCCGGTAAGATGTCGGCGGCACGCTGCCGGCGCGATCAATGTTAACCGCAAACATTAATGTTTTCATCAGTTGTTCTTAAATCACAGCTTAAATTTACAACAGATTCGAACCTATTCATGAGTTCAAAACTTCACAAGTCGATGGCTGGAAACTGGTCTTCTTCGTTATTCATCAACACAGTATAGGCTCTATCAAGGAAACTAGTCAAACGGGAGAGACAGATACTCGGTTATAATGGTTTATGAAACAAATTTGGGCTATAATTTGCACATTAGAGGGGGGGAGGGGTAAAGCATAGCATATATTAGACACGTAATCTAACCTAGGTACCTCCCCCCCCCCTAAACCCGAATAAACAACAGTTTAAATATTGTAAATTCAATGAGAAGCCGCGCTTTGCGGTATATAGCAATTACCCACTTTACGGGTCTCCAAGCTAAATTGCTATAAAGTCTATTGCAGTGTGTACCATTAAGCACAACAGTACCGATAAAACTATAAAAGTACTGTATCAAGCATAACTCACGAAAATCTTGTTAATTTTTATCAACTTTTCAACTTTTTGGCATCCCTGCTTTCATAGGCAGCGCGATAGCACTGCCTAAGTAAAGAACGATGTGGGCACAATCTATCATTTTTTTTTCTTTCTCCACACCCGGGCACTTCGTATCAAAGAAGTTGTCATAGAAACTTCAAAAAGGGCTTATTCGATTGGAAGTTGAGTGGCTAGTGCCCTTTTTAATAGTCGAAAATGATTGGAGGGCAACTAGCCCCCCACCCGTGCTCATCATTCCCCCAAACACATCCAATCAAAATTTTGAGATAGCCGTTTTGTTCAGCGTAGTTGATTTCCAGATAGAAAATATGTTTTTGAGGAGGAAACTCCCCCACAACCCTCGGGACAAGGGTTTTAATCTATGCCCTGAGGGCATATAAGAATGATGTTGGCAGAATGTATCATTTATTAATTTTTTTTTCCTTTAGAGCAGGGCACTTCGTATCGAAGAAGTTGTCGTAGAAACTTCTAAAAGGGCTCATTGAATTGGAAATTGGAGAGGCTTGTGCCCTTTTTAATAGTCGAAAGTGATTGTAAGGCAACTAACACCCCCTTTACGCCCACCATTTCCCGAAACACATCCAATGAAAATTTTGAGATAGCCATCTTGTTCAGCGTAGGCTAGTTGATTTCCAGATAGAAAATATGTTTTTGAGGAGGATACTCTCCCACAACCGTCAGAGCAAAGGTTTTAAGTTATGCCCTGGGGGCATATAAGGTTTTTTATAGAAGGCGTTGTCGTAGAAACTTCAAAAATGGCTCATTTGATTGGAAGTTCAAAGGGCTAGTGCCCTTTTTAAAAGTCGAAAGTGATTGGAGGGCAACTAGTCCCCTCCCCACGCCCACGATTTCCCTAAACACATCCAATCACAATTTTTAGATAGCCATTTTGTTCAGCGTAGTTGATTTCCAGATAGAAATTATGTTTTTGAGGAGGACACTCCCCCACAGTCTTCAGGGCAAGGGTTATAAGTTATGACCTGGGGGCATATAAGTTTTTATTGAAATCTTTGTCGTAGAAACTTGAAAAAGGGCTCATTCGATTGGAAATATAAAGGGCAGTGCCCTTTTTAATAGTCGAAAGTGATTTGAGGGCAACTAACCCCCCTGCCACGCCCACCTTTTCCCCAAACACATCCAATCAAAATTTTTAATCATTTTATTTCACGCAGTTTAAAGTTCAGGATATTATACCTTTGAGCAGGACACTCCCCCCACAGTCTTCAGGGCAAGAGTTATAATTTATGCCCTGGGGCATATAAGTTTTTATTGAAATCTTTGTCGTAGAAACTTGAGAAAGAGCTTTTTTAATTGGAAACTCAAAGGGCTGATGCCCTTTTTAATGGTCGAAAGTGATTTGAGGGCAACTAACCCCCCTCTCACGCCCGGCTTTTCCCCAAACACATCCAATCAAAATTTTTAGATAATCATTTTATTCAACGTAGTTGAATGTTTTAAAAATTAGGTCTTTAAGGATGAAACCCCCCCCCCACAACCCTCAGGGCAAGGGTTGTAAGTTATGCCCTGGGGGCATGTAAGGTTTTTTTTATAGAAAGCGATGTTGTAAAAACATCAAAAAGGGCTCATTCAATTGGAAATTGATAGGACTAGTGCCCTTTTAATAGTCGAAAGGGATTGAAGGGCGACTAAACCTCCTCTCACGCCCACCATTTCCCCAAACACATCCAATCAAAATTTTGAAATATACATTTTGTTCAACGTAGTCGAAAGTTCTGGAAATTAGGTCTTTTATGATGATAACCCCCTCAGAGCCCTCAGTGCAAGGGTTGTAAGTTATGCCCTGGGGGCATATAAGGTTTATATAGAAAGTTGTTGTAGAAATTTCAAAAAGAGCTCATTTGTTTGGAAATCGAAATTACCGTTTTTAATAGTCGCAAGTGAGTGAAGAGTAATTGACCCCCTTCCCACACCCACCATTTCCCCAAACACTTTCAATCAAAGTTTAGAGATAAGCATTTTCTTCAACATAGTTGATATTCTGGAAATTATGCATTAAAGGATGACAAACTCCCCAGAGCCCCCAGGGCAAAGGTTTTAAGTTATGCCCTGGGGGCATATGAGGTTTTTATAGTTAGAGTTGTCGTAAAAACTTCAAATGGGGCTCATTCAATTGGGAATTGAGAGGACTATTGCCCTTTTTGATAGTCGAAAGTGATTTTAGGGTAACTAACCACCCTCTCACGCGTACCATTCCCCTGAACACATCCAATAAAAATTTTAAGATAACCATTGTGTTCAACGTAGTAGAAAGTTCTGGGAGTTAGGTATTTAAGGGTGACAACCCCCCTCACAGCCCTTAGGGTAAGGGTTGTAATTTATGCCCTAGGGGCATATAAGGTGTTTATAGAAAACGTTATCGTAGAAACTTCAAAAAGGGCTCATTGGATTGAAAACTGAAAGGGCTAGTGTATTTTTTAATAGTTGAAAGTGATGGGAGAATGACTAACACCCCTCTCAAGCCCACCATTTTCCCAAACAAATCCAATCAAAATTTTAAGATAGCCATTTTGTTTAACGTAGTCGAAAGTTCTGGAAACTATGTCTTAGAGGATGACGACCACCCTCACAGCCCTTACGGTAAGGGTTTTAATTTATGCCCTGGGGACATATAAGGTGTTTATGGAAAGCGTTGTCGTAGAAACTCAAAAGGGGCTCATTCGATTGGAAATCAAAAGGCCTAGTGCCCTTTTTAATAGTCGAAAGTGATTGAAAGGCTTGAAATTTTTATAGTAAAGACCGATGTGGGTATAATGTATGATTTCTTTTGTTGTTTTTGTTGTTTAGACCAGGACACTTGGTATCGAAGAAGTTGTCGTAGGAACTTCGAAAAAGGCTCATTTGATTGAAAATAGAAAGGGCTGATGCCCTTTTTAATAGTCGAAAGCGATTAGAGGGCAACTAATCCCCCTCCCATCATCACCCTCCCATTTGCCTTTATGTTTCGAAACTAAATGTTGCCTTGAGATTAAATCAAAAGGTACTGTGTTAATCCTAATTCCCAATAAGGCATCTCAGCAGTATCCCAAGAACGACTGAGGGTATTATGTTCAAACTTTCGGGACTACTTCTGCTCTTAAAAGTTAACCAAGTCAAAATAGCGTAAGTGTATCCAAGCTATCAAAGAAAGTAAGCAGATTTTTTTGCGAATGGTATCAAGTTTTCCATTTCAGGTCAACTAGAGGAGGTATGAAACGAAATTAAACACTACTATTTGTGTCCAGATTTTTAAAAGTGTGTATGTTGTTAAAAATTGCTGAATATTTTTCTCTAGCATACAAATAGCAGACCAAACTATAAAGTCTTAAAAAAACGAAAACATTTAAAGTATTATTTTCTTCTTCCCTGAAAAGACTATGTCAATATAAAACGAACAGATATTAATTTAAAAAACTTTTTCCACAAAGTAAGTTTTTCAAAGAAAAGTAAAGAACTCCATTAAACAAAAAATGAGCAAAATTAACATCAAATAATCTACGTAAAGAAAGAAAAACGAGCAAAAATGGGGTTTTTTATAGGCCAAATGAAAGTACTGAAAAAAAAACACAACATAGCTCTCTCAGTTGTTCGCTAGTATCCGTCGATGGCAGTTCATAATTT
Organism: Artemia sinica; assembly: GCA_027921565.1. Classification (NCBI taxonomy): domain Eukaryota; kingdom Metazoa; phylum Arthropoda; class Branchiopoda; order Anostraca; family Artemiidae; genus Artemia; species Artemia sinica. Next base: position 42,700,015 of record CM051258.1, read on the forward strand.
TTTGGATTTTGTGCAAATCGCGGATATTGGCGAATAACTTGCTTTTATGGTTGTTAGGTATTTGGTTTTAATTCTTTTAGTTTTTGGGTTTTATTGAATTTTATTCATCTTTTAAATTTTTGGGTTTTCTTTGGTTTTTTGGTTCTTTTCACATTGACTTTCCGCGTTTGTTTTTGGATACATTATTTCGTTTCGCGCTGAAGAAGAGAGGCGTTTGTCCTCTCGAAATATTCGCTTTGTTTTGGGTTTTTTTTTCAGTACTTTCATTTGGCCTATAAAAAAACCCATTTTTTCTCGTTTTTCTTTGTTTATGTGATGTCAGGCCAATGTGGTTTAATAAATTATCTTAATAATCTACGAAGCTTGAAACTACCGCAAATCAGCATCGATAAATAAATGAAACCCAAAACGAACAGAAATTACAATAAATAACCGAGTCAAACTCAAAGCGAGCAGAAATTAACATAAGGTGGGCTCAAATCCCTATGCCTTCCCAAGGCAGAATATAATTTGCACTTTACTGAAAAAATACAAATGAATGTGCATTGTCAGTTTAGTATACATATACTGATATTTAGTAATCAAAATGTTAATATTATTTGATTTATTAAAGTTATAAAAGTAAGAACATTTATATTATTTCAGTAAAGTGCAAAATTATGTTCTGGCCTTGGGAAGGCATAGGGGTTTTGAGTCCAACTTATGTTAATTTCTGCTCGTTTTGAGTTTGACTCGGTTATTTATTGTAATTTCTATTCGTTTTGGGTTTCATTTATTTATCGATGCTGATTTCTGGTAGTTTCACGCTTCGTAGATTGTTTGATTTTGTTTTTGCTCATTTTTTGTTTAATGGAGTTCTTTACTTTTCTTTGAAAAACTTATTTTGTGGAAAAAGTTTTTTTAATTAATCAATTAAAAAAAATCAAGGTACTATCACTTAAATATAATAACTCCTTATCAGGGACTTACGCAGGGGGGGGGCCTTCGGGCCCGCCCCCCCCCCCCGAAATCTCATGATTTTTTTCATTTTCCCATAATTTTCTGATTTTTCTCACAGAATAATGGGTTTGAAGGATTTGGCCCCCCCCCCAAACAAATTGCCCCCCCCCAAAACAAATTCCTGCTTACCTGCCTGCTCCCTATACCCCCCTCTGGATATCATCTTGGTAGGATACCGTCTCTGCTTTAAATAAAAAAAAATTAACTTATTGGTATCCCTGCTTTCAAAAAAAAATCGAGGTATTATCATTCAAAAATTATAGCTCCGTACCCCCCCCCCCCCCCCCCTCTGGATACCACCTTGATAGTGTACCATCTCTGCTTTAAATTACAAAAATTAACTTTTTGGCATCCCTGCTTTCAATAAAAAAAATTCGAGATATTATCATTTAAATGTAATACCTCCTTACCCCCCTCCCTCTGGATACCACCTTGATAGGATACCGTCTCAGATTTACATTAAAAAAATAATTTACTTAATAATTAACTAGGCCACTATGGGGTTCAAACAAATACGCGAAATAACGTTAAGCAGCTTAGTGTTCCTTGAAAAAAATTGAGGGTATGAGTAAAGGGGTACAAAGACAACAACAAAAATGTCGAAATTATTCAGGTAAACCTCAAATTATTGGAAAACTGAGTCATAGATTCGCCGTGGCATTCAATAAGATCCAACGAATCTAATTAAAAGGGAGCACACAAAAAAGCCAAATTAGGCCAGTAGCCTATGAGAAATCGCAAAATACCCAAGACAATGGACAAGTCCCAATGGGGGCCCTGGGTCTATCAAAATATTTCAATGCTTTCCCAGGGAATTTGATATCATTTTCTTCCGTCTCCACTTTAAATGAAAAAAATAATTATATTTTTGGCATCCCTGCTTTCAGTAAAAAAGAAAATGAGGTATAATCATTTAAAAATGATAGCCCCCTATCCCCCCCCCAATAGGGAATAATTTCCCATTTTCTTATGAATCATATTTTTTGGGTAACTTCCGTTTCAATCTTTAATTCTCCAACCTTGTACCACAGTATATAAATTTTATGCAGTATGATCGTTCTCTATTTCACCCATTATAAAAACCCAGACCGAGGTGCGAGTACTCCAGAGAACGTAGAAACATAACCGACATTAGATCTTTTCACGGGTAGACAAGTCGGATTTCTCTTGATCACGAAACTTGGCTTTATATACATATATATATATATATATATATATATATATATATATATATATATATATATATATATATATATATATATATATATATATATATATATATATATATATATATATATATATATAATATATATATATATATATATATATATATATATATATATATATATATATATATATATATATATATATATATATATATATATATATATATATATATATATATATATATATATATATATATATATATATATATATATATATGTATATATATATATATATATATATAATATATATATATATATATATATATATATATATATATATATATATATATATATATATATATATGTATATATATATATATATATATATATATATATATATATATATATATATATATATATATATATATATATATATATATATATATATATATATAATATATATATATATATATATATATATATATATATATATATATATATATATATATATATATTATATATATATATATATATATAGTATATATATATATATATATATATATATATATATATATATATACATATATATATATATATATATATACATATATATATATATATATATATATATATATATATATATATATATATATATATATATATATATGTATATATATATATATATATATATATATGTATATATATATATATATATATATATATATATATATATATATATATATATATATATATATATATATATATATATATATATATATATATATATATATATATATATATATATATATATATATATATATATATCTATATATATATATATATATATATATATATATATATATATATATATATATATATATATATATATATATATATATATATATATATATATTATATATATATATATATATATATATATATATATATATATATATATTTATATATATATATATATATATATATATATATATATATATATATATATATATATATATATTATATATATATATATATATATATATATATATATATATATATATATATATATATATATATATATATATACATAAATATATATATACATATATATATATATATATATATATACATATATATATATATATATATATATATATATATATATATATATATTATATATATATATATATATATATATATATATATATATATATATATATATATATATATATATATATATATAGTTCAGATATAAAATTAGTTCAGATGTTTATAGGAATTACAAGTAGGTTTTGAAGTCTCGAGTTGGTTTTAAAGGCATTTTGAGAGAGTTTTTGCCAAAAATACGTGTTCCAGGGGAATTTTACCATAGCAACCAATAATTAGAACCCAAGTCCTAAAATTGGTCTCAATCAGGAACCCTTATCGCTATCTAAATTCACAAAGAGCAAAGATTTTCAAACAGAGGTGTTTATTGTTTAAAGTTCAGGAAAGGTCTAAGAATTTCATACGAAAAATTTCGTACACACCGAAACTAGCTCTTATCTTGGCTCTCCGCCAAAACTGGTAATTAGCCTTTTTTCAAGTCACACACAAACTACAATATGAGAAAATATATATCACGACGTGAAAATAAAAAAAAATGATAAACCATCACAGCTACCAGTGGCGGATCCAGGATTTTTTTTAGGGGGGGGGGGAGCAAAATAGGTTGATCCGATAAACTTGCGTTAGGAGCAAGTTTAATTAACGCAAACTTTCGTTAACTAAGTAAATTACACTACTTTAGACTATGTTAGGGGGCGCGCGCCCCCCTCGTCCCTCCCCTGGATCTGCCACTGACAGCTACTCCACCATTTATTATAAGAAAACAAAGGTCCTCTATCAAATTTCGAATGTCATTTCTGTGGCCCAAAAAATCGCATAAACGAGGAAAAATTAAATGAAAATTAACTGAAACTAAAAGGAAAAAAAATAAAATGGAAATTAAAGGGCACATTTTCCCTTACCAATAAAAAAAAAACAATAAGAAAAGTTTTGGCGCTCCATGGGGCAATATTACTATCTAAAACCACAGACTATCGTGAAACCTAATAGATCATCTGTGAGACAGATTCATCAAAGCCAATTCATCTGTAAAAACAATCTGTCGGCTATCAATTTCAAAATCCAAATGAAGGCTGAAGCTTTATAGTAGTGAGTGCGTTCTATAATTCTATTCAACTTGAAAATAAAGCTTGACTACGAATGTTGTATAGTCGGGGAGCCAAAGTTGAAAAAGTCGTCAAATAACGATTTGTAAAAAACATTTTGGTACATGAGTTCTGACTTTTGGAAACGATGTTTTTGAACATGCTGATTCCATTTATTTCGGGAATTGCGACCACCAATGTGCGCTTCATAGTTTAATATGAGGTCAAAGTTTCGACTCAATCATCTATGGTAAACAATTTAAAACTTAACTTGTTCAGTGTTAAGTAGATGACACTGCATCATTCTCGTGGCTTTGTTATGGTTATCTTTACTGCCATCAGCCATGCTGGTGCAAATTGATGGTTAAAAAGCTAATTAACTCTATTATCTGATCCTCAAAGGTTTGTTTTTACCAGTATTTCACTTTTTATTGTTTCGCCTCGTCTTTCAGGAATCCTTGGTATATAAATTTATAATGCATAGGCTAGAAGTCTTACCAGTTTTGGGGTCAAAGGATAGTTAGAGGCTTACTTAAGTGGTTTAAAAGTAGGGTAAAGGTGCAGATTAGTTCCCCCTGATAAAAGCAACTTGTTTCTTACTATTATTCAGTAAATTATAGGGGTGTCCACGGGAAGGGTTTTACGAGGTGCTTGGCTCTTTTGTGAGCTAGCCTAGGTGGTACAGGTTTTTTTTCAAGCATATTCAAGCAAAGGTGGTACACTGACAATACTTGGCTGTCTTCTCTTTCCTTTTTTGTGTGTCAAGAATCTAACTATTTACCATTGCTCTTCAAGTCACTAACTTTATAGCGCATCCAGACTATCCGCTTTCTGGAAAAATGGGATGGAAATCCGGAAAAAGGAATAGCCCTCCAGACTTGGCGGTTTTTAAAAAAATATCGGTACAAGTTTATCAGCCATCCTTATCAAATCTGTTTTTTCTGAGCCAAAACCTATAGAAAACAATTTTAGAGCCTCAGTTAGACAATTTACCTTTTTTCTATTTTAAACCACATCAGACAACTATTTTTATTTATCACTTATCATGTTTAACCGTCTCCTTCTTCTGTCATTTTTTCCAGAAAAGCTGTCCACACTACAGTCTCCCGTCCCATTTTTCCATTTTCGGACCCTCTGATCCTTCCTGCCCAGAAAACGGAAAAAGGGGATGGAAGACCTGTCCACATTTCCAGATTTCCGTCCCATTTTTCAAGAAAGCGGATAGTCTGGACGTGCTATTAGGTGGCACAAAAAAATTTTAGGCTAGGTGGAAGAAGGTTTGGTGGTACCTTCTTTTTGGCCAATACTATGCTGCAATGCCCAATACTATGCCACAAAGTTGTAAAATTGTTCAATGGAGCATTATTATTATTATTTAGGGCGGACTCAAATGGGTTGAGACTCAGGCCTCCAAGGCCCATTGCCTCTACAATGGAGCATTAAGAATTGTCATTTTCCATCTTTTGAGGGACCAAGACTGAATATGAGTATGCTTTACAGAGGCGAAAAAATTGAAATTTAGCACTAAGAAGTGTCTTTTTTCTTCCATTTTGGACTTCTTATCACTGCTGGAGGGGGGGGGCTTTAATTACTTTCTGGTTTGAAGATTTTTTTTTCACCGGGTCCTTCCACTGCTTATAGCGTCCTATTATAGACTATAATAGTCTGTAGATACTGGAAAATGGATCGGTTATATATCATGAAGAAAATCTTGAATTTTTTTTTTCTAAGGTTACCATTAGTACCGTACTAAATTTCTTCTCTATTTGGCAGGATAGCATGGAATCATTTGCCAGAAAAAAATTAGATGCTCTATATAGCCCCCCCCCCAAAAAAAAAAAAAAAAATATTATGCAAAATCTGCCAAACCGATGGAAAAGGACAGCTTCCCACTGTTAGTGATATAAAACGTGTCCGAGAACTTCTATTACTACTACTACTACTACTAACAACTCATCGCAGCACCAAGCCGCCTGAGGCCAACACAGCTACGCACGCTCCTCCTCCACCCCAATCTATTCAAAGCCTCCCTTTTTACACCCGCCCACGAAGTTCCCATTTCCTTTAAATCTTTCTTTATGACGTCCTCCCAACCCAGACGGGGACGACCTGCTTTCCGTTTAGCCCTAGATGGTTGGCCGAAAAGAACAATCTTCGGCAATCTGTCATCCTTCATCCGAACAACATGCCCTAACCACCTCAACCTTTCTTTCATTATAGACCTAGAAAGTGGTATTGAACCACATTTTTCGTATAGCCTATTGTTTGAAATACGGTCAGTCAGCCGGGTACCCAGAACAATCCTTAAGCAATTTTTCTGGAAAACATCTAGCAAATCTTCATCCGCTTTTCGGAGCGTCCATGCTTCAGAGCCATATTTGACCACTGTCATCACTGTAGCTTCTAAGATTCTAATCTTGGTTTGCAGACTTATCTTCCTATTCTTCCAGACTTTTTTTAACTGTGAAAAAACACCCTGAGCCTTGGCTATTCTATTTTTAACATCTTCACTGCTCCCACCATCTTTACTAATAATACTACCAAGGTAAGTGAAACTGCCCACCTGATCAATCTTTTCATTACCCAACGTCACCTTTTCATCTTCACTTATTCCTAGCCTTAGTGACTTGGTCTTCCTAACATTAATTTTCAAACCAATACTAGCACCCTGAACTCGCAAAACCTCTAAAACTTCATTCATTTTGCTCACACTTTCATCTAGGATGCTTAAATCATCAGCATAATCCAAGTCCAGGAGACTTTTTCCTCCCCATTTGATTCCGTGGTCTCCCATTGCCTTTCCTGTGCTCCTTAAAACAAAGTCCATCAAAATAATCCATATAAAGGGGGATAGAACACAACCCTGCTTAACTCCTGATTTAATACAAAACCAGCTGCTAACCTCATTTCCTACCTTAACCGCAGCAGTGTTATTCTCGTACATAGCACTAATCACTTTAATGTATTTGTCTGGTATACCATACAAGGATAAAACCTTTACTAAAGCTCCTCTATCAACAGAATCGAACGCTTGCTCATAATCTATAAAACTAAGGACCAAAGGTGTTTGAAAACTTAGGCACTTCTCAATTATTAACCTAAGAGTGAAAATTTGGTCAACACATCCTCTACCTTTTCTAAAACCGCACTGCTCTTCTCTTAAAACTTTGTCTACGGCATCTCTCAGTCTAAAAAGTATCATATTACTAAGCAATTTGCTACCTACAGAGACCAGACTAATGCCTCGATAATTACCACACTCACTTTTATCACCTTTCTTATAAAGTGGCTTAATTAAGGTTTTCCTAAAATCATTAGGTACTTCCCCTTTTTCAAAAATCATATTCATAATCTCCAATAACTTATTTCTAACCTCAGAGCCACCATATTTAAGAAACTCATTTACTACCCTATCAGCACCTGGAGCCTTATTATTCTTTAATCCTTTTAGTACTGTTTCTAATTCCTCCTCACAAAACAAATCTTCCTTCACATCCAAGGTATCACAAACTTTTTCATTTTCCTCTATATTTTTTCCTGCAACTCTATCTCGGTTAAGCAAATTCTCAAAATGTTCGGCCCATCTCGCTTTAGCTTTTGTCTTATCGCTAATTGCCACCCCATTCCTATCTTTAACTGGGACAAGTCCGGATTGACTACTACCTCTCAATTTGTTAACGTGCCAGTACAATATTTTACTATTATGCCGTCTAGCTGCATCTTCTAAATCCTCGGCAATTTTATCCATGGCCTCCACTTCACACCTCCTTAGTTCATATTTCAATGCTTTCTCCACTTTCTTTACATTTCTTTTGTTTTCATGTGATCTATCACTCAGATAATTCTTGTACAAGTCCTTTCTCCTTTCTATTAAACTTAAAGCTTTTTCACTAATATTCTTAGCTGCAGTTCTAGCTTTCTTCCCTAATACACCTTCAGCAACTTCACAAATTATTTTTCTAAAATTATTCCAACCATCTTCCACATTATCAAATTTTAAGCTCTCAAGTTTAGTATTCAACTGTTCCTGGAAAGTTTCTCTCAAATTCTCATCCTGGAGTCTACTAACATCATAACTTCCCGGGAGGTAATTACCCTTCCGATATTTCAGCTTTAAATTAACCCTTGACACTACTAGATGGTGATCTTTACTTTTAACATCAATAACAGCACTCCTATATACCCTAGTATCTTGTATTGATCCTGCCAGTCTTCGATTTACTATAACATAATCAATAAGGTTTGCTGTCTTACCATCACGTGAATACCATGTTAGCTTATGAGCCATTTTATGACCAAACACCGTATTGGTTATAACTAGATTGTTATACCTACAAAATTGCAAAAGTCTGTATCCATTACTGTTTTCTTTTCCTACACCAAATTTACCTAAGCTGGGATACCATCTATCCATATTTCTACCAACCTGGGCGTTAAAATCTCCCAGCAATAACATCATATTTCTACCTGGGACCTTGTCTATTTGCTCCTGTAACTGTAAGTAAAATTCATCTGAGTCACTAGTATCTCCATCAGTCGGTTCTACAGGGGCGTATACTACTATAACTGATACCTTGAACTTTCTAGTCATAAAATGAGCAATTAGTATTCTATTATTAATACCTTCCCAGCCTAAACAAGACTTAGCAGCTTCCTTATTCATCATGAGCCCTACTCCCTGTCTATGTAACCCATCCTTCCTGCCTGAGTAAACAAATTCTATATCACCTAATTTCATGCTTCCTACCCCTGGGATATGAGTTTCTGAAACTCCTAATAGATCCAGTTCGAATCGTCTGAATTCGTCAGTCAAAATGTCGATACGATAGTCATTTTTTAATGTCGTAACATTCCAAGTTCCAATTTTCATGTTCTTTAAATCATTGAAATTTTTTTCGCCTCAGGAAAAGCAATGATCCCGGATACCAGTGCAGGACGGGGATCACATATCTTCTCAAGTCTACACCGAAGTGCTTAAGCCGGCTTAGAACCGGACAGCAAGAAGTCCCTGGGACCTCCATGAATGGAGGCTTTGTGCAATCCTGGGCCCATCTTGGTCACAACATGGTTTTCAGCGCTTGGCGATGCTCTTCTATCAACAAGAGTCGAAATCCTGCACAGACAATCTCAAGCCTATTACCTCCGACTCATACCAGATGCAACTTCTTACAAAAATGAAACTTCTGAAACTTCTTACAAAAAAGGCTTGCTTGGCATAGAACGTACTTTTGCTAACCCTGTAGAAGAACTAGAAGCAGTTAAAAAGTTCTGGTGAATGTTGGTAAAAATCCAGGATCACCAACTGACATGCTAAAAAAAAAAAATACTTCAGCATGAACTCCTCCAGTATTCCCCGGCATTGTTCGAAGCGCAATCCGAGGGATTCCGACTAAGAACAGGAAAGAAATCTGATCTGATAAACTTTATATAAGGATTGTCTTGCCTAGATTCTAAGGCCTGCTCTTTGCCAGTGTTTGATGTCAATTCGAGGCTATCTCTCATTCTGGACTTTATACCGCTCTTAAGGACTATGACTCCGTCAAGGGATGAGACATTGTCTGATTTTTCAAGAAGGTTGATGTGCAATTTTTTTACTCAGCTCCCAGAAAATCTATGCCAACTGCATGTGGTTTCTGACCGGTATGATGGAATTTATGGAATCAAGGACCCAACCGGCTCACCAGTGTGCTTAAAAGACAGTAGTGGCTGCCATAGACGAAGAGGTGAGCTGAGTTTGAAGTTCAGTACCATAAATAGTGACAGCATCAAACTCGGTGATTCCTGGCAATCAATTCTTAGAAGTTCTTGCTGCAAAGCTAACTTGGTGGCTTTTATTTATGAGTTTTGGAGCAATGTTGGAAGTAAAAGTAAGAACTTTGATATTATGCTTGCTGGATGTTTCCCTGATCGTCGACATGTTGGGATATTGCCCCCCAACAGAAAAGGATCCCTGGAACCTTTGCCTCCTCTTAGTCTTGAGCTTGCAAGCACACATGAAGAAGCAGACATGCCTGTAGCAGTCCATGTTGCTTCCAGCTTTAGGAATGGAAGTTCTTCTGTTATTGTTTGGGCCAATGACACAAATATTCTGGTGATATTTTTGCAACACTCCTCTACGCTGTTAGCTACGAAAGAGAACAAAAAGGAGCTGTTCCTCCAATTTCCTGACAGAATTTTCCCTGTGCACGAGCTAGCTATTTCTATTCCACGGGACTTTATTGACAGCATTGGACTTCTACACTGCCTTAGTGGCACTGACACGACGAGCTTTGCATATTCTGTGGGGAAGAAGACATTTATGAAAGCAGCTTTGAAATTTGATCTTATAATGAAGCTGTAGTGCTTGGAGCAGGATTTTTTTTTTTTTTTTTTTTTTTTTTTTTTTTTGGTGTTTAACGATCGCCTAATGTTTTGGCTAATGTTTTGGAATTAACGATCGCCTAATGTTTTGGCTAGGTATAAAAGAGACAACTACAATATTCTAGTAGAAAGCTGGACTTAGTCTGAGTGAAATAGAAAAATCAACGAACTTAGTTGCAAAAAATCACCAAGCGCACCTTTGGCGCTTATATTCCCGAGATATTCATAATCAGCATGGTCGATTTAGTCTAAAACCTCTCTCAAATCACTTGTCCCCCTCAGATTGCTATTTTGTCAGATTTTCAACTTTGGCTCCCCGACTAGTAAGAAATAGCAACTGGGAAACTGCATTCGAAATGATTTAAACTCATTTTATATAGACGATACTTTTTTTTGTCAACATATGAAGAACTGTGTACATTGTAATTGCATCCTGTCTGGTTTTTATGCAAAGTAACAAAAGAGACGAAAATTAATGAACAAGAGAGTAGTGAAGAATTATGGTAAGCAAAGTAATATTTGGTAGGGAAAGTCACTGGTGATAAATTGCTAAAGGTGGCACCGTGATTGCCTGATTTTCGGGGATTCGGTGAAGCAAATTTTTTTTTCGGGCTGACGCATAGATTTTCGGGGAAATACTCGAAAATTTGGGGATAGTGCAAGCCCTGATTTCTAATCAGGAAAATCAAAATACTAAATCACACGAGAAAGAATAGCTCCGACTTTGAGGTTGACGCGATAAAGAATTGCCGCAAAATTAATTTAAAGTCAGGCTAACGCTGCCACCTGTGCCGGCGGTTGCGCGCCGGTAGCGTAGGGACACTTCGGCGGGGGTTGACCGGGCCTCTCGTCGGCGGCGTTCAGTCAATCCGCCGGTGTGGTGCCGGGGTCAGACTATGCCCACGTACGTTGTCAAGAAGACATGTCAGCAATGCTTCAGAAACGGTTGATGGTATTAAATTGAAACTTTCAGCGTGTATTGAAGAGAATGTTGAAGAAACCAAAGGTGCTATGGACTTACTGATTACTAATGCTATTACTGCTGCTACAGCTCTTGCTACTATCCAAGCGGAGGATATTAAGGTGATTCTTTGAAGGAATATTTAGGCGGATGTTGAACTAAATCAAAACAAACTATGAGCATGTCGATTTCCAAAAGGTGAAAACTCAATATCTCAAGAACAGCTTACATTATTAAGTTAGGCCTTTAAGGATTAGTTTTCGTGGATTTTGGACTAGCCAGAAGGCTTCTTGTGCATACTATAAATACTGTTAGTACAATTACTGTTACTAATAATGCTAAGGGTACTAAGGAGAAACTTAAGGGAACGTTTAGGGGGAGTTTCAATTAAACGAAAAAATTGCATATATGCAGGTATTCACAGGAGCATATAAACAATATCATAGGTAGGGCCGCTTCTTAATAGCCAGTAATATCACTGAAACATTTAAAGGAGCTAATTAAACTGGAAATTAAAAGTTGTAGTGCCCTTTGTAAGAGTCAAAATTGATTGGAGGGATTGCAGCCATCCTTCTAAGCAAATTCATTTCCCAAGCACATCCAATTAAAGTTTCGAGACCTCGATTTTGTTCGTCATAGTATAACCGTCATCCCCACGCTCCTTTGAGACCAGAACATAATTTGCACTTTACTGAAAAAACAAAACAAATTATCATGGATTGTCAGTTTAATATACATATGCTGATATTTATTCCTGAACGTCTTAACAATTTTTTATTTATTAAACTCGAAAAACTGAAAATACATTTTTTGTGTTTCGTTTTCAGTAAACCGCAAATTATGTTCTGGTCTTGAGAAGGCATAGGGGTTGTCAACCCTACTCATGTTAACTTTTGCTCGTTTTGAGTTTGACTCGGTTATTTATTGTAATTTCTGTTTGTTTTGAGTTTCATTTATTTATTGATGGTAATTTGTGGCAGTTTTACGGTTGGAAGATTGTTTGACTTTATTTCTGATCATTTTTAGTTTAATGGAGCAATTTACTTTTCTTTGGAAAACTTGTGTCGCAGAAAAAGAATTTTTTAATTAATTAAAATAAATGATCATATCAAACATAAAGATAACAGATATATTTACAGATGCATAATCTAATCTCTTTAAACGAGTAATAACTGTTTATTCCTATTAATTTTTTCTCGAAAATGGCTCCATATTTTTTTTATTTTTTTTACAAATTGCCAAACAAATTGCCATTTTTAGCCTGAAATAACGATCTAGATAGGTCAGGAGTTTCAGAATATTCATTCAGAGCTTTAATTTCAGAAAAAAATTCATATGATATATGCCATATTTATGAGTACATTTCAAGAGCATAAATTACATCATTTCTGCCCCTGGAGTGGTCGTATCGTCTTTAGTATCTATGATGCGCGCAACATTACACAGAATAACTAACTGCTTTGCAGAAAATTAGAATTGAATAAGGAAATCTGTTGCTTTACCGCTTTTAAAGTATAGAAGGAGGAAGCAGGAAGGAGGAATTGGATTCACGTCTGAATTTCGTAATTCAACTGAAAAAAGTCAGAGTTGAGGAAGCACGAAAATGAAGTGCAAGTGAGATCTGCGGCTAGAAGACACTTGAAAACCAGTAACACAACGAATACATCGAATGGTAAATGAAAGCTGCAGTTTGAAAAGAACGAAACGAAGAAGAGCTCCAATTGGGATAGGTCCTTTTATTTGAGAGAGAAAAACAGATACAAAATTTACCAATAACTTTTGTATATGTTTTCCACTGTCTAATAAAAGGACCTAACCCTATTGGAACACTTATTTGTTTTGTCATAGAAAGGTAGTGTGGAATTGGAAAAAAAAAAACACACAAAGGTTATAAGGGAAGCAACAGTGAGAATGACAACGAATTTCAGAAGAAAACAAATCCTTTAAAATGCACAATTCTTTAATACATTAACAGGAAGGAGGAATTAAATTTACGCCAGACTTTCTTAACTCAATTGTTATTGTTTATTTGACACCTCATAACTTAAAACAAAAGAATAATGAATATATTTACCCTTTAAACGACTAACTGTGCATTTATTTAGAACATCTTTTTGTTAGAATTTTATGCCTTTTTAGTATTTTTCCCATGGTGATTGCATCGAACATTACCTGACGCCATTACATCAAGAAGAAGTTCACATCACATTATCTGTAGTTAGAAAACCAATGACAACAAAAAGCAATATCAAACAGTTCGTGGTAACGAACTGTAAGTAAGGAGCGACCCGGCTCAATGGTAACCGAAACTCTAAAAAACGGAATTTTGATACCAATAGATACATCAAAAGAATCAGATTTTAATTCTGATTTCAAATATATAAGTTTCATTAAGTTTGATCTTACCTGTCAAAAGTTACGCGCCTGAGAAAATTTAGCTGATTTTCGAAAAAACGGGGAAAGACCCCCTAAAATTTATAGAACCTTAATGAAAATCACACCATCATATTCAGCGTATCACAGAACCCTACTGTAGAGGTTTCAAGCTCCTATCTACAAAAATGTGGAATTTTCCATTTTTTGCCAGAAGAAAGATCACGGATGCGTGTTAATTTGTTTTTTCTTTTTTTTCCCAGGGGTGATCGTATCGACTCAGTGGTCCTAGAATATCGTGGGAGGGCTCATTGGAACGGAAATTAAAAGTTCTAGTGCCCTTTTTTAGTGACAAAAAAAATGGAGGGCAACTAGGCCCCCTCCCACGCTCATTTTTTCCCAAAGTCACCCGATCAAAATTTTGAGATACCCATTTTGTTCAGCATGGTCGAAAATATTATAACTATGTCTTTTAGGATGACTTAATCCCTCGAAGCCCCCAGGGGGAGGGCTGAAAGTTATGAACTTTACCCAATGTTAACATATAGTATTGGTTATTGGGAAGTATAGAGAAGCTTTCAGGGGGGAATTTTTTCTGGTAGTGGGGGGTGGGGGTGGGTCGGGGTTTATATGGGAGGACCTTTTCATGAAGGAAGTTTTCATGGGGGAAGGGACATTGCTATGAAGGGGGCGCCGGCTTTCCCATCATTATTTTTAAAAAAAATCAGAAATTAAATATAAAAAAAACAAGTTTTTCAACTGAAAGTAAGGAGCAACATCAAAACTTAAAACGAACAAAAAAATATTAGCTATATGATTGGGTTTACCTTCTAGTCAATGTACCCAATCATAATTGGCTCTTTAAGCCAAAGATTTTTTAATACTTTCATAAGAGTTATTTATTCTAATTAACGGCCTTTGTGATTAAGGGGTCATTTTTAAAGAATTGGAACAAAATTCGAACTTTAGCTTAAAGAGCAAGGTATTGACTACGGGACAAACCCCCTAATATACGTAATAAAAATATATGAATATAGAAGTTCGTTACGTAAGTTAATTCGTAAGTTACGTATGTTTATTACTAATAAAAACGTTCGTAAATAAAATTCAACAAGTTTCGAGAAAGCCATTTAACCAAATAAAAGTAAATTAATATGCAAATTTTGTTTTAATTATTCATGCACGGTGAGCCAAAATCAAAACCTGCATTAATTAAAAAACTTTCACAAATGAAATTAAAAAAAACAAGTTTTTTTTAACTTAAAGTAAGGAACGACGTTAAAACTTAAAACGAACAGAAATTATTCCGTATATGAAAGGGGCTGTCCCATCCTCAACGCCTCGCTCTTTACGCTAAAGTTTGACTTTCTCACAACTCAATTTTTTTTAAACAATAAAATTTTGTTTTAATTGCAAATTTTTTTAATTAACTTTAACAAAATTCACACCATCAGATTCAGCTTATCAACGCACATTATTAAAGAAGCTTCAAACTCCTATCTGCAAAATGTGGAATTTTGCATTTTTAATTAACTTTAACGAAAATTACACCATCACATTCAGCTTATCAGAGAACCCTATTAAAGAAGTTTCACGCTCCTATCTGCAAAAAGGTGGAAATTTGCATTTTTTGCTCGAAGAAAGATCACAATGCGTGCCCTCCAAAAACTAGAGGGCAACTAGGCCCCCTCCCACGCTCATTTTTTCTCAAAGTCACCCAATTAAAATTTTGAGATAGTCATTTTGTTCAGCATAGTCGAAAATCTAATAAATTTGTCTTTTAGGATGACTTAATCCCCCACAGTTCCAAGGGGAAGGGCTGCAAGATATGAACTTTGCCCATTGCTTACATATTGTATTGGTTATTGGGAAGTATACAGACATTTTCAGGAAGGATTTTTTTCTGGTGGGGGGGGGGGGGGGGGCTGGAGGAGGGGGTTACTTGGGAGAATCTTTCCGTGGAAGATGTTTCTTTAGGGTAAGGGACATTTCCATGAAGGGTGCGCCGGATTTCCAAGCATTATTTAAAAAAACGATCAGAAATTAAATTAAAAAAAACAAGTTTTTTCAACTGAAAGTAAGAAGCAACATTAGAACTTAAAACGAACAGAAATTATTACGTATATGAAAGGGGATGTCCCCTCCTCAACGCCTCGCTCTTTACGCTAAAGTTTGACTCTGTCTCACAACTTTATTTTTTAAAACAATAAAAAACTATATATATATATATATATATATATATATATATATATATATATATATATATATATATATATATATATATATATATATATAGATATATATATATATATATATATATATATATATATATATTATATATATATATATAATATATATATATATATATATATATATATATATATATATATATATATATATATATATATATATATATATATATATATATATGTATATATATATATATATATATATATATATATATATATATATATATATATATATATATATATATATATATATATATATATATATATATATATATATATATATATATGTATATATATATATATATATATATATATATATATATATATATATATATATATATATATATATATATAGTACGCCTTTAGTGGTGGAGAAATTAAAAGAAAAAAAGGACACATCAGCAGTCCCAGCTCTTTTTTAAAATACCTATTTTTTTTTTTTTTGCAATAAACTTTTACTACCAAAATTAACCAAGTAACAGCTATCATTCCTGAATCAGCATTTACAGCAAATTTTTCTTACGGGAGAGTTTTTTTTTCCTTACGTGTTTTCAAGCCTTTGGTGGCTAAAGGCCGTGGTTTACTCAGCACTAAGTTGTAGCTATTGCAACAACCATAGAATTCAAGTGTGTTCTGGCCCTGGGCATAAAGTTTTTGTTAATTTTAGATATATAAGACAGTAGTACCAATTGATGCTTTTTAAAAAGAGCGAAAGAGAGACAATTTGTCATTAAAGCAGCGTAAAAATATACTTACATAAGAATTAACCAGCTAACAAAGACCATTTTGTTTGAGTCAACTTTTATCACTTCCGACAAAACTGCCTGAATTGCGTGTTCTAGTTATATTATTGATTTAAGGGATACATTCCTAAGGATTGATATTGATTAAATTGAATGGGGGTTGAGTTGAATGGTGGCTGAGTTGAATGGGGGTTAAGTTCAATAGGGCCCACTTAACGGGGTTAAGTTAAGCGGGGGCTAAGTTTCAGGAGGTTGAGTTGATTGAGGGATGTATTGCATGGGGGTTGAGCTGAATAAAGTTGAGGTAAACGAGGATTGAGCTAAGTAGGATTAGTTAAAAGGGGTTGAGTTAAACGAGGGATCAGTTGCATGGGAACAGCCAATACATTAAACTACTTTGAATGCTCTGAATACTTGATTTAGATTCACTTACCCCCATCTACATGCCCTGTAGTTTAACCTAATTGGCGAGAATAAAATTTGTTCCTAGTTTCAAGTGTCACATTTTGGCGCAACCAAACTGCAAAATTTTTTGTCTTCATTGAGGACTACCTGACAGTTTCACTTACATTTTCAAGCCTATAAAAAATAAAATGAGTATTATGATCCATTTTCAGGCATCTTAAATTGATGCATCCAAATTCAGTTTCAAATCCTTGTCTTTATTAATTATGTTTGGTTTCTTTAAATAAAATTGAATCTCAGATGCTAAATGTATTGCTTTTTTATTTGTAAAGACTTAAGACTGGAATTGAGGAAAAGTTTAGTTTCGCATCTTTATGGAATTCAAATTACCACGGCTTGACTTATGTTATTTTTGTGTCGATTGAGAATGTTATAGCTTAATCTTAGCAAAGCTAATCTAAAACATATTACAAGAACAAGCAACATTTGTCCGGTATACACGATGTACTGAATCAGGTGGTAGACTGCAAAGATTATTGCGCCTTGTTTTGGAAGTCACGAATCGATACAATCGTTTTCCAGAACTTTTCGTCTTTGTTGAGATTATTTTAGCCCTGCTTACATATTATCTGAAAGCTGACAAGAAATACCTCTCTTGGGTTTCCTAACTCTGCGTTGGAAATTAAAAAAAGTTCTTTGACACTTTTTTGTGAGTATTTGGGCCAAGTCATTTTTTTTTTTTTTTTTACTTTAGGCTCTCCTTGTGAATGGGACTTACGGCTGTCATTTTCAAACTGATCAAAGACTACAAACTTTTTAGCCCATTTTTAAGTCCTTGACAAGCTCTTTCTCCCGAAAAATCTTTTTGGGTCTCCGAGATTTAAACAAATAACTTGTTTTTAGTATTTTCGTTGAAAAATTACTTTATTGGTATTTTCATTGAAAAAACTGAAAATAAACTAGAATAATCCCTCCCTAGATTTTCAAAAATACATTCCCCTACCCCAAAATTGTCGTGAATTGGCGCCACTGGCAATGATTCATGATAGTCTCAAGCTAATTGGGAAGAAAATATATTTTGGCCTTTTGTTGGGCCCTGATTTTTAGGAAGGAAGAGGAAGCATTATTACAAATTAAATTCTTTGAAGTGCATTAGGTTCCACGAAGATTTACATATTTATATTTCAATTTACTCAGAATAAAAAGAGTTTTTGACCTTCTGGCATTATTTTTTTTTTTTTTTTTGACGACGCCCCAAACCAATTTATTTTACTAAGTTCCTCTTGGCTTGGTGATTTGCGGCTGTAAAGCCCAACCTTATAAGTGGCAACACGATTTCGACCCATAAAAGGGCCTCCTAGCCGCTCCCCCTTCTCTAAAATACGTGCGATCCTCATAATCCACGCAATGTCTTTGAAAGTTTCATGTCAACCAAAAGAAAAGTTCTTCCGCCCTTTTCTGGGCCAAAATTATTTGGACCTAGAACCTATGTTAAAATTTTTCTTATACATTAGGATCTTCTTGGCCCGGGACTTACTGTTTGATGTTTCAAGCTGACCGGAATAAAAAAAGCTTTGAGTCAATCAAAAAACCTTTGGCCCTTTTTGAACCCAATTTTTGGAGGAACTGTGCCCTAAAACAGTTTTGTTTTGTCTTAATTAGCGTCTGCTTAGTTCAAGTAATTACAGTTGTAAGCTTCAAACTCACCAGGGAATAAAAGTTGTTTTACCCATTTCCAGGCCTCCAAGAACCCTCCTTCCCCTAAGATTATGTGCCCCTCTTGGTCCAAGAAATAATCCCTGAAAATTTCAAGCCAATCGAATACCAAGGATAAACATGCTCTCCTTTTTCCCAAATAAAAACCTATTTGTAAATACTTGGTAATTTGCATAATTTTAAGCCCTTGCCCAAAGGAAATGGCTTCAGAGATCAAGTTATCTCCGAAGCCATTTTTATTAAACCTATAACCCTTTTGAACAAAACAGCTATCTCCAATGTCATGGAAGGTTATGTGGGGGCGGGTAGCAAGAAAATGGTAGTAGGGCTTGTTTCCCTTTGATAACTTTTAATCCCTAGTAAGGGAGCTAGGACTCTCAATTTACGAATGAATGAGCCACTTTCGAAGTTTCTACGACCACCCCTTTCATACAAAGTGGTCAGGGGAAAATAAACAATCAAGAAAGAATACTAGAGGTACATAGGTTTTTAATTAGGTTGCACTAGAATGTTGCCTCTGATTGGTTTGTCAGCTAAACGTTGGAATATAAAGGGGTAGAAGCATAAAAGAATAAGTAAGTATTTGACAAATTATGCGTAACATCCGCCAAATTTGACATTAGAAAAGGTAAACTATAACCAATAAATCACTGACGGAAACTAAGGGAAAATTAATTACATAGTATTTGATTGTAACTTAAAAGACAATAGAACCATGTGCTTAAGCAAGGTAATGCTGGGGGGCGAGGGTATGATGTTAAAATTGTTTGTTTCTGCTACTAAAAGCATATAAATTATGCAAAAGTATTCAAGTAAAAATTTTAATGACAGACATTGTTTCAAAATATTAACGGCGCAGTTTCCACATCTATTACTATAATAAATTGTCAATGAGGAAAAGTCATGAATGAATAGTTAGTTCACATCGATGGGATTCTCATCATTCCTCAAAGGAATTCCTTTCAGGATTGGTCGTTTTCCCGTCATGTCTTTCTGTTGGATTTTTTTTCCAACTTATCCCCTTGGAGCCTGATGGGTTTCATGGGAACTCCTAGGCGAAATATTTAAAAGTTAGAATCATGTCGAGGATAAATCATCCGCAGATCCATAATCTTATAGCCATGGCGGGAAATCATCCATATTTATTTGACACTTGTCACAAAGAATGTAAAAACATAAAGAAAAAACAACAAACATGGCAGGAAATTTCCTGAAATGAGAAATGATGAAAGGAAAATGATGGGCGGACATGCCAGCTTCTTTTACTTGTTTTCTGGATCAACTATTTCCTCAGATTCTAGCAAACTGGAGCTAAAACTACTGAAAATACTGCCAAGATTAAAGCTTCGGAGTCTGAATCATACATGCTGCATTGATTTGAATTTTTTGCTTCCCTTCATGACGTCTGGTACCTTCGAACACTTCCCCATTAGTGTGAACAGTTTACCGTCGACCCTTGATAGTTTTCCCTAATCGTTTTCCCATCCGTGTGAACTATGAGACTTTTTCAAGCGTAGATCAGAGGTAGTAGCGCGAAACATATAGGATTCGTAACTCAAAACACGTCCTACTTCCTCCAAACCAAACATATCAGAACCGAACATATCCGATATTAATAATTTTATCGATATGTGTTTAAATTTTGTAGTCAAACAGTTCGTGGTAATGAACTGTAAGAAAAGAGCGACTCGGCTCATTAGTAACCGAAACCCTTAAAAAACGAAATTTTGATATGAATAGATATATAAAAAGAATTGACTTATTATACTGATTCCAAATATATGATTCATCAATTTTAGTGTTACCCATCAAAATATAGAAGGCTGAGAAATTTGCCTGATTTTTAAAAAAGGGGGTATACAAAAATGTGGAATTTTGCTTTTTTTTTGCAAGAAGAAAGATCACGGATGTGTGTTTATTTTTTGTTTCTTTTCGGTTTTTGTTCAGGGGTAATTGTATCGAACTTATGATCCTAGAAGATCGGAAGAAGGTGCATTCGAACGGAAATTAAAAGTTCTAGCTCCCTCTTTAAGAGACCAAAAAATTGGAGGGAAACTAGCCCCCATCCCATGCCCCTTTTTTCCCAAAGTCGTCTGATCATAATTTTGAGATAATCATTTTGTTCAACATAGTTGAAAGATTCAGTAACTATGCCTTCAGTAGTAACATGACACCCCACAGCCCGTCAGAAAAGGCCTGCAAGTTATAAAATTGGCCCATTGTTTGCGCATAGCATTTGCTAATGGAAGCATAGAGATATTTTTTGGGGCGGGGGGGGATTTTGTGATTGGTATGGGTTTCTATCGGGAGAATTTTCTGTGGGGAGGGATATTTCGAACTTTCTAGGGGAAATATTACACTGGGGGGATTTGACAGAATTCCTCTATGGAATTTTTTTATTTGTCTTACTTTCTCTTTGCCAGCTCAATTTTGCATGTTGAGATATTCCGGGGGAATTGCCCGGGGAAACTTTCAGCGGGTCTGGATTTAGGGGGAAAAAGTCCACGGAAGGGGATGGAAAAACTATTAGAACTCAAAGTCTCTTTCAAATGAAAATATGGTAAGAAGAATTTTTCAGGCTGAGTCATCTGCAAGAAATTTTACAGAGGGGGGGGGGATTTTCAGCAAGGATGGAATTGACCGGAGGGGAATTTACTGGGGAGGGGGTGTATTTTACGAGTGGAGAACTTTCCACGGAGGATGTTCCCGTGAAGGTAGGGAACTTATAATGGAGGGTGAGCTGGATTTACCGGCGATATTTGAAAAGGGATATTTTCTAATAGTATACGTGACCCAATATTCACTCTTGATAAACGTTAAATAAAAAAACAAGATTTTTTCAACTGAAAGTTAGGAGCAACATTTAAACTCAAAACGAACAGAAATTATTCGGTATGGGAAGGGCTTCTTTCCCTCCTCAGTACCATGCTCTTTACGCTAAAGTTTGACTATTTGTACTATTTTTTGAAGAACGACTCCTGAAACGCAAGGGCCGTTTAATTAGAGAAGTATTGAGGAGGTGGGCAACCCCTTCATATACGGAATAATTTCTGTTTGTTCTGAGTTTAAATGTTGCTCCTTACTTTCAATTGAAAAAATATAGTTTCTTATTTAAAATGTATCAATAATGAGTATTGGGTGACGCATATTGCTAAAAAATATCTCCTTTATTTAGTTTCTATAAGCAGCAGTTGAAAAATGTCAAAGGCGTATTTTCTTTAATTTAATTTTATATTCCTTCTATTTATTACATAACAGAGGGTATTAAATCACAAGATACTTACGATTTCCTTGTTAATCTATTATTTTTTTCGTCTGTTTTAATTTTCTTCTCCAATTCTGCTAGTACTTCTCCAGGTGTTGTAAAACCAAGGTTTTTTTTGCATTTCCATAAATATTTCGTAAGAATCTCTAAATATTTTACTTTTACCATCAAAATTTCTTGGTCTCGCTGGTAGGTGAAATATTCTCTTTTGGCTCTCGTCCTGGAGCTTTTCCTGCTCTTCTTCACTTTCCCCAACTTCCAGAGTCCGTTTGCTTATGTCTTCGCCCATCCGTTTTGACAGGCTAGATACTGGAATAAACGCAGCTGGCGGGATGTTAACTAATCCATCTCCCTTGGTTGACCTAATAGCCAGCCAAGTTACGACTGAACATGTCACTACAGTCGCAACTACTACAATCACTGCACTGGCAATTAGTGTTGTCTTTAATCGTTCGGATTTTTCTCCACTCATGGCTCACTCATGTTTAACTAAAATCTGTGAAATTAGTTTTAACATATACCAGGACTAGAGTCTAAAAACTGATTGTCATTTTGGATGCAATTTGAAAAAAACAACATGTGTTTAATTTTGTGCCACAGAACACCGTTAGTACGATGTGAATGAAAAATCTTAGTCATTAATTGTAACAGTGAGATGTTTCGTGACCACTGTACCGTAGCACTCTGAAAATTCGGTCAGTAATTTAGCTATCAGGATTATCTATTATAGTCTGAACTTATGAAATATGTTGTAAGAAAAAAATACAATGCTTTGGATACTTGCAAGGTATTCAAGCTTTATTACAAAAGCCATATCCAGAGGGGGGGGAGGTTCATCCCCCTAGAAATTTTCGTCTGAATAAAAAAAATTCATGGTAATAAATTTGGTATGCACTTTTATAAGTTTTTTTTGTAATACCCCTTGAAAAAGAATCCCCCCCCCTCCAGACAAAGATCCTGGATATGGCCTTGATTATTAAAAAGCCGGCATAGTTAAGAAGCTGGGAAAACAACAATAGTTTAGATGGACCGATTTTAAACCAAAGATCTACTTTCAACCCCTTAACTTTCGATAACCGTGAATACATATGGTTTGCGCAAAAGGCCTCCAGCCCTGTAATAAAGTCCAAATGATCATAGCCTAATATTGCTCGCAGCCTTTCTGTTTTGGAATACCTAAAACTTCCAACATCCATGTGATTTATTAAGCATGATTTTGAAACCAGAAAACAAATCAAAGCGATTGGTAGGTTTTATATAATTCTATACTTGATAGATTTAACGATAGTTTATTTAAATACTTATGTTGATTCTTTAAATATGGTTCCATTGCAACTGAACCACCGTGTAACTGAACCCCAAGCAACTGAACCACTGTAACTGAACCACCGTGCAAGTGAACTACCGTGCAACTGAACCAACGTGCTACTGAACCACCAGGCAATTGAACCACCGTGCAACTAAACCGCCATGCAACTGAACCCCCGTGCAACTGAACCCTCGTTTAACTTAACCCTCGTGCAACTGAACCCCCTTTAACTGAACCCTTATGCAACTCAACCCCTGTGTAACTCAACCCCATTTAACTAAAGCCCCGTGTAACTGAACCCTAGTGCAACTGAACCACCGTGCAACTGAACCACCTTACATCTGACCCACCGTGCAACTGAACCGCCGTGCAACTGAACCACCGTGCAAATGAGCCACTGTGCAAATGAACCACCGTGTAACTAAATCACCGTGCAACTGAACCACCGTGCAACTCAACCACCGTACTTATATTGGGTAAAACACAAGTTAGAATCTTCACATGTTCAACCTTGTTGGAATTGCTTGCTTTTTAAGTCTTGATATAAATAAATTTCAAGATGATCAATAAAATCTCTGTTTTATTGTCACAAAAAGAAAGAAAATCGGAAGTCATAAAACTCTTAAAGCCAGATTGATTTGTCCTTTTTTATGTCTGTTAATGGGGGTTCCTTCGCCCTGTCACTGTCTACGGATCAAAAAATTTACCCCTCCGCCGTGGAAAATACCCCCCCCCCTACCTGTGGATACCCCTCACCTGGAAAAATACCCCCCTGGCGGAAAACATGGTTTTCAAAATTTATAAATCTTATTTGAGTTGTGTTATTTTTTAGTTTAGTTGAGAAGTGCCAAGGAAAGTGGAAAAGATGAACTTATATGTAAGTCTTGCCCCCCTCCTTGCAAAACATATTTTGTCATGGAAAATGCTCCAGTACAACCTCCCCCCCTCCTTCAGAAACCCCCGCGCAAAAATTGTCCGTACGTTTCCCAATGACAAATACTATCTGTAAGCAATAGACAAATTACAAAACTTAAAAAGGAACTGAAACTTATGCAATGGGGTTATCTGATTGTTTTATAGCTAAGGAGAGAGGGAGATACCCCAAAGGGTGCATTTTGATGCCAAAACATCTCAACTCTCATTGAGTCTTCAGATAAATAAAGAACTAGCTCTAAGGGAAAGACGAGAGGAGGATCTTGGTATAAATTGTTTGATAATCCCCAGGCATTTCTAGTCATTTTCTTAGATGAATCAGACCTTTCCTGAACATTGAGTAACAAAAATTTGTGTTGAAAATATCGGAACTTCGAGAAATTAGATAACAAAAAGGTCGCTTTTTGTTACGTTTTCTTTAAATTAATTAAAATGATTCTTTGGAAAAACAATTTTTTTCAAAGAAAAGTAAATAGCCATACTAAACCAAAGACTAGCATAAATAACACATAAGGTTTTTATGGAAAAGATTTGTGTATGAACTTTAGGGGGAGGAGGCGTATTCGATTTGAAATCAAAAGTTCCAGTGCATTTTTTCATAGTTAAAAGTGATCGGAGAGCTTCCACCCAACCCTCTTTTTTCCCCAAATACATCCGATATAAATTTTGAGACGACCATTTTACTTAAAGCAGGTCAAAAGTTAAATAACTATGCCATATTTAAATAACTAAGGGTCCACAATCTTAAGCCCCTGGTGCAAGGGCTGTAAGTTATACAAGTTGCATATTGTTAAAATATAAGGCTTTTCTTCAAGAAAAGAGGGTATGTTTGATCCTATAAATAAAAAAAGGTTACTTACGCATTATATGGGCCTTTCTAAAAAGTCAAGTTTGGTTAATGCTAATGAAATAAAAATAAAATAGGATGAATATATCATAGTTTATAAACAAATTTGGGCTATATATTTGCACATTAGGGTGGCGGGGGGGGGGGGGTCGTGGTTAAAGCATAGCATATATTAAATACGTAACATAACCTAGGTACCTCCCCCCCCCTAAACCCCAAAAAACAACAGTTTAAATATAATAAACACAATGTAAACCACGCTTTGCATTGAATTACTCTATAGCAGTTTCTTGAATTAACCCGTCTGGCGGGTTTTTCGTGACTGGTTTCCTTGTAAAGGCCCATGTAATGCGTAAGTACCGATAAAAGTATGGAGCATTAAGGTCAAACCTTAGGGAAATGTCTAGAAGAATGCCAAACACAATCAAAAAACATTTTTTTCCTTTATTGGTTGTGAAAAGTAAATATCAGCAATATTTACAAAGGTTGATGGTAACTTCAACTGCCGTAACATCGTTCGGAAAATGTTTAGGAGCAACTTCAACTAAATCAAGAGGTACTATGCGCATCCAGTTTTAAAACACGTTGTATCATGCTGTATCTGCAAAGTGTTGAGAGCAGCTGAGGGTATAAACCTGAGAGTATGCAGTTTAAACTTTCAGGGCATGTCGAAGGAATATTGAAAAAAACGCTATAGTGCAACCAGTCCCCTTTCCATGTCCTTTTGACCTGCAATCTCCTCAAAGACATCTAATCAAAATTCGTTATCTAGATTCACAAAGGTCAAATATTTTCAACACATGTGCTTATTACTTAACGTCTAGAAAGGTCGGATTCATCTAAAAAAAAAGATAAATAAATCAGCTTTAATGATTTGTGACATCAGATCTTTTTTTATGTTGCAAAATTTTTTTTTTTCAACTGAAAGTAAGGAGAAACATTAAAACTTAAAAGGAACAGAAATTATCACGTATATGAGGGGGGTCACCCCCTCCTCAACACCTCGCTATTTAAGCTAAAGTTCGAATTTTGTCCCAATTCTTTAAGAATGACTTCTTGGTCCATAAAGCCCGTTTGATTAGAATAATAAGCTATTTTTAAAGCTTTAAAAACTAACTTTAGCGTAAAGAGCAAGGCATTTAGTAGGGAGCAACCCCCTCATATACGTAATAACTTCTGTTCGTTTTTAGTTTTAATGTTGCTCTTTACTTTCAGTTGAAAAAACCTGTTTTTTATTAATTTCTGATCGCTTTTTAAATAATGTTGGGAAATCCGGCTCCCCCTCTATAGAAAATTCCCCTCCCCATGAAAAATGTCTTCAATGAAATATACTCCCACGTAACCTTCTCCCCTCCACCAGAAAATACCCCTGAAAATGTCTCTATACTTCCCAATAACCAATACTATACAATGCAATGGGCAAAGTTCATAACTTGCAGCCCTTCCCCCGGGGACTTCAGGGGTTAAATCATCCTCAAAGACATAGTTATTAGACTTTTCGACTAGGCTAAAAAATATGGCTATCTCAAAATTTTGATCGGATGACTTTGGATAAAGATGAGAGTGGGAGGGGGGCTAAGTGCCCTCCAATATTTTTGGTCACTTAAGAATGGCACTAGAGCTTTTGATTTCCAAGCAAATGAGCCCTCTCCCAAGTGTTTACGATTACAATTTCGATCGGATGACTTTGGATAAAGATGAGCATGGAAGGGGGGCTAGGTGCCCTCCAATATTTTTGGTCACTTAGAAACGACACTAGAGCTTTTGATTTCCAAGCAAATGAGCCCTCTCCCAAGTGTTTACGATTACTGGTTCAATACGATCACCCCCGGGAA
Source organism: Artemia sinica (assembly GCA_027921565.1). Taxonomy (NCBI): domain Eukaryota; kingdom Metazoa; phylum Arthropoda; class Branchiopoda; order Anostraca; family Artemiidae; genus Artemia; species Artemia sinica. The sequence goes on from CM051258.1 coordinate 42,727,368, forward strand.
AAAAACAAAAAAAGAAATGAACACGCTTCGGTAATCTTTCTTCTGGCAAAAAATGCAAAGTTCCACATTTTTGTACATAGGAGCCCAAAAACTCTACAGTACGGTTCTCTGGTATGCTGAATATGATGGTGTGATCTTCATTAAGATAACTGGATATTTTGGGACGGTTTCTCCTCTTTTTGAAAAATCTGGCAAATTTTCTCAGGCTCGTAACTTTTGATGAGTGCCATTAAATTTAGTGAATTTTATAAATTTTGAATAAGCATCAAAATTTGATTCTTTTGATGCATCTATTGTTATCAGGGCTCTGTTTCTTAAAGTTTCGGTTACTATTGAGCCACATCGCTCCTTAATTATAGTTTGTTACCACGAACTGTTTGATAAAACAAAGCTTTTTTATGAGTGACCTTGAAAAGCCTTTATATCATGACTTTAAAAAACAAAACAATTCCAACAAGGTTGAACATGTAAAAATTATAACTTGTGTTTCACCTACGGTTTCACCCAATGATATTGCCTCATATTTTTAGAATACTGAAAAACTGAGTTCAGGGGCTCAGTTGCACGATGGTTCGTTCAGTTTCACGGTGGTTCATTTGCATGATGGTTCAGTTACACGAGGATTCAGCTTCACGGTGGTTTAGTTGCATGGTGGTTCAGTTGCACGGTAGTTCAGTTGCACGGTGGTTCCGTTGTACGGTAGTTCAGTTGCACGATGGTTCAGTTGCACGGGGGTCTATTTACTCGGGGGTTCAGTAAAATGGGGTTGAGTTGCACGGGGGTTAGTTGCATGAGGGTTTAGTTAAATGGGGTTCAGTTGCCCGGTGGTTCAGTTGCACGAGGGTTCAGTTGCACGGGGGTTCGGTTATACAGGGGTTCAATTGCACAGTGGTTCAGTAGCATGGTGGTTCAGTTAAACGGTGGTTCAGTTACAAGGGTCCAGTTGCTTGTGGTTCAGTTACTCGGTGGCTCAGTTACAGGCACACCTTTAAATATTGGTATGAATTTTGGCTCAATTTTTGTTCGATTCTTCTGAGGGTTTTCCCAGTTTCGAAAACCGTTTTTCATGAGAAGGGGCGCCCCATGCCTAGCGGAAGTGTACCATGCATGACCTGAAGACGTGCAGTGCGGTACTGCGCTACACGTGGTGGAACAATTGGCACTCTAAGATGCACACCAGGTGACGGAAAGTGGGCAGCTCCTGGGAATTTTCATCGTTGTAAAACAAATTCTAAGTTTGGTACAAATATTTGCAGGGGAAATCACTGCAATGACTATTAACCTGAGCTGCAATGACTATTAACCTGACTATTAAGCTGAGCAAAAGAGACAACTCTCAAGAAACTAATAAAAAACCGATTCCCTGATGAATTTGAGAAAAATTGAAATTTTTTAAATTTTCTCTATGGTCTTAAGAAAAAAAATATAGAGAAAGTTTTATTTGCTTTTAGGTACATGCAAGTAAAGTTTCCACTATATCTTTCTCTAGGAACTATTTTAATAGTTCAGAAACTACTGTAGAAACTCTAGCTAATTTCAAGTTGCTGACCTTTAAAAAAACTTCTTTGTATTAATGAACTCTTTGTTGAGTTCATTAATATTGTTGAAATAAAAGTAGACCCCACTTGGAAATCATTTAAACAATGGCAAAATAATGTATTTCTAAAGTATACACAATGGCAGTTTTCTTTTCTGGTGTTTAGTTATTCTACATACGTAGCCTATATCTTTTACACGCTAAGTACGAGAAACGTACGAGTGTCTTCTGTTCAAGACGCAGTTTGATGGGCTGTGTCGAAGCAACTTAACACACGAATCCTTTGAAGAGGAGATAGCAAATGAGTTGGCCGGCGTTTCCTCCCCCCGGCGAATACCCCCCCCAAATACCCCCTGAAAATACCCCCGACGTAAATTACCCCCCGGAAAATACCCCTCCGCGAAAAATGAACCCCTGAAAAATACCCCCCCCCCCCGCGGAAAATACCCCCCAGAAAATACCCCCCCGGAAAATACCCCCGCGGAAAATACACTCACGGAAAATACCCCCCCCCGGAAATTACCCTCCGCGGAAAACACTCCCCGCCCTAGCGGAAAATACCCTCCCCCCCCCTCCCCCGGAAAATACCCCAGTGGAAAATACCCCCGGAAAATACCCCCCGTGCAAAATAAGGCTTTCCAAATTTGAGAATTTTATTTGAGTTTTTTTTAATTTCCGTAGGGGGAAGGAATTTTGGGTACTTGTGTATTATGCGCCACTCACTCAAGTTTACGCTGTGTAAAATTCAAGACACACCGGTTTTTTTGTTAGTTTCTTCGTTATTTAGATATAAATTTGCGCTATAGATTTGCACATTAGGGGGGGGGGGGGGGTGGGTAAGCATAGCGGGCCTGCACGCAAAATGTGCTTGGTACAATTATTCTGCATATTAGATAGATAGACAAATAAGTGTATTTTAAAGCCAAATATACAGCCATGAACACAGTAAAATAACATAAAGGAATATAGTGAATTGGGGGCGTGTTTAAACCCCCCGGAAAATGCCCCCACGAAAAATACCCCCCCCCACGTAAAGTAACCCCCGCGGAAAATACCCCCTCCTTGGAAAACACCCTCACGGAAAATACCATCCTCCCTGTGGAAAATTAGGTTTCTAAATTTGAAACTTTTATTTGAGTTTTTTTTTTTAGTTCCGTTGAAAAGTGCTAAGGAACGGGAAAAGGAGGAATTTACACACCAGAAGTGTCTCAAAACTTAGAAAAAAAAAACACAAATCCATTTGTTTTGAAAAGACTTCCATGTGAACTTCTGCAATTTTTGGCAGTAGCGGGTGCCATATTAAAAAAAGAAAATTGAAGAAGAAAAAAAATTAGGCAAACAATCATCAAAATTAAGCTAAAACACAAGACACCAAAAAGTTTAAGAAGGTTTGGCTATCCTTTGAAAGGATAGTTGGCTCTGGGAACCAACACATTCTAAACTGTTTAAGTTTTTACGGACAAAAGCGTTGTGAAATTCTACGATTTTGTTTTTATTATCTTCCAAGTGTAAAACTACCACAAAACATATTAACAAATAAATGAAACCCAAAACTGACAGAAATTACAATATATAGCCTAGTCAAACTCAAAACGAGCAAAAAGTAAAAGGAGTATGGCTGAAAACACCCTTGTCTTCTTCAGACCAGAAAATAATTTGCACTTTACTTAAAAAAAAATATATATAATAACCGTGTATTGTCAGTTTGATTTTTGTTTTCAGTAAAGTGCAAACTACTTTCTGGTCTTAAGGAAGTGTGGGGGTTGTCAGCCCTACTCATGCTAATTGTTGCTATTTTGAGTTTGGATATGTTATTTATTGTTACTTCTGTTCGTTTTGGGTTCAATTCATTTATTTATGGTGATTTGTGGTAGTTTTACGCATGGAAAATTTTTTGAATTTATTTCTAGTCATTTTTGGCTTAACGAGGCCATGGGCACCGGCAAGGGGGGGGAGGCAGGGAAGCCATGGCCCCCACCTGAAATTTGTGACTATATAGTAATTATAAGGAAACCAAAGGAAAAAAGCAGAATAGGGGAAAACCAAGGAAAAAATGTTTGTTGCCCCATTGTTGGCTGCCTGCCAATAGATTTTGACCGATTATAAGGAAAAATATAAGTTCTAATTTGTGACTGAGTAACCCCTCACAAGTTTTCCCCAAAAATTTGTTCTATGCGATCTGGTTGGAGAAAAAAAAAATCTTCATAGTAATGAATGGTAAGTAAATAACGATCCTTGTCAATAACAAAAGTATAAGAGCCTAACTGTTGATATCATTCAGTCAAAGAATCAGCTTTTTATGGTGATCTTACATGTTTTATTTGTTTATTAGTAATTAGTGCAGTTATTAGAGCACAAGAAAGTTCGCATAATTATAGAAGACACAAGGAAAACAACTTAATAAGGGGCGATTTAAGTAAAAATATGCCGTAAACTTTTGATTGCATTGGAAGAGTACCCATGAACTGGTGTATGAAGCCTCGATAATCAGAAATGTTTCCGATAGACGGAATGCTAAGAATTTCTGTATTTTCCCCCTGAACAGATACGATTTTTGTGTTTTATTTTCTTTTTTTTGTTTCTATGAGTTATTTTATTTATCTATATTTCACTTTGAAAAAAAAAATTAATTTTTACAGTTATGAAGTTTAAAGCTGTCAAATATTCTGGCTTTTGGAATTCAAAATTAAATTAAAAATATTGAATTAAAAATTTTTATTTGATTTTCTTAATCTTAGTTTTGATGTTTTACTTTGAACAAACTACTTTGATAATGCGTTACTTTTTATAAACACTGAGCCTAAAGGCATTAGATATTTTAATGTTTGATAACCAAGTTCAAAACTGTCGATATTGTTAAAAAATATCCGTCCAACGCTTCGGTATTGCTCAACAGAACTTAATGCTGGGAGTTTGTATCTTAGTTTTTGTAAGTAGGCTATTGTTTTCTGTATTTTTTGTAACGACTTACTTTTTTTCATTTTTAAATACTTTTACTTTAATTGACATACTTCCTCTATTGCCTTTAGAAAATTGTTTTGTCTCTAATCTTCATTAAATAAAGAAAATAAAACAAATTTTTTCAACTTAAAGTAAGGATCAACATTAAAACTTAAACAAAAAGAAATTATTATATAATATATGAGGGCGGTTGCCCCCTCCTCAGCACCTCGCTCTTCAAGATACAGGTTTTTGGCACTTTAAAAAAAGTTGCTTATTGTTCTAATTAAACGACCCTTGTGTTTGAGAATCGTTTCTAAAGAATTGGGAGAAAATTTAAACTTTAGCTCAAAGAAAAAAAGCAAGCGATCTTATTGAAAATTCCTTTATTAGATACATCATATCAGAGAACTTTACCATAGAGGTTTCAAGCTCCAATTTTCAAAATGTGGAATTTCGCATTTTTTTTTTCCAGAAGAAACATAGTCGATGCATGTTTATTTGTTTTGTTTTTCACAAGGGTGATTGTATCAAACCGAAGGTCCAAGATAATTGGGAGGGAGCTCATTTAAACGTGGATTTAAAGCTCTTTTTTAAGTGACCATACAGATTGGGCCAGGGGAAAGTCTTGTTTTCTTGCTATTTTAGGTCACCAAACTACGAATTTACCCCGAAGAGGACAAATTTGCAATCAATTTAAAATTCTGAGAAGCTAATTGATTTAAAAGTATCAATAACTATATTTTAGGCTTCTCGGTTGCAAAAGAAGCAATGCCACATGGTGGAAGTACTGGATTCAACCAAGTTGATTTGCTTTATTTTTAATGAAAATAGGCTACGTTTGGTGATCTGTAATTGCGTATCAGCTATGACAAGGGGGGTGAGTCATTGTTTGGGTGGGGGTAGGGTAGATTCCTAAAAAACTACATTTTAATGTACAAACTGCTTTCTCTTCATGAGGCTTCAGATAAATATTGAAAAACTTAGGGGGAGTAGGAATTAATTAAATTGTTTCTCTATTCATCTAAAATGTTACATTCCCATATCTACCAGTGTGCTGCTCCTTACTTTTAGTTGAAAAAAACTTTTTCTTTAATGAAGTTTAGAGACAAACATTTTTTTAAAGGCAATGGAAAAAATATGTCAGTTAAAGTAAAAGTATATAAAATGAAAAAAAGTAATTAATTACAAAAAAATACATAAAACAATCGCCTACTTACAAAAACTAAGATATAAACTCCCAGCAATCTGTTCTTCTGAGCAATGCCGAAGCATTTGGACGGATATTTTTTAACAATATCGACAGTTTTGAACTTGGTTATCAAACACCAAAATATTTAATGCCTTTAGACTCAGCTGTTTATAAAAATGGGGTAATGTTTTTTCCCTATTCTGCTCTTTTTTCGCTGGTTTCCTTATAATTACTTTATAGTCCCAAATCTAAAGGGGGGCCATGCCCCCACTCTCCCCCTTGCCAGCGCCCTTGGCGATCATCATAAAACACTTAAATGAAACACTACATAAACCTAATAATATATTTAATAGTTGGAAAATGGTCATTGAAAAAAAAACCATTTAAATGAAACATTACATTTTTTTTTTTTTTTTTTTTTTTTTTTTTTTTTTTTTTTTTTTTTTTTTTTTTTTTTTTTTTTTTTTTTAGTTGACAAAATTTTGAGATACCTCACTATTCTTCAGTAAATTTTTAGTGGCTATATACCTAGAAAGAATTGTTTTCTGACTTCGAACTGTCCAAACACTTTACCTCCCCGGAAAACACCCCCCTCCCCCCCCTCCCCCGTGGAAAAGAAGGTTTTCCAAATTTGAGAATTTTATTTTAGTTTTATTTTATTAATTTCCTGTAGGGGGAAGGAGTTTTGTTACTGGTGTATTATGGGTTCAAATATTGCGCTTAAGTTCAAATTTTGTTCGAATCGTAAATCCCTGAATCACAAATCCTGTTAAATTAGACAAGATAGCTGTTTTGAAAGTACTAAAAAAAATTGGCGTAAAGAGCGAGGTAATGACTAGGGGGCGAACCCCCTCACATAGGTAATAATTTCCGTTCGTTTTAAGTTTTAACGTTATTCCTTACTTTTAGTTGAAAAAACTTGTTTTTTTATTTAATTTCTGTCGTTTTTTAAATAATGCTGGGAAATCCGGCGCCCCCCTCATAGAAATGTCCCTTCCCCCAAGGAAACATCCTCAATGAAAAGATCCTCCCACGTAACCCCCTCCTCCGACCCCCCCCCCCCAACCAGAAAAAATCCCTCCTGAAAACGTCTGTATACTTCCCAATAATCAATACAATATGTAAACAATAGGCAAAGTTCATAACTTGCAGCCCTTCCTCCGGGTATTGTGGGGGATTAAGTCATCCTCAAAGACATATATATCAAATTTTCGACTATGCTGAACAAAATGGCTATCTCAAAATTTTGATTGGTTGACTTCCGGAAAAAAATTAGCGTAGGAGGGGGCCTAGTTGCCCTCCCATTTTTTCGGTCAGTTAGAAAGGGCACTAGAAATTTTAATTTCCGTTTAAATGAGCCCTCTCACGATATTATAGGACTACTGGATCAATACGATCACCCCTGGAAAAAAAAACAAAAAACAAACAAATAAACACGCATCCGTGATCTTTCTTCTGGCAAAAAATAAAAAATTCCATTTTTGCAGATAGGAGCCTGAAACATCTACAGTAGGGTTTTATGTCGCGCTTAATCTTGTGGTTTGATTTTCCTTAAGATTCGATCACTTTTAGGGGGGTTTTCTCCCTTTTTTGTAAAATAAGGCAATTTTTTCAGGCTCGTAACTGTTGATGGATACGACTAAACTTGATGAAACTCATATATTTGAAATCAGCATAAAGATCCGATTCTTTTGATGTATCTAGTGGTATCAAAATTCCGTTTTTTAGAGTTTCGGATACTATTGAGCCAGGTCGCTCCTTACTTATAGTTCGTTACCACGAACTGTTTGATCGCTGATAAAAGTTTATGTTATTTATGCCTTTTATTTATGTTATTTTACTGTGTTCATGACCGTATATTTGGCTTTAAAAAACACTTATTTGTCTATCTATCTAATATGCAGAATAACTGTACCAAACACATTTTGCATGCAGACCCGTTACGCTTACACCCCCCCCCCTAATATGAAAATCTATTGCGCAAATTTATTGCTAAAGTAACGAAGAAACTAAAAAAATAACGATATGCTCTCGTATTTTACACAGTGTAAACTTGAGTGAGTGGCGCATAATACACAAGTACCAAAATTCCTTTCCCCTACAGAAATTAAAAAAAAAAAACTCAAATAAAATTCTCAAATTTGGAAAGCCTTATTTTCCACGGGGGGGGGTATTTTCCAAGGGGGTATTTTACGGGGGGTATTTTCCGCAGGGGGGGGGGATTTTCCGGGGGGATTTTCTGGGGGGGGGGTAATTTCCGGAGGGTATTCTCCACGGGGGGTATTTTCCGTGGGGGTATTTTCCGGAGGGGTATTTTCCGTGGGGGGGGGGGAGTTTATACGGAGGGGGGGGGGGGGGGTATTTTCCGGGGGTGGGTATTTTTCGGGGGTATGTTCCGCAGGGGAGTATTTTTTTGTGGGGGGTATTCTCCGGGGGGGGGGGGTATTCGCTGAGGGGGGGGGGGGGGGTAAACGCCTAGAACCAGCAAATGAATAATCCAGACATGCAAGTTCTTTGGAGTCTAAAGGAAACGTCTTATTTAAAGGGTATGAAGTCAGCTATTCTTTCATTTATAGGTAGGTGACTAATATCGTTGCTTCTGAAAGGTTACCGACACTAAATTATCTTCACAGCATCTACGAGTTAAACCTAACTTGGGTGATGGCGGAAATGTACAGGAGCCCAAAAGATGTAGTGCAGGAATTTTTCTCTCAGTGTGCCAAAGCTTCGTGGGACGGGCGGATTTTTTTCTTCGCAACAATAATGATACCGAGGAGTCCGTCAGTATCCACTTCCTAATGTACATATTGGAGCACCATTTGTCTTGCCATGTTTGGTAGACTTCTACCAATTCAAGTGGAAGATCACATCACGATAAATCACACGAATAATTGGATATGTCACCTGGTGTACACAATTTTGAGAGCAAATAATCCTTCAAATTATAGGGAAGAAGACTCAAATCCACCTACATGCATATGTACCCCATCAAACATCCCCAAATTATTTTTGAAGCTCTATACATGCACTAGAAATAGCATAATTATAATGCATTTATGTTACTTTTCTACCAAAGCTTCAACGTGCCTCAGTCAAATACGAGTGTTACTTCCCTTTCTCTGCTTTTCTTACAAAACTACTAATTAACTAAGTGCTTACCGTACCTACCGACCTTTCGTAGCAGCATGGACTTTAATAGTCCAGGAAGAGAACGGTTTGACCGTAAACAAATTGCAAAAGAAAAGATTCTTTGTCTACGTGGATCAAAAAAATGTTCTGATCCCAAATATGCAAAGTTTGCTCATTTATCTGTTGCACAAATATGTTTTTTTTAGGTTGAGGTTGATTTTGTGGGGGTGAATCTCGTGTTTCATATATTGGCGTACAACAGCAAAATTGATGTCTAGAATAGTGTAACAGGTCACGGTGCTTACGAAAATCACCTTTATTTGAATGTAACATTAAAACTTAGGTTTTTTGAGGTTGAGGTTGATTTTAAGAAGGTGAAATTCGTGCTTCCATATAAAGGCGTACTACAACAAAATTTATGTCTAGAATAGGGTATTAGATCACGGTGATTATGAAAATCACCTTTAGCCTATATGAACGCAAAACTAAAAATTAGGTTTTTTGAGGTTGAGGTTGATTTTGAGGAGGTGAATTCGTTTTTACATATAAAGGCGCACAGCAATAAAATTGATGTCTAGAATAGGGTACTAGATCACGGTGATTGTGAAAATCACCTTTATTTGGACGTAAAGTTAAAACTTCCACTTAAATATTCCATTAGTGATAAACCACCGTTAATCTGAAAGAAACCGGTCTTAAAATGTAGAATGACAACTATGACCCAGTTCGATGTTTTATCTAACGATTAAAACATTCTCGACTTTTTCAGTTATATAATATACAAATGTGATAAAAACCGAAAAATCAATATTCACATATCTTCGTTATCTTCCAAATCATCAGCTCCGTGAAACTCAGTCGTAACACAATTAGCACAACTTGTTCCCTTGCAGGGTCCACATGCCCAGGTGCATTTCATGCCATTTCTTTTGCAAGTGCATCGCATATTTGAGCCGTCGCTTTTGCAGTAACAGTGAAAAACTGCAAGGAGAGAGTTGGGGGCAGCTGGGAGTTCACCAAAATAGGGCAATATAATCCATTCTGAATTCCCAACCGAAATGGGTCGGGTCAAGATTACATCCAAGGGCTTTCCATGATCCAACTTGCAAATAAGCTCGAAATGAGTGGAAGCTGCAAGCATCACTGGTGGGAGGGAGAACTTTAGACTCAAAATACGAAGCAGATGCTGTAACTTTCTTGATGAATTTGAGATGACGCAATTGATTGAGGGTTGGAATTGAGCCTGGAAACTTATATAAAAGCATCATTGCTTTCTCTCCAGCTGCTGAAATCTCGTGCTTGGTGGATAGTAGGCCCATAAAAACTTTAGTGGATTCGTAAAACTCATTGTTCTTTTTTCAGAAACTGTAGTCCTGCTGACTTCCCAATGCCATTATACGCAAAGTTGAATCGCACCCAAGGGAGGCGTGGACATACAGGATTGTGCTACATACACGAGATCCAAGTTTGAGTTTTGTTGCATTTATATCCCAAATTCTATTCTTTGAGATTCCAGCTCGAGGCTCAGAGTAAAAGTAGATCGCTTGGCTACCTGTCTGTGTGTGATAACACAGGAGTATGAGCAGATCTGTGTCGTTTCCAACTCGTACAGTAGGTATTAAAGAAGCAAATCGAACTACTGTAAAAACAATAAGAAGATCAGCGTCACCATCTGCCTGGTATACCTGACACCCAGCTTTGGTCAGGTACTCACTGGTCATGGCTATGATTGCTTGTTTATTCTTGAAGTTGCTTAGAAAAACTTCTTTCTTTGTAGAACAGACGATATTCCTGTTAAAATTGATGTGTGGGTACGATCGTGACCCTTTCCGTCTCAAATGGGTGATGTCTTTGATTGAAGACGCTTGGTCGTATCCGTTGAAAACCACCAACGTTCTTTGCAATCCGTATTTCCGAACAACGTGGTCAACGTATTTCTGACAGATACTATCATAATTTAAGTTATTGTCCCAAGGGATTCACTGAAGCACTGCCCCACCATCGAGAACTATATGCTTGTCACTGAAATCTTTGATGAAGTCTTCAGTTTTTGGCTGCTGCTCTATAACTAGACGCCACATCGCGTCGGTAAGGGCAGGCTTATCGGCTAATCAAGGAAGTCCGTTTGCTTCAGAAAGTGACGGAGGTGGCGAGCACAATTCATACTCAAAGTATGACTCCTTTCCGTCCTGTAAATTGTCAAACACTTCGGGATAAACTTCTTCAGTATGTCCATCATTTCCATATATTGTATCCAAAGTTTTGCCGTGTGTGACCTTTCTGAAAGTGACTGTTTAAGAGAAGAAAATTTCTTGGCGACTTCTGCCAGGGACAGATTTTCCTCTACACTTTGTATGTCTGTGTGATCTTCCAATACATCAAGATAAACAGTAAAGAACTCCATAAGCTCATCGGAGGCACTGGATATTTTTTCCATGTCTGCTGAATCAGCACCATCTTCAGTGCCGTAAAGCTCAGTGAAGGGAAGTGTGTTCAGCGCTCAGTCAATCAGTATGTGTCATCGCATAGCTCTGGAATTAGCTTATCCATAAATAATGTGTTGAACAGAATTTGGCGCATATATTATTTTCAATGTCTCTTGAAGTCCAGAGCCTTCCATAATCTGCCCAACGGCCCCAAGGTAACTCATGAGTGTGTGGAAACCACCCAGCCGAAGGAATTTTTTTTTTTTTAAGGACTTGCATCAGTCTCGGCATTAATAATTTTAAGAACTTTTCAGTAAAGTGGATGATCAAAGGTCAGTACAGGAGTCATGCCGTATCTGAAACACTGTTGGCAAACAAAGCTGAGTGTAGAGTAGATACAAATAGGATCACTTGGTCTCATATCTATCATGGGCATGAAGAGAATGGAGGCTTTCCCTGTATAAGGGTCTGACTACGTGTCAGCATACAGCTCGCTCATAGCTCCTTGCCAGCTAGGCAAGGATGTAGGAAAAAGTCTGGACATCTTCCATAGCAAGTCGCAATATTTCGAGGGATCCAGAATCGAAACTCGTGGTAGCGGATCGTAAAGAAGTTTAGCTTTTCGTAGTGTCTATCTGAGATACTTAATGGGAATTCAGTTCGGTTTAGTTATCTGCCTGGACATAACAAACTTTCTCTTCTCTAGCACAGTCGAAGGCCTCAATATTGGAGTCAGAGAAACAATTATGCCCATGCCGTAAAAACTGTCGTTACCATCAAGGTTTTGGACGTTGCGGCCGACGTTATCAGCTATGTGCTGCATCCAAAAAGTTCCTTCCAGTTCTTCTATGTTTGTGCTGTTAGAAACCGCAGCGTTGTGCTCGAAGAGCTTTGTCTCTTAATATGAAGCTGAACCCATAGAACTGAGCATGTCAATTAGAAGGCGGCTGCTAAACTGATGATGCAACTGAACGGCTAATCCAATCTGAAGAGGTGGTCTGATTGCCTTTGGCCGACAGGCCTGTAGCATGCGCTGACCTATTGTCGTAACTTTCCTCTCTGTTTTGTCTCCTACGAACAGAGTGTTGAGAAAAAGCCGCAAAGATGAGGGTAGGTATTCGAGATTGTCTATTATCTCTCCGAGGTTTTCAGAATTAGGTTACACATCCATTTGTTGTTTAACACCTTTGACATCACTTTTTATTATAGCTACAGCAGCTCGGACAATAGCTTCCTTCTCCAGTTCCAAATCGAAATTTTTTGGCTTTAAGTAGTACTCGCTGAGAATGGCATGAGCTCTAGCTCTTAGAGTAATGACGTCCTGTCTGCCGTTTGTTTCTGCCAATACGACGCTTTCACCAAACCTCTCTCGCATCTTTTTTTCATGTATTGTTTACCATATTACGAATCCTCAGAATTGCCCATGAACTTGTTCATCATTCTAACAAGGTCATTTAGCGTTAGTTGTTCATTATCGTTAGCCTGGAAAACCTCAACGGCTTTCTCGAACGCCTGGTTCTGATTCAATTTCTGTGGTCGACCAGATTTTTGTTTTCCGGACTGTGAAGGAATTCCGCTGTACTTGTTGGGGATGTTACGTTCCGCTAGAAAGTTTAAGCGGCAGGACTTGTGGTACACAACATCAACAGTAGATACGCAGTGGCAGCAAGTATTCTAGTCATCACTGCTCCTGACCAGTCATTATTTCTCTTTCCACAAACCACTCTTAGTGTATTTTCAAAATCTCTCGTTCCAACCTTGAAACTGTCTTCCTTCTTCTTCGTTCTCTCAAAGATAACTGACGTAGAGCAAAAGACACATTCGATTTTGAAGTTGAAGTTTCCAGATAAACGGGAAGATACCCGCCTCTGACTTTGTTTCACCTGCGTTAACGATGGCAAGTATTGCTCAATGGATTTCTTGTTTGTGAAGCTAGACCTGCATGACTTATGGACAGGATCCCCAATAACAGCCGTGACATGTTCCCGCTTTCTTGATCGACTAGCTTCATTCACCGAGTCAGCACCTTTCTTTCCCAAAACGACCTTTCCCCACTCTTCCACTATTTCTTCTTTGCAAATGATACAATTCATTTCGACAATTTAAAGCTTAAGAGTAGTTTGCCATACATCCATCGTTCGACCTAAAAGATATAGCTAAATTTCATCTAGTTTAATTTTTCTAAGATCGAGAGAGAGAGAGAGAGAGAGAGAGAGAGAGAGAGAGAGAGAGAGAGAGAGAGAGAGAGAGAGAGAGAGAGAGGAGAGAGAGAGAGAGAGAGAGAGAGAGGAGAGAGAAGAGAGAGAGAGAGAAGAGAGAGAGAGGAGAGAGAGAGAGAGAGGAAGGTAGAGAAAAGAGTGAGGGAGGGGGCATGTGTGATCAGCAAGGTCAGCAATACTAAAACGCCATAAGCCATAGGAAACGAAAATAAACCAGAACTACAATTCCAAGATTACTGAGGCCTTAGGAATTGATTATCATCAAGCATTTTCAAAAGTGCCATTTTACCAAATCCGACGAACGGGAATTAAAAGTCACCGCCGTGCAAAGGTCTTGCCCACTGGGTTTGAAGGTTCCTAAAATAGAATCCATCACAGCTGGCGTCCAAAGGGCTTTGTCATATTTTTTTTTCTATGCCAAAATCTTTTATTACATATCAGCAAAAACTCTTGCAGTTTTTACTCTGACCTTACTACGCTGTTATCTGCTATCCAAATAAAAAACCTGACTTCTTACCTTTTTTGAAAAAAATGAAACAGCAGAACTTCACCGTCAGCTAAACAACTCTCACTGACTGATCGCAACCTTGACCTGTTACCCATTAATCCACTGGCCAGATAAGGCGAAACATCGTGGAACAAGTTTCATTACTGTAATGATCGATTTAGAATCGCCCGAAGGATTTTTCACATGCTGGGGTCCCGTCAGTTGCGAAAAGGTTATGAAACTGATGGAATATTTAGATGAAAGTTCTAATTTTACATTCAAATAAAGGTGATTTTCACAATCACGATGATCTAGAACCCTATTCTAGAAATTAATTTTGTTGTTGTACTCCATTATATGAAAACACGAATTTTACAGCCTCAAAATCAACATAAAAAAACATAATTTTTAGTTTTACGTTAAAATAAAAATAATTTTCATAATCAACATGATCTAGTACCCAATGCTTAGACATCAATTCTGTTGCTGTACGCCTTTATATGCAAAAACGCCTAGATGATAGTTGTCATTCTACATTTTAATACTGGTTTCGTTCAGATTAAGCGTGGTTTATCACTAATGGAATGTTTAAGATGAAGTTTTAATTTTACGTTCAAATAAAGGTGATTTTCATAATCACCGTGATTTAGTACCCTATTCTAGACATCAATTTTGTTGCTGTGCACCTTTATATGTAAAAACGAATTCACCTCCTCAAAATCAACCTCAACCTCAAAAAACCTAATGTTTAGTTTTACGTTCATATAGGCTAAAGGTGATTTTCATAATCACCGTCATCTAATACACTATTCTAGACATAAATTTTGTTGTAGTACGCCTTTATATGGAAACACGAATTCCACCTTCTTAAAATCAACCTCAACCTGAAAAAAACAAAATTTTAATATTACGTTCAAATAAAAAGTGATTTTCGTAAGCACCGTGATCTATTACACTATTCTAGACATCAATTTTGTTGTTGTACGCCTATAAATGCAACAAACATATTTGTGGAACAGATAGATCAGCAAACCTTGAACATTTGGAATCAGCACATTCTTTTGAGTCGGGTAGTCAAAGAATCTTTTCTCTTGCAATTTGTTTACAGTTAGGCTCTTTTTTTTATACACTTCTTGGACTATAAAGGAACTAATAAATAACACATAATAAGAGCAAATTAACATGAAATCCAACCAGACCAAGCATTTTAGGGTTAGACACACTGAAAGGACGTCAACCTTTGCATATTATCAGCAAAAGTGTTGTGAGTAGAGTCTATAATTCGATTTCCCTTTAATAAAATGCCGGATTTGAAAAAACAAACGAAATGCTAATAAGCACACTTAACAATAGAGTCAATTTGCTTGAAAATAGAATTTCTACAGTGAGGACAGAACTTATCCACTTGAGCAGACTGCATTAATTGATACCCTAAATTTTCATAAAGCGAAATATAGCCCCAATATTGATTAGTTGATAATCTTAGTGAAATAATACCAACAATAATGAGCCTAAGGGATTTTTACGAAATGGACATCTTACAGGCTGATGGGTTATCTGTAATTGCTGTTTCAACTGAAAAATATAAATTGTCCCATCCTAATAAAAATTTTCAAGACCAGATATTTCTAGGCAAATGTTGAATTCGGGTCTATTAGTATCTGAAAACCAAAATAAAAAAAAGTTGTAATACGTTAAATGAAGCTCGTAATTCCTTTGCCCCAAGAAGTGTTTGGTCTCGTCTTGCTTTTCATCTTGGTTTAAATATGATTATTTATGCTGTCACTGTATCAGTTTTTTATATCATTCCTTTCGTTTTTTACCACCTAGACATGAAATATTGTTTCAGCAATTTCACGATAATTCATATTCTTTTTTAATGCTCATGAGTTCATTCCAATAATGCCTGCTGCACAATTACATATATATATATATATATATATATATATATATATATATATATATATATATATATATATATATATATATATATATATATATATATATATATATATATATATATATATATATATATATATATATATATATATATATATATATATATATTCATCAATTTCAGACTCTAGCCTACTTCTTGTGAACTGGTAGTAGTGTCTGTTTCTGACTGAATCTTGAAAAATTCCTACTTCATATGTCTCTAACTCTAAAAGAATTCAATTTATCTCTCTCAGACTCTGGTAGAAACCTAATTTGCCTATTTCAGATTCTAGTATAGCACTTGTGAGCAGATAGTAGCGTCTGTATCTGTCTGAATCTTGATAAATTCCCACTTCATATGCCTCTAGCTCTAAAAAGAATGCAATTCATTTCTTTCAGACTTTGGTAAAAAAAAACATAATTCAGCAATTTCAGAATTTAGTATACTACTTCTAAGCTGGTAGTAGTGTCTGTGTTTGACTGAATCTTGATAAATTCCCCCTTCATATGTCTATAATTCTAAAACAAATCTGATTCATCTATTTCAGACCTTGGTAAAAACCTAATTCACACATTTCACGACTCTAGTATACCACTTATGAGCTTCATATGTATTCCCACTCTAAAGAGAATCTGATTGATCTCTCTCAGACTTCGGTAAAAATCTAATTTGCCTATTTCAAACTATAGTATAGCACTTATGAACAGGTAGTAGCGCCCGTGTCTGACTGAACCTTAAGTAAATCCCGCTTCCTATGTGTCCAACTCTAAAACGAATCCAATTCATCTCTCTAAGACCTTGGTAAAAACTTATTTCACCTATTTCAGACTCTAGTATACCACTTGTGAGCTGGTAATAGTGTCTCTGTCTGGCCGATTCTTGATAAATTCTCACTTCGTATTTCTCTAGCTCAAAAGAGCTGGTAGAAGCGGCTGTGTCTGACTGAATCCTTATAGATCTGCCCTTTATATATCCTAACTCTTAAAAAATTCCCATTCATCCATCTCAAACTTTGGTAAAAACCTAATTCACCTATTTTAGACTCAAGTATATCACTTGTGAGCTGGTAACAGTGTCACTGTCTGACCGATTCTTGATAAATTCCCATTTCATAGTTCTCCAGATAACAAAAATCCGAGTCATCTCTCTCAGACTTTGGTAATAACCTAATTCATCTATTTCAGACTCTATTATACCATTTGTGAGCTGGTAGTAGTGTCTGTATCTGACTGAATCTTGATTTATTCCCACTCCATATGTCTCTAACTCTAAAATGAATCCTATTCATCTCTCTCAGACTTTTGTAAAAACCCAATTAATCGATTTCAGACTCTATATTCCACTTATATAGAGTCTTCAGGTTGGCTGCAGGCACCCGGATACCAGTAACAAATCAGTCGTTCTTTTATCAGTTGCTTTCCCACTGAATATGTCTAACTCTAAAAAGAAAAAAATTCATCTCTCTCAGACTTTGGTTAAAACCTAATTCAGCTATTTCAGACTCTAGTATACCATTTGTGAGCTGGTAGTAGTGTCTGTATCTGACTGAATCTTGATTTATTCCCACTCCATATGTTTCTAACTCTAAAAAGAATCCGATTCATCTCTCTCAGACTTTTGTAAAAACCCAATTGATCGATTTCAGACTATATATACCGCTTATATAGTGTGTGCAGGTTGGCTGCAGGCACCCGGGCACCGGTAACAAATCAGTCGTTCTGCCATCAGTTGCTTTCCCACTGCATATGTCTAACTCTAAAAAGAAAAAAATTCATCTCTCTCAGACTTTGGTTAAAACCTAATTCAGCTATTTCAGACTCTAGTATACCGCTTGTGAGCTGGTAATAGTAATTGTTTCTGACTGAATTTTGATAAATTCTGACTTCCTATGTCTCCAACTCTAAAAAGAATAAGATTCATCTCTCTCAGTCTTTGGTAAAAACCTAGTTCACGTATTTCAGACTCTAGTATACCACTTGTGAGCCGGTTGTAGTGTCATTGTCTGACTAGATATGGATAAATTCCCAATTCAAATGTTTTTAATTAAAAAAGAATCCGATTCATCTCTCTCAGATTTTGGTAAAAACCAAATTCAGCTATTTCAGACTCTAGTATACCGCTTGTGAGCTGGTAATAGTAATTGTTTCTGACTGAATCTTGATAAATTCTCACTTCATATTTTTCTAACTCTAAAAAGAATCCAATTCATCTCTCTCAGACTTTGGGGAAAACCTAATTCACCTATTTCAGACTCTAGTATACCATATATGGTATATCATATCTGCAAAATTGAGTACATAACACTTCGAACCATATATTTGATTTGAAGAAACGTATGTTCATCGAGCTTTGTGCAAAACAGAGTAAAAAACATTTTGAACCACACTTTGATTCAAAGAAACGTATCTTCATTGAGCTTTGTGCAAAACAGAGTACGAAACATTTTAAACCAGCTTCTTTGTAAATAGTCCAAAAAATTCCAAGTTCCAAAAATGTTAAGTCCAAAAATTCTAAATCCAAAAAGGAGGGTGGGGGCAGGAAGCTGGGGGAGGGATATTGGAGGCCCCATGGAGATGGGACATGGATGACCATAAGTTCTCTATAAAAAAACACTATAGCAATTGATTCATTGGGGAACTTAAGTTCGTCAGTTTACTTTACCCAAGCACGTGCCATAAGAAAGCAGGGGTAGCAGATTTCTCGCTTTTGATTCATTAAACTTCTGTTCGTGTTATAATTTTTTGTTGGATTTACTTTACTAATCAAATATAAGTCAATCATGTGCTGACAGGAATATGTAGGTCATTCACCCAAAGATTGCACTAATACGGTTATGCAAATGATGTGCTCACAGGACATGGTATGGCACCACTACTCATATTTACGTAATCATTTCGCAGCTAAGTTGAAAATGGTTTTGAGTAAGAATTCTTGCTTCTCTGGAGCCCTACTCCAATTTGGTTTTACTTCTGGGAATATTTTATCCCATGAGAGGTGTCTTGGTAAGTTTTTAAATAATAAGTTTGAAGTAGTAAATATTGTGAATAATTTTGTGGATAATGCTCATCAAAATCCACTTAATTTAAAAATTATTGGTAATAGTAGATATTTTTCAAATTTGGGAGAAGAGGAGGTCACTATAAGGAGGTCTGCCAAGAAACAGCTCACTTCAAAACCCACATCATACACTAAGGCTTGATACGCAATCTGTACAGCCACTTATCAAGACTAGTGCCTGAAATGAAAACGTCTTTTATTGAGTTTCAACCATAACGAGAGTTTTATCATATTGAGTTTTAGGCCGTATCCATTGGTTCTCTCATAATTCCCATTTCCTGGCATTTTAACTCTTTTTGCAAAACCCACATCATATACTAAGGCTTGATACGCAATCTGTAGAGCCACTTATCAAGACTAGTGCCTGAAATGAAAACGTCTTTTATTGAGTTTAAGCCATAATGAGAGTTTTATCATATTGAGTTTTAGGCCGTATCCATTGGTTCTCTCATAATTCCCATTTCCTGGCATTTTAACTCTTTTTGGCAAAAATTGTCATTTTACGGTACAAAATGGCAGAAAACACGACTTTGATTAGCAAAATCTCTTTTGTTGCTTAAAAAAAGGAACAGGTAGTGCAATTTCACTTCGAATGAGCCTTCCCAAACATTCTACGACCAAAGGTTCGAACTCTTTTTGACGAAAATTGTCACTTTACGGTACAAAATGGCAGAAAACACGACTTTGATTTAGCAAAATCTCTTTTGTTGCTTAAAAAAGGAACAGGTAGTGCAATTTCACTGCGAATGAGCCTTCCCCAACATTCTACGACCAAAGGTTCGATACGAACATTCCTGGGGAAAAAAGAAGAAAGAAAAAAACAGACAGGATTACTTCCCATGCAAAAAAAATAATTTTCTTGTTGTTAAGGTAAACGACTATAATTCTCCTACATAGAGACTTCGACCATTGTGATTCGAACGGTGCAATTTTCATTTTGCTCTGACACCATTTGCAGTATCCATGTATAAGGTCCGAATTGCACAAGGAAATACACATAAATATACAGTGCAGTTTGACGTGCAAATTGCAAAAAGCGACCAATCCTTTTATATTATATAGCTATAAAGTGATCAAACACATTTTGAAAGTATAATTGAGATTGTATAACGCAAGCAGACTGGTTTTTGAGGCACTTTCATCATAACGTGTTTTATTTTTATTTTTTTTTAACCAAAAACTAGAAATTGTCAAATTGTGTATTTAGGAATGATTTTGTAGGAAAAGCTGTCTATCACCCATGATAGACAGCTTTTTGATAGGCAGGATAGAAAATGGAAGTACTATCCATGTACAAGGTCCGAATTGCACAAGGAAATACACATGAATATACAGTGCAGTTTGACGTGCACATTGCAAAAAGCCACCAATCCTTTTATATTATATAGCTATAAAGTGATCAAACACATTTTGAAAGTATAATTGAGATTGTATAACGCAAGCAGACTGGTTTTTGAGGCACTTTCATCATAACGTGTTTTATTTTCTTTATTTTTTTATTTTTTTAAACCAAAAACTAGAAATTGTCAAATTGTGTATTTAGGAATGATTTTGTAGGAAAATCTGTCTATCACCCATGCATTATCCACTGTTCCATTTCTTTGAAGTGTGTGCTATCAGACTGGTTTCTGATTTGTTGGACAATTGCCTTTAGTCAAGACTAGTTTGTTAGGAATGTGTCGCTAGATAGCATTTGTGAATTGGATCGTATGAAGGTGGAGAAAAAAAGGATATAGCATTTGCGAATTGGACTATACGAACGATATTAAATTGAATAATAGGGGAAAAACAGAGCTAGATAGCAATTGCGAATTGGATCGTATGAAGGTGGAGAAAAAAGGGTTAAACTGATTATTGGACAATTGCCTTTAGTTAAGACTAGCTTGTTAGGAATGTGTCGCTGCTAAAGCTAACTCTAATAGCAAAAAAAAGGGTCTAGCATTTGCGAATTGGACTATACGAACGATATTTATTGAATAATAGGGAAAACAACAGAGCTAGATAGAATTTGCAAATAGGATCGTATGAAGGTGGAGAAAAAAGGGTTAAACTGATTATTGGACAATTGTCTTTAGTCAAGACTAGTTTTTTTAGGAATGTGTCGCTGCTAAAGCTAACTCTAATTGCAAAAAAAGGGTATAGCATTTGCGAATTGGTGATTATAAGTTAAGGTAACCCCTCGGGGCTGTTAACTTATAGCTTATTTATTATAAATTTGGAACAATATCAATCTATGGAAATGGTTAACGATGATAAAATGGTCTAATGACTTGACCTAGCTTTACTTCTTCGATGTGTTCTGTATAATACACAAGTGGTGTTTGAACACTGTTGTCAATTTAAAATAGAGTTTAACGTTATAGTATACTAAAAATTTGATACTAAGAGAGATGTAGATGGCAAGAAAAGAATTTTAATAATGAAATTCAGAACAAACCTTAGAAATCCTTGCAAATCAAGTAGTAAGGTGTATGTGAGTATGAACCATCAAGGATCATAAGCACCAACAACCCTAACCACCAGAGACCTCAACCCCCAAAGTTCCCCTATCCCCAAACTCGAAGGGCGCCCCCTCCCCTCCAACTATTTGGCCCCCTTCCCCCATTTTTTTTTAATTTTTATTTGAAGTTTTTTTTTAACTTTTTTTATTATTTTTTTCTTAACATGAAATATTTTTTTTCAACTTTTTTTAAATGTCTTCGAATGAGATGAAACAAAACGAAAAAAAATCACATTTATTATTTTCCAAACTCAAAATCAGAATGGTATAGACATGTTAGTCATGACCTTTACTATTAGAAAAATAATGTTTGTAGTAGCACTTTTTTTTATTAGACTAAATTTTTTTTTTGGACTTCGAAATTATTCAACTTTTTTTACGTATCTTAAAATGACATAAAATATGCTTACGGCTCTAACAATTGTACTCTATGCTTGCTCAGATGTATTATACAGAACATATCGAAGAAGTAAAGCTAGGTCAAGTCATAAGACCATTTTATCATCGTTAACTATTTCCATAGATTGATATTGTTCCAAATTTATAATAAATAAGCTATGAGTTAACAACCCGAGGGGTTACCTTAACTGATAATCACCAATTCGCAAATGCTATACCCTTTTTTTGCAATTAGAGTTATTTAGCAGCGACACATTCCTAACAAACTAGTCTTGACTAAAGGCAATTGTCCATTAATCAGTTTAACCCTTTTTTCTCCACCTTCATACGATCCAATTCGCAAATGCTATCTAGCTCTGTTTTTTCCCAATTATTCAATTAATATCGTTCGTATAGTCCAATTCGCAAAAGCTATACCCTTTTTTTCTCCACCTTAATACGATCCAATTCACAAATACTATCTAGCGACACATTCCTAACAAACTAGTCTTGACTAAAGGCAATTGTCCAAAAAATCAGAAACCAGTCTGATAGCACATACTTCAAAGAAATGGAACAGTGGATAATGCATGGGTGATAGACAGATTTTCCTACAAAATCATTCCTAAATACACAATTTGACAATTTCTAGTTTTTGGTTTTAAAAAAAATAACAAAATAAAGAAAATAAAAAACATTATGATGAAAGTGCCTCAAAAACCAGTCTGCTTGCGTTATGCAATCTCAATTATACTTTCAAAATGTGTTTGATCACTTTATAGCTATATAATATAAAAGGATTGGTCGCTTTTTGCAATGCGCACGTCAAACTGCACTGTATATTCATGTGTATTTCCTTGTGCAATTCGGACCTTATACATGGATAGTACTGCCATTTTCGTAGGAATTCAGTTTATTTTCAAATCACCGAAAAAATTTTAGCAACAAACTTTCACTATTAAGATTAACCAAAATAACAGTTATTACGTTTTTTACTATGGGTTGTAGTTCACTCTTTACTATATTGTAGCTATCACTGCAACCATGATCTTTCCCTCGTGAAAAATATTTCTGAAAGCCAACGCGGTGAGGTCAGTTACATAGTAATAGTTGGTACCGTATTGTTGTTGTTTTTTTTTGTGTTTTTTTCAATGGCCATGTGGCTTTTTTTGTATAAATGGCAGATATCAGACGATAACTTATTTGGGATGTTTGCGCTCTGTTCCAAAAAGTAAATACATTAAATGGGTTCTTTTGCTTGATGCACTGTTGCGCATATGCAATTTTTTATCGTATTTCATGAATCGCATTTCATGGGATGGTATCCCTTCTTCGGCAACCCTGGGTATGGAATTAAAAAAGGACAGAAATTAAAAAAAAAGGTTTCCCAAATGAAATTGAAAAGCTATGTTAAAACTAAAAACGGACAGAAATTTTTACAAGTTAGAGGGAATGTCTCCTTCTAAACTACCCGCTCTTGACGCTAAAGTTGGACTTTTTGCCTCAGGACGTTTCAAGAACGATTGCTTAAACAAAAGGCTATTGAATTTGTAGAAGAAGTAGTTTTAAAGCGCTATAAAACTTTAGCGTCAAGAGTGGGCTGTTGAGGAGAGGTTAGCTTCTTTAATATACGAAATAATTTATGTTCTTTGGATCTTTATGTCGCTCTTTACTTTCATTTGATTTTGTTCAAAGTTTGATTCACGAGAGGATCTAGAACTTGTTCTCAAAGCAACAGTGGTGAGTCAAAATAAATTACTGGGTTGTAACTAGTAAAAACGGTGCTAGGCACCCCCTGGAAAAATTTGCCCCCTGGGAAATCCCCTCCCCGCTGACAATTTTCCAAGGATAATTTCCCCGTAACATTCTCTCCATATGCAAAATTGTGCATTCAAACTGAAAGAAAGACAAGTAAAAAGAATTCTGTGCGTCAGGCCAGAAAAATTAATACCAAAACATTTTCTCTCCACTGAAATATCTCCTTGTGAAAATCCCCCCCCCCGTAGGAAACTCCCCCGAGAAAAATTTTAGAATGTTTCCCAATAACAAAAACTATATGTAAACAATTGATAAATTGCGATAATTACAGCCCTTTCCCAAGGGGAGGTTGGAGGGTCATGTCACCCCTAGAGGGGTATTTATTGGACCGGACCTTTCAATTTTTCTGAACCAAATGGCTATCTTAAAATTTCAAGATGATGTATTTGGGGGAGAAGGGGGCGTGGAAAGAGAGCTAGTTGTTTTAAAATTTTTTTCCAATCCTAGAAGATCTCCCGATCTTCTAGGATTCTTGGTTTGATACGATCATCCCTGGAATAAAAACAACACGCATCCGTGATCTTTTTTAGTCAAAAAAATACAAAATTCCAAATTTTTGTAGATGAGAGCTTGAAACCTGCACAGTAGGGTTCTCTGATCGTTTTGTAGTTAGGGAGAGGGATATATGCCACAATATGTGCTTTTTAATCCCAAAACACCCCAACTATCATTAAGACTTAAAATTAATTAAAAATTCAGTGCCAAGGAGGGGAGGGGGGAGGTAGAAATTGATGCATAATCTCTTTTGATTTCCGGGAATATTTCTAGTGTACGCTGTAAATAGTAACATTGAACCCCAAAACAGGGGCGTAGCTCCAGTATTTTTATTGGAGGGCACAAGGGGTCTCCATCCGGAGATTCAAGGGGCATGGGCCTGCCGAATAATTTTTTTTTCCAAATTATTGGGGGGGGGGGGCAACTGCCCCCCTTGCCCCCGCTCGAAATTAGCCACTACTCAAAAACGAGTAAAATTTATTCTTTACAGGAGGGAGATTACACCTTCCTCATCCCCAGCCTCTTTCTCGTGGTCGTAGAAATTTCAGAGGATGCTCATTCGATCGCAACTTAAGAGTTTAGTCCATTTTTTTAAAGTCAAAAGTAATTGGAGAACAACTAGCCCCTGTCCTAGAGCCTTATTTGATATCTCATCCTTTTGTTACCCTTTAGGATATCTAATCAACATTTTGAGTTCTCTGAGGAAAAAATTTCCGTGAGGGGGGATTCTCGCCGGTGGAATTTTTCATGGAGGGAGTTTTTCGGGGGGATAAATGCCCCTTAGAAAGCACTGAGCCCCTTCACACAATTTGAATTGAACCTCCAAGTGTGACACGAAGAAGTAAAAATTGTGCTAATGCAGGCAACATTAAAATACTTAGCGACATAGTACCCTGGAGATATATGCACCTACATTCGTTTCCTTGAGTAACTCTTTTAAAAAGAAAAAAAATATTAACTGGACGACAATAAAAAAACTATGAGTAAAACTGAACTTTCATTTTTAATTTAATAAGGTACAAAATTTTCACTGGCTGATGGCTGTAATCAGAGTAGAGCTTTGTCCGGCCTCTTGTCTTAGCCTGAAAAATGAAATAGAATAATTTTCTGCTTCATTAAATTTTCAGTGTAAAAATGGAACTATTTAACAAGAGCGTATCTTTTAATGAGCTTTATGATGCATGGTAAAAAGCATCAACCTAGATTTTCGGATAGCCAAAAATACCATGTATGCTTAATTAAGGCAGTTGTTGAGCTCTTGCTAAATCAGTGACAAATGGGAGCAGTTGAAAAAGGTCGAAATAGAAAAAAAAAAGTAGTATCTATAATTAAATACTCTTTGTCAGAACACAGACTACTTTGGCGAAAAAGTATTTGCAAATCAGCTCCTAAAAGTATCCAATGTTCGATTACTGTACAAAAATACTTCAGTGATTATGTTACAGGAGCAACATCTTGTTTATTCTGGGAAAGTGTTACGGGGTCTAACCCAAGATCGTCGCCGGAAAATTTTTTAGGGGGGAGTGCAAAGTGCTGCCAGGAGCTTTTTTCCTTTTCTTGTTTCTACGGGGAGGGGCATATCTTTCTGCCAATAACTCCCTCCCCCCTACTGGAGTCCACAGTTCGGTACCTACGGTTTTTACTGAAAGTTCACAACTCCAAATAAATTGATGAAAATTACTTTACATATGGCCAAAAGGATAATTTTTGCTTTATCTTTAGCTTGCAGTATATGAGCTGTAGTAGTTTTTTATATTTTTACGGAGAATCTAAAGTTGATAGGCCAAGCTTTCGATTCTACGAACTATCCTTATGCTTTCTAGTGGACATCTCCGTGCCAGCGACAGGTATCCAACTGATTAAAGTCAAAAATACCTAAGATATGCAACGGTTCCTCGGCCTAATCGCCAGAATACCTTCTTATAATTCAATTCCGGACTGAAGGGCCATGAAACGGATATCAGTACCAACGGCAGGGAGTACTCTAGTACCTTATTCTTTACCTTGAAATATATATATATATATATATAAATATATATATATATATATATATATATATATATATTATATATATATATATATATATATATATATATATATATATATATATATATATATATATATAGATATATATATATATATATATATATATATATATATATATATATATATATATATATATATATATATATATATATATATATATTATATATATATATATATATATATATATATATATATATATATATATATTTGAACCCCTGTTCATACCAGAGGAAGCTAGAGGTTAAACAGTAGGGGAAATCCCGAAGGATTGTTACCACGAACTCCTAAATCAATCTTAGGCCCCTCGTAGGAGCCCCAAAGATTGGTGGCTGTGGGAACAAACGTGGCACCTAATGGAAGAAGGAAAAATATGAGAGCTTGTATCCTCCAGAAATAAGCCCATGGTCGCCTTGTTTTCCAAAATGAGCAGCACAGAGCTCTTGATAAAGCTGAGGAGAAAAGCTCCCGAGCTAGTAAACGAAATTTTCTCGAGCGAAAAGCCACGCGGGCCAAAGAAGCATCAAAAAGATTCTAGAGTAGTGTGAAAAATAACTAATGGTGTCATATGGAAACGAATTACAAATAGAAGATGACCAGTCAAAGATTCATCGGGGATGCTTGTAAAGGAATAGATTGTAGTCAATGAAGTATGGGAAAATCATTTGGAAAATTTATTGAATAGACTCCTCCAGAAGAGCCCCCAAACATTTAAGGTATCCCGATCTCCCTCCTAAATATCAGCAAGGATCCACCTTATGTCAGTGAGATCCGAGAAGCATTCAAAGAAACTGAAAAAACGGAAAATCACCTGGACTGAACTGCATATCTGCAGAAATGATTAAGGCATCGATATTCTCCTGCATCTTCATTTGTTCTTTACTCTTCACCCGGATATGAACAACGGGCGAAGTACCATCGTATTGGCAAAGTAGCACCCTCATGAGGGTATTTAAAAAGGAAAGAGACGGTATAGGTGCCTGACAACAGTGGGGTATAACTCTAATGTCAGTATCTGTGAAGAGGCTCTCTCGTATTATCATACATAGGGTCCGAACACAGCTCGAGCAGCCCCTCCAAGATGAACAGTATGGATTCTAGTCCTACGGCTCAAGTGCTGACCTTATATTCAAGCTTAGACTTCTAACTGAAGAAAGAAGAGAGTGTCGTCCGGAGATTTATGTGATCATTGTAGATATCGAGAAGGCTGTCAACTCCGTGGATCGTTAAAGTGCATGGAAGATTCTCATCCATTACAGAATCTCTGAGAAAAAAGTGACGATTACCATCGCCTTGTTCAAGGGTAACCAATGCGGCGTCAACACACCAAAGAGCAAAACTCGTTTCTTCCAGATACTGTCAAGAATAAAACAGGGATGCATTTTGTCACCATTTTGTGATTTCTTTTGATGATGATCGATTATATCTCTCGGAATACAGAGACAGGAGGAATCAGATTAAGCATAGACGTTCAGGTAAACAGCATAGATTTTTCAGACAACATAGCAGTGATTGAATCAATCAAAAACAACTACAAATTTACTAGAAGGGATCATGATGAAGTTAAACCGTCTCCGTGTGCGGTGAATGCAAAAAAAAAAAACAAAAAAAACAAAAAAAAAAAAACAAAGGCATCGCAACAAGTGACTTACTTCTATCTATTAAATGTGACGACAAATATGTTGAACAAGTTATCCATTCCAAATACCTAGAAAGTATAATCGAGAACACTGACTCCACAGTGAAAGAAATGCTCACCAGAATAGGACAAGCAACAGGTACCTTCAATAAAGTACGTAAAGGCTGGAGATCACAGAACTTGTTTCCATGTCTGAAGCTACACCTCTTCAGCAGCAATGTTAAGCCAGTACTACTAAACGCCACAGAAACACCACTTGCACCTGAGTCAAGAACAAGAAAGGAGACTCTTGACATTTGAAAACTCTAATCTTCGGAGAAAACTTAACATGCACTGGTTAATCATTTCATCCATGAAATGATGCAATTACCCTTAATGATTGACACCATCACAGTGCAATGGTAGACATATTTGGGGTATGTCCTCCATACGGAAGACCATAGACTTCTTCACCATAGAAACATACACTCCAAAAAGCTTCATTACATTAGCAAACATTGAAAGTCATAGCCGGGGAAGACCAGAACCAACAAGGAAGATTTATTTAGCCTGCACACCTTCATTCAATCAGAATGGTTGGACATCACTACGGCAAACTTGAGGGATGATTGGCGCCTCCTACTTGATTCCCAGGGTCCCTGGGGGGTGGGGTGGTGCACGCGGTCTTAAGCCTAAGGAAAGGTATATCATCCTCGATAAGCTTATATCAGCGTATAAAATTAGATTCATTGTGGAAAACTGGTTCAAGAGTTACACCATTCTGAAAATTTTGAAGGGCTGAGATCTTTTTGCGGTATGCATCGGGGAATAATAAATTGAAAAGTAGCTCTGCGCTAAATGAATCTAAGGCCTGATTCGGTGCAAAAAAAAAACATTGGAGGCACAAAGTGGGGCCTGAACACCCTCCGACTCTTTCACCCCTCTACCTCTCACTATGCCAACTTTCTGTAAAAGGGAGGTTAGGTTGGACCTTGACTGAATTAGAAGTGCACAAGGGTTTTCAGTATGTATGAGCATAGGACAAAATTGAATTGTGGCCTCTGTAACGCCCTCTCCTTTCTGAAACCTGTATGAATGGAATCAGAAAGTGAGATCAAGACCCTACAACCCCAACCCCACAATAAACTTTTCAGCAAAAAAGGTAGGCAGGCATTTGTTTCTCCGATCGACTTGAAATTTATGAGGTCAGCACCTTGGCTCAATTGAATAATGAACATTTTCAGAATTTTTCTCCCCTTTTCAGATCTTTCCGTAAAATTCTGAAGATCTATTTGAAGCTTATGGCGCGAGTACCTTTCGCCAACGGAATAAAGGGAATGGATTTTCAGATGTGTAAACTAAACTCTGAGTCTCACCTACTTTGTGCTCTAAAGTGGCCCGACTTGGTTGAGACTTGATACGAAGGTACTTGAAGTCAAAGACAATTTAATCAAGATTTTTTTGACAGTTGCTCTTTACGATCCAGATGTTAGTACGCTTCAAAGTTGTATTATTTGGGGAGTGATCTTCTGTCACGAAGTGTGGCTATTAAGTGAAAATCGGTCAAATATGCTCATATTCAGAGGGTGAAGGGTTACAGACTTATAATAATTCAGTGTAATAATAATAATTATAATTTATTTACAAACATACTTTTAAACAAAACAAGCGGAGAAGATTACACTAAGAAGAAAGAAAAAGCAAATACCGAGACGTATAGACAACTTAATATCAGACAACAAACACTGATTATGTTATGGTTAGGGCCTAGGGACACAAAGACATGCCTTGTAAAGTTAGCACAAAGCAACTTAAACGATTGAATAATGTCGGTAGCACCATACCTCCAGTAATACGTGTATTACGATATTAAGTGGGAAGATACAACAAAAATTTGTTATTTCTAAAATAGGCAGTACTGATCTGGCACAAATCTTTCTTATTGAATAACGAATACATATCACTTAAAAACAAGACAGAATGGTCACAATATGTGGAATACATTTTAGCTAAAGCTCGGCGTGAATATTTTCCACAGTTAGGTATAATTTTCGCATATCCAATCTTCAATTTTTCGTTAACATCTCTCAGAACCTGGAGTTGCAAAAACAGGAGCGCAGAATAAATACTAATCGATAACTACCGCAAACTCGCAGCATCACGAATTACTGAGAAACCACGGGACAAATAATGAGCTGATGATTTGGGATTTTAAAAATTTATATTTTCATTTATCAACATTCAAAAACAGGCCATTATTCTGAAACATCACAGAAGTACGTTGCACAG